>OU015503.1:73663054-73737437 GCA_907164885.2 Dolomedes plantarius
ATTAGGGTTATAACAATACTATCTAGGTATTAAGTAAAACTTCGTCGAAGTTTACACAATAAAATGACTCAAATCATTGCACAAAAAATGACTATTACACAGGAACGTATTTTATTACATCTCTCAACGTCTCATTTTACAAATGGAATAAATATCGTCTTCATTACGAAAACAATGTGTTGCCAATTTATTGAGATAAAAAAGGATATTTTAGAAACCAACAAAACCACTGAGTTCACAGTATATGCTGCTTCACACACACACACATATATATATATATATATACATGTGTGTGTGTGTATTAGGTTATCTCATAAATAATGTGGTATTTTGGTAATGTCTAACACGTGATAATACAGCATCATTTATGGGATGAACCAATATATATATATATATATATACAGTGCGTCAAATAAGTTTTAAGACTGGGTCTGTAAAAAGAAATGGAAACAAGAAATTAATACCTGTTTTGGTTTTTTATTCAAAATAGGACCCTGTGGCTTCAATGCACTTTTTACAGCGATTTATTAATGAATCAAACACCTGTTGTAAATCACTTTGTGGAATGGCCTCCAAAGCACATGTCGATGCTTCTTGTATGGTCGAAATACCCTCAAAATAACACCCTTTTAACTTCATTTTAAGTTTTGGGAATAAGGAGTAGTCACAGGGTACTAAATCAGGTTAATACGGTGGATGGTTCAACACGCAGACATTATATTTATAAAACTGCGTTTTAAGGGAAAAATAAAAAATAAAGGCAAATGTAAATTATAAAACTTATTTCTAATTAAACAGTGGATCAAACAAATCTAATTAAATCTAATTAAACAGCATCTAACAAATTTAATTAAACAGTAATCTTATTCAATCCAAACGTGCGAATCACGCAACACTGTGTTATTACTTCTCAATAAAATCAGACATATAATCAAAAGAAGGTCCGCAGCCTCAAAGTTTCTTATTGTTCGTATATCATTTCAGTAGAAACGCGCTAAGCGCATTCTGTCTGGCCAGATGAACATGAAGAGCGGGGGGTGCAGCTCAGTATTTTTTTGATGGAATGCATGAAAAATTTTATATCTATATATCTACCCGGGCAACGCCGGGCAATAATGCTAGTATATATATATATATATATATATATATATATATATATATATATACACAGTGCGTCAAATAAGTTTTAAGACTGGGTCTATAAAAAGAAATGAAAACAAGAAATTAATACCTGTTTTGGTTTTTTATTCAAAATAGGACCCTCCGGCTTCAATGCACTTTTTACAGCAATTTAATAATGAATCGAAAGCCTGTTGTAAATCACTTTGTGGAATGGCCTGCAAAGCACGCGTCGAAGCTTCATGTATGGTCGAAATATCCTCAAAATACCCCCCTTTTAACTTCATTTTAAGTTTTGGGAATAAGGAGTAGTCACAGGGTACTAAATCAGGTTAATACGGTGGATGGTTCAACACGCAGACATTATTTTTTTCCAAAAGTCGACGAACAATAAGGGAGGTGTGACTGGGTGCAGTGTCGTGTGACAAACACCAACTGCTTTCAGTCCTTGTGTGTCTGGACGAATGCGACGAATTCTGGCCATCAAACGCTTTAAAACAGCTAAGTAGTATTGACCTGTAATTGTTTGTCCAGTTGGAACAAATTCTTTGTGGATAATACCTTTAATATCGAAGAATGTAATGACATTGTTTTGATTTTGGATGGAACTTTTCTTGCTTTTTTGGTTTCCGTTGAATTTGGTGACTTCCATTCCGCACTTTGTCGCTTTGTTTCAGGATCATATTGGAAACACCAGGTTTCATCACCTATAACAATGGACTTCAAGAAGTTTGGATCGTTTTCAGCGGCTGAAACGATGTCTCTGCAATGTGCACTTCTCATTGCTTTTTTCTTCAGGGGTTAAAGTGTGTGGAACAAATTTAGCACACACTTTTGTTTTGCCCAAATCTTCATGCAGGATGGTTCGAACTGTTTCTTTGTTGATGTTTAAAGAGTCTGCCATCATTCTCAGTCATGCACAGCGATCGTTTGTTACGAAATTTCGTACTTTCTCAATAACTTCAGGTGTCCTAGATGAAATTGGTCTTCCACTACGCTGATCATCTTCTACCGTATCTCTTCCGTCCAAAAAAACGTTTGTGCCACACAAAAACATTTGATCTACTTAAATAACAGTCACCGTAAACTTGTATCATGAGTTGGTATGTTTCCGAAGCACTTTTACCAAGTTTTGCGTTAAATTTAATTACAGCTCTTTGCTCCATCTTAAAAAATCAACATGAAAAAAAATCACTTCTGCAATAAATGCTCGCCTTCTCTCAACTACTTAACGAAATGCGCTCAACTTGTTGACAGTGTACCAGCAGACGATGGACGTTATGACACATGCACATTTACACTCACAGCACCATTACAACCTGCGCTCTGAGACGAGTCTTAAAACTTATTTGACGCACTGTGTATATATATATATATACACTGTATATACAAGGTAGAATCAAAAAGTTCCAGGAATAATTAATTTAAAATAATGAAACGTGAAATGGACTTTGTAATCATCATATATTATGAAGCCTGATAATATTTTTAATATTTGCCGCTAGATAGCGTTCTTGTTGCTCATTCCCATAACTCCAAATCTATTGATTTATACAATCAAGTAAAAATAAAACAAAGAGCTCTGAAAACGTCACAATTTGCACAGAGATCATCCATAAAGTTCTGTTTTTATTAATAAAGAATGCATCAGAGACTGTAGAAATGATAAATAAGGCTTACGGTGATAAAGCGTTATCAAGAGGAATTATTTTTGAATGGTTTGTTTAAACGATTTAAAGATGGCCGTGCTTCACTGGAAGATGATGCAAAGTCAGGCCGACCAGCGACTTCAATAAATGGAACAAATGTTTTAACCGTTAAAGCGTTTATTCGAAATAACCGACGATTAACCATTGAAGATATTGCCCACAAGGTAGGAATTTCTTATGGTAGCTGTCAATCCATTATAACAGATAAGTTAAAATGTAAAGGTTATGTAATTTTTTGTTCTAAAGTTTTTTACTTAAGAACTATTGGAAACAAGAGTTGAAATTTGTAAAGGACTAATTGAAATGAGTGATAATGATCCGAATTTTTAAATAATTACAAGATAAAAAGAACTTTTTATATACCACGTTTTTAAATTTTCTGTTGAATCATATAAACTAATTGCACAAACCTTCACTTAATTATTCTTTTTCACTTTCTTTTATTTAATTTTAATCACTTTTTAGTCGTTTCCACTATCCACAGACTTTATAAATTGCTAACTTTTATAAATTTTTAGCATGTAATTTTTGTAAACAAACTAAATTCACATGTATTCTGTTTTCAAAATCGTCAAATGCCCTTACGCAAAAGTGCAAGCATTGAATTCAATCGAAGCGCCACCTTGTGGATTTTTTCCGAACTAACTTTCCATGCAAAACAAAATTAACTGAAAATGAATTCAAATCTGCTTAAAGATGGCTAAAAGTATTAAAAGAATGCAGTGCCATCGTGTTCTGAGCTATTCTAAAAGTTTCAAATGTCTAGCTAGTCGGGAAGTTAGTTAAAAATCGATTGCAAGATTTGTACTGGGCAAACACACAAACAAGACAGCGAGTTAATAAAAACGTGGTAAAAACAGTAGTGACATGTGATGAAAGTTGTTGCTATTTGTAAGACCCTTTAACAAAACACCATTTCTCAGAATGGAAGTCACCAAACTCGCCCAGGAAGAACAAAATTCGGTTAGACGAGTCCAAAGGTAAGGTCGTGCTGGAATTGTTTTTTGTTCACAGAGGTATAATCATTTTGAGTGTATACCGGGCAGACGTAAAGTAAATAATGAAATATACCAGGCAATATTAGGGTGTCTCAGGGAGGCCACCAGAACGAAGATACCAAACTTGTGGAAAGAAAAAAAACTGGAAATTACTCCACGATAACGCAATCTGCAGCTGTGGCTGAATATCTAGCTAAATATTCTGTAACTGTCTTGAGACATCCTCCATACTTAGACGATCTTGCACCATGGGATTTCTATTTTTTTTCGACACTTAAAAATGAGTTGAAAGGGAACCCCTATTTAATTGCAGAAGAGGTCAAGGCTAATGCGACGATTGCTGTGAAGGACTTTTCAAAAAATGAAGTAAAGACTGCTTTTTCCAAACTATACAGCCGCTGAAATAAATATGTAAATAGCCAAGGCCAGTATTTTGAAAAACGTGACTTATAATTATACGTAAGTGTTGTATTTTATAAAATAAAAAATTAGTCCTGGAACGTTTTGATCCTATTAGTATGTATGTATATATATATATATATATATATATATATATATATATATATATATATATATATATATATATATATATATATCCAAATTCAAAAAGTTAGTTGCACTAGTTGGAAAAAACAAACCGGGTTGAAATTATAGAACGAAGAATTACTAACATAAAAAGTATAATACATAATCTATTTCTCGACGTAATCACTTCCTTTATTTACATGTTTTTATTAACTCACTTTCTTGTTTGTTTGTGTTTTTGTGTGTTTGTGTGTTTGTCCAGTTCAAATCTTGCAATCGATTTTTAACTAATTTCCCAACTAGCTAGACATTTGAAACTTTTAGAATAGCTCAGAACACGATGACAATGCATTCTTTTCATACTTTTAGCCATCTTTAGCAGAATTGATCCATTTTCAGTTAATTTTGTTTTGTAGATTGGTGCAGCCATCTATCGCCCGGGACTGGAATGAAAAGTTAAACAAGTTAACTTCCAGTTAACTTCATTTTCTTTTAAGTTGATGGAATAATTCATCAAAAAAAAGTTTGAAAAAGTATTTATTAATACATAGAATTGTCATGTTTATATGATTCAACAGAAAATTTAAAAGCATGGTATATAAAAAGTTCTTTTTATCTTGTAATTATTAAATATAAAAGTTCAGTGGGCGAGAAATAAAAGCAAATGTTAACATAGAAGCTCGGGTGCATGCTTTTCCTGTAGGCTTTACATGGTAACTTTATTTTAACATTTGTTGAGGCGTGGCACCAGTTTTTCTATGCCATCTGCGAAGAATTGCCGTCCAATGTGATATAACTCTTGTTGGGTTGCAACATTTACCTCCTCATTTGAGTGATATCGTCGCGTTACAAGTTCTTGTTTCCTGGGACCGAAGTCGTGGAATTCACATGGTGCAAGATTCCACCCTTTTCAACTTAAACTTTTTCAAAAGATCCCTCGTTAGAGTCGCCGCATGCGGTCTTGCAGTGTCATGCAAGAGCACAATGCCTTTCGAAAGTTTACCTGGTCGTGGATTTTTAAGCGACTTTCGTAACCACTTCAGAGTTTCAAATTATAAACGCTGCATTAATTGTGGCACCATTCGGCAAGAATTCGGTATGCACTACACTTTTTCTATCGAAAACACAGCGTCAGCATCACCTTCCCTGCGGAATGGAATCGTTCGGCATTTCTTTCGAGAAAGATGCGTTTCATTTCAGTTGCGAAGTGATGCACACAAGTCTCGTCACCGGTCCCGATTTAGTCCCAAAAAACATTCCTTTCCTGCTGATAACGTTCCAAAAATGCTAGAGTACTTTCAAATCGTTGCACTTTGTTTTGGTCAGTCAATAGACGAGACGATCTCGTCTACTGTGGCAAGTCTGTTTTGAAGAATGAGTTCATTCACGCGTGCAACGTTCTCATCTGTCGTCGAAGTTGAAGTAACTTATCCCCGATATCTGTACGACCATTCTCGAATGAGAGAGACCATTTGGCGATACCTTGGCGGGATGTTGCGTTATCACCGTACACTTCGTGCAACTGCCAAGAAATGTCAGTGCAGTCACACCCTTTTGCCCACATGAAGCGGATTAATGTACGCACTTCAATTTTGGATGCCACTTGCAGTTGCCGAAACATATTCACGACTGATTAGCAAGAGAACTTAAACTGCCACGTCAAAGCTGCTACTGCACCTTCCGCAGCACCTGATGCTCTGTGTTGCCACAAAGTTTCAACGAAATGTCTCTATTACTGAGATTTTTACGGAGGTTTGCAACTAACTTATTGACTGACCCTTGTATATATATATATATATATATATATATATATATATATATATATATATATATATATGTATATATACATATGGATACCACTTGCTTTCCAGCTGGCCACCGCGCTGACCAGCCTGGTGGTAGTGGCTCGTTCGGCGGTGCTGGGCCACAGTGGCCTGGTCCTACACTCGGACAAGTACGGCCACTATGGAGGACACAGCACGCACTACGACTACAGGTTTTACCCGGAGCACCACTTGCACCACCTGCACCACCACGCTAACGAGGAGCTGTACGAGGCCTACCATCTGGTGGACGACGAGCAGCCCTTCTTCTACTACACCCATCACCACGATGAAGACGAGCACCACCACTTCTACTAGCCGAAAAGGTGAGGTCTCTTGGATGACGTATGTGTCTGAGGGTATGAATGTATATATGTGTGTGTGTGTGTGTGTGTGTGTGTGTGTATGTACAGGGGTTGTCCAAAATAATGGTAACAACTTGCAGAAGCAGGTAAAGGCTTTCCTAATATGGAATTGGAGCACATTTGGCATTTAAAGCTCCTCGAACCTTGGAATGGACACATACAGATCTTGGATGGTGATAAGTTCTATGCTACACATTCTTCGGGGAGAAACTGCTCCAAATCCTTGAAAGATGCTGGAGGAGGAAGACGGGATCTCATTCTGTTTTTAAATACAGACCACAGTGGCTCGATGATGTTCAAATATGGTGATTGTTCAGGGCAGGGAAGGTGACCAACTTTATCATCAGGGTTCTACAAACCATGATTTAACAGTTCCAGCTTCGTGAATAAGGACGCTGTCATCTTGAAGGATGTAATCTTCTACAGGAAACAATGTCTACGCCACTGAATGAAAATTGTCACGCAAAATGGTTAAATAGTCACTTCTAGTTATCCTTAGCTTAAGGTGATAATGGGACTTGTTGAACACAACGATATGACCGCCCAAGGCATGACGGAACCTCAGCTGTGAATTACTGTTAGAAGGAGAGGTTTTGGGTTGTAAGCTTCTACCGATGATCTCCACAAGTAAGCCCGTTCTGAAGTGTGAAATAGTGGGAAAGTTGAATTATCTAAATATAATACACGTTTCCATAGACCAAAATTCCATGTTTTATGTTCATGGCTCAACTGTATGTTTTGTTTTGCATTCATCAGAGACACAAGGAGTCTTGAAAAAGCAGTTCTAGTGTCAATATTTTCCTTATACAGTTTCCTTCTCACTGTATGAGTCAAGACAGGGTTCAGTGCATGCAAATAAGCACAGCAGTCACCTTTGTCCAAGTGAACTTTATGTTTGAAGTAAAAATCGCCTTTAATGTCCTCCTGTATCTGTCAGTGAGTTTCATTTTCCTTCCATAATTGTATTTAGCAGACAATGTTTTATTACGAAAGTTGTACGCTGTCCTGAAGTTAGACACAGTACCTCCGGATACCCCCAATCACTTTGCAACTGAAGTTTCTGGAACACCAAGCAGGCAAGCACCTACCGTTTGCCCTTTTTTTTAACTCTGCCAGGTTGCTCATTTTGTCTCCATCTTGAGTTCATTCTTGCAATGTTTAGCTTAAAATGCAATCCAATACAGTTTCGAGATTATAATTTAAACGATTTCACAAAAATGCTGCAATTAGCTATTGGTGCAATTAGCTCTTTAATAAGCAGAAACGAAATTCACGATTTTAAGCATAGTGTTTCCATTATTTTAGACAATTTATGTATATATATATATATATATATATATATATGAAAAGAATGTGACTGAAAATGTATGCCTAGAAATGTCCACGCTAATAAACCCGTTAACTTCCAGGTGTTCCAGCTGTTTCTGGTGTGCAAATTCAAGGGAGAACGTGGACTCAAGGACAGGTTTTGTGCCACGTGACAAGTCGTGTTCTAGAAATCATTCATAACGATTATGTACATAGTCTCACAAATAAAGAAGTCTCTATTTTGTAACATGACCCGACCTCATACTGCTCTAGCTCTTCTTTCATATAGTACCTCCTAAGGTTCAATAAAAATAACGAGGAGTTCTGATGGGTTGCTCAATTTGACAAAACAATCTTCCGTTACGCATTTAAGAGTTTATATATATATATATATACACCGGATGTCCCAAAAATGACCGACGATTTGAAAAACCAATTAAAGAAACACGGATGGTGATAGAAATGTACGGTTTGTTGCATTCTGCTTAGGTAACCAGGGAATTTATTCTCACCAATTTTCAAAATTTAGTTACAAAGTTCGTAAACAGATGGCGTTGCTGACTGGGAAAAACTATAAAGCAATGTTTTCAAAGCAAGAAGCATACACAAAGTGGCTTGGATTGGCCTCCCTATTCGCCAGATTTGACGCCATGCGATTTTTTTCTTTGGGGGTGCCTGAAAGACCAGTTGCAACGTCACAGTCCACAAACTGTAGATGAACTGGAACAGTACATCTATGTTGCTTGTCAGGAACATTCAAACTGAAATGTTTGCACGGAAGTCTGCGAATTTTGACCTCAGACTGAGCCCCGTTGTTGCTGCAAACGGTGGTTATTTTGAAAACATTGTTTTATAGTTTTTCCCAGTCAGCAGCGCCATCTGTTGACGAACTTTGTAACTAATTTTGAAAATTGGTGAGAATAAATTCCCTGGCTACCTATGCAGAATGCAACAAACCGTACATTTCTATCGCCTTCCGTTTTTCTTTAATTGATTTTTCAAATCGTCGGTCATTCTTGAGACACCCGGTATATATATATATATATATATATATATATATATATATATATATATAGTATACAGTCGAACCCCGTTATAGCGAACTTCAAGGGACCAAGGTTTGTGTTCGCTATATCCGAACCGTTAAGGAAAATGTTAGAGCTCACAAATTGTATAACTCATTAGTTGCTATGTGTATTCAATAATGATGTATTAAAAAATGATAAAACTATTAAAAATTATCAATAATGAATTAAATTGACTAAAAACGATTACATTAAACTGACACAATACTAATTAAATAAACAAAAATGAAGACAAATGGAAATATATTCATTTTACCTTCAATTGTTGCTCACTGTTTTGATACAGAAATAATCTGTAATCTTCTGCTGACGTGATGCCGATTTCAAAAACATTTTATGAATTTCTTTGTCCAATACATCAAATGACTCAAACACTCTTTCTTCTACTGTTTGTGTAGACAAAAACTTATTAATTACATGCATCGCTGCTGTAGCATCTGAGATGGTGGGGATTATGGGCTCCTCTTCATCAGCATCAGATGCAGATTCTTCGATTTCAGAATGATTCGTTTTAATTTCTTCCACCATATATCTTCTTCAGTTGGATTTTCACATATAATGACTTCATCATCACATGTTTCGAACAATTGCAAGTCACAATCTGAGAATGATGAAATTTTGTGCTTTTCTATCCACATCGCTATAGGTAAATCTTCATCATCTTCTTCTTCAACATTATTTGCTTCTTCAACAATCGTTGTATCTTCAACATTCTTAAAAAGTTTTTAAAAAATCAGTATTCGACTGAAAAAAAGGTTCGTTACAGCCGATTCCTAAGATTTCGGAGGTTTACTATAAAAGGATAAATTAACATTAAATACAAAAGGAAAATGGCGGGACCAAAATTTTCGTTCCTTATATCCGTGAGTTCGTTATACAGAGGCTGTTCACACATTTTTTAGACGATGCATATTGTATTCACAAAACTAAATTACATAAAATTCTTGTGTTTTAAATGTTCTATTTGACATCCCTTATTCTGAACTATCTTTCGACACCGCAATTTCCAGGATAATAATGCCTTTTGAAGTGTCAGAAGAGGTATTCTATCCCATTCCTCCTGAACAGCTTTCCAGAGTCCTGTAAGGATTTTGGGACGACGTTTGGATAGTGCAGATTTTAAAAGTCCGAAAGCACAAAAATCCATAGGTGATACATCGGGAGATTTAGTAGGGATATCAGTGAAGGGTATGGCCTTGATACCAGTTTTTTGTTCCATTTCTTTTAGGAAATTTACAGTGGATTTTGATGTGTGACTGCTAGCTTTGTCCTGATGGAGTCTCACAGATTGATGTCACTGTGGGTAAAGCGATGGTATTTCATTCAGAAAAATTGGCGATAAAATATGTTCCTGATAGTATTTGGAGTTAATCTTGACATTTTTTTCCACTCTCTTTATTTTTAACTTGCCATTATAAGAAAAACCAGCAACAATCATGAATCCCTTAGAAAAACTTTCTTTCAATTCTTTGAACCATGTACTTAAATTTTTTTCTCCCCTTTTTTGATAATAAATGGCTCTTTTTTTGTTGTAGTCATTTAAATACACCCATGATTCATCTATTGTGACAATTGTTTTCCATTTTTCTTTGGATAAATGTTTCTCATATAGAATTCTGCAGCGTGTCCTGCGTTCAGCGACATGATTTGGAAGAAGACGATGCACAATGCATTTTTTCGCTTTCTTAAGATTTAAATCAACGTTTATCATTTTGTTTACAGTGGACACCGAGCATTTTAATGATTTTGCAACTGTCCTTTGACTAGGGGGATTTTCTTTTAACATTAAACAACGTACCTTTGCAATAGTCGAAGATGTCCGTTTTTTCCTTGGATACTTGTTTGGAATTTTTGTCCCACTCGAGGCTCCAATTTGACGTTTTTTTCCTTTCTTGTTGACGATATTACCTATCGACGATTTAGATATCACAAAACCATGACTCTCACATCGTTTTTGGATAACGGAGTATGCATATTTCTCTTCGGAAAGAGCATAAATGTAGCCTTCGAACCACTGCTTTGTTAAAAACGCCATTTTGAATAAAAACAAAACTTTCAAGCCGCAGACAATAATTTTGACTTTTAAAAACATAGTACAATTGCAATTATTTCTTTTGCAGCAAACGAATTTTTATTACCGCTTACCAAAATCGTCTAAAAAATGTGCGAACAGCCTCTGTATACCAGGTTCGCTATAACGGGGTTAGACTGTATATATATATATATATATATATATATATATATATATATATATATATATATATATATATATATATATATATATATATACTAATGGCCCCATTTGAAATCGAGCAAATTTCACTTCATTTTCGGAATAACAAATGTTGGTCTAACCTACGCAACTCACTACTTGTTGTACTTCAGTCTTTGCATCTAATTTATCAACTTTAACTAATTGTCACGGGCACTCAAACTGAACAGCCAAACAGGCTTCTTAGTAATGAATTTTTTTTTAAACTTCTATCATAGACTCCTCTTCCATAGGTGCGGTTTCTACTGGTTGCTGAACACCGTGAAAAATACAGGGTGATTCAAAATGAATATAGCGATTACAAACGGCTATAACTTTTTAATCGAAAGGAATTTATTGATAAGAATTACTCGGAATGTAAAAGGAAGTTCAAAATTTTGTTTACATACTTTATAAATGTTCTATGCTACTCCCCTTAGTCACACCGACAACATCTATGTGGTAGTCCATTTCCCGCCATATATTCTGAAGAATATAGTGGAGTCACCAACGCAAGCGCTTTAGAAATGCGCATTTTGAGTTCTGGAATTGTTTTCGGCAAAGGAAGCACAAACACAAGGTCTTTCACACAACCCCATAGTAAGAAATTGCAGGGTGTCAAATCCGGAGATCTAGGTGGCCAAGAGCAGACCACATCGTCGGCATCTCCATTTCGACCGAGCCAACGCTTTGGAAGATGTTGGTTTAAAAATGTGCGAACCTCCATACCCCAATGTGGGGGTGTTCCATCGTGCTGAAAGATGTAATCCGTATGCCACAGCTAGTTACGGATTTCACGGAACTCAAAATGCGCGTTTCTAATGCGCTTGCGTTGGTGACTCCACATATTCTTCAGAATGTATGGCATGAAATGGACTACCGCTTAGATGTTGTCCGTGTGACCAGGGGAGTCGCATAGAACATTTATAAAGTATGTAAACAAAATTTTGAACTTCCTTTTACATTCTGTGTAATTCTTATCGATAAATTCCTTTCGATTAAATAGTTATAGCCGTTTGTAATCGCTAAATTCATTTTGAATCACCCTGTATTTTGTTTAGTTTCAATGAAGCAACTTGACGGCAAAACAACTTGACGTGTTGTTGGCAAAACTGTTATGGCCCCTTGTTAGACATCTCGTCGGCGGAGGCAATAACTTCTTTCAGATTGACTTTTTTTATAAAAAATTTTTACTGTTAAATAATATAGATTATTTCTTTTAAATAGTATAGTAGGAACTCGTCAAAATTCCTGTTTAATCTTTTTGAAAGGACGAATTCATATCAAGTAGCAAAGGTAAACTTCTGATCATTGAAAAAATTTTACAAATTTTTTCAAAGACCTCCAAATGAAACCTCAACCTTCCTTTTATGTTCAGCGGTTCTCTCAAACTAGTTTTCTAAGTAAATAAATTCCTCATAGAACTGATATATAGATGAAGTATTTACTTGCTATAACACTGATCATAGAAAACCATGAGCACTTCATATGTGACACTGAAATGAGAGTCATGTGCAGATAAAGGCAATGACAATCAAAAATGTGTTACAAATAGCGTGTTTTTTACATGGTTTTATTAACTCGCTTTGTTGTTTGTTTGTCCAGTACAAATCTTGCAATCGATTTTTAATTAACTTCCCGACTAGCTAGACATTTGAAACTTTTAGAATAGCTCAGAACACGATGACAATGCATTCTTTTGATACTTTTAGCCATCTTTAAGCAGATATGAATCCACTTTCAGTTATTTTCAGTTAATTTTATTTTGTAGACTGGTGCAGCCATCTATCGACCTGGAAGGGAACGAAAAGTTAAACGCAAGTTAATTTCCAATTAACTTCATTTTCTTTCAAGTTGATGGGATAATTCATCAAAAAATTTTTAAAAAAGTATTTATTAATACATAGAATTGTCAAGTTTATATGATTCAACAGAAAATTTAAAAACATGGTATATAAAAAGTTTTTTTTATCTTGTAATTATTAAATATAAAAGTTCAGTGGGTGAGAAATAAAAGCAAATGTAAACATAGAAGCTCGGGTGCATGCTTTCCCCGTAGGCTTTACATGGTAACTTTGCCGATCCGCCACGTCCGAACCCTTGCGTCAATCGCATTTTTCTCTTAGCCTGGCGCATCTACACGGTAAGACCTTTATTCTGATACCTCAATCATATTTTTACGTTCAGTTGTTCTCTCAAAATAGCTCTCCATGTAAAAAAAAAAAAAAAAAAAATTATTGAAATACACTCATGTCCATAAATTAAGGATGATTCAGAATCACACGGAAATCGTCAAGAATAATATGCAAATTACAGAAAGCCACCATATGACGCCGATAGTACGTCACAATGACGAGAGTGTAAAAGAGGGGTAATATAAGGAATGGTGGCAAAGAAGTAAAATTGTTCACAAGCGTTCTGTAAGCGTTCTGTGCCGTTTCCGAATAGTTATGACACAGAGGGCGCATGTGGATGATTTTTTTACGTGGTAGAATTATCGGCCGCCTGGAATGTGGGCGTACTCAGATGGAAGTTTCCGAGGAACTTTGCCCAAAGTGCCTCTAGGCTTTGGCAACGATTCCGAGATGATGGAAATGTCAGTAGACGTTACAGTACAGGTCGCCCCCGAGTTACAATGCCGAATGAATACCGGTATTTGGCAGTAACTGCCAAAAGAAGCAGACGGAGCACAGCATCCGACCTGTATCGTCAGCTATCTGCAGCCACGGGTACCACAGTTTCAAGGCAAACCGTGTACAGACGTTTGGGAAATATTGGTCTATATGTCAGATGTGTTCCACTCACGGCAACTCACTGTCGGCAGCGATTAGTCTGGAGTAGAGAACATGCAATGTGGACATCCTCACAGTGGGCTAGTGGGATGTTTTCTGACGAGTCCAGGTTTAGCTTGCAGTCTGATTCACGTCGGACTTTCATATGGAGAACGCCAGGTACCCGTTACCACCAAGATAACATCATTGAACGACACCGTTACGGTGGTGCAGAATTGCTCGTTTGGGGTGGAATTATACTGGGCTCCAGAACAGATCTGCATGTTCAAATCGGAACCATGAACGGCCACATTTATCAGGACATCATTCTGGACCAATATGTACGTTTGTTTAGGGGTGCCATGGGCGCAGAATTTGTGTTTATGGATGACAACGCCCGTCCTCACCGAGCAAACATCGTAAACTTCAATCTGAGGATATCACCCGTATGGAATGGCCAGCATTCTCACCTGACTTGAATCCGATAGAGCATGTGTGGGACATGCTTGGCCGACGAGTTGCAGCCCGTCAACCACCTCCTACATGTGTACCGGAACTTGGGAGAGCATTGCTTGCTGAGTGGAGTAATCTTCCCCAAGATCAGCTCGATAATTTGATACTCAGCTTGCCTAGGCGTTGTACGGACTGTATTTCATCGCATGAGAGACATACAATGTATTAACCATCATACCAACTATGTAATATTAAGTTTTTGTAAAGGAGATATTTTTTTAGAATTGCTCCATGGAGCAAAAATCGTAGTTTTTATGATTAGTATCATACATACACCATCTTTTTTGTTCTTTATCTTTTGTTTAATAAATGGGCTTTATGAATAAGTCACGTTTGTTTTGTTTCTGAACCTTTATTTGCCGGACCTGGCATTATCCTTAATATTATGGACATGAGTATAATATATAGGCTATCCTTTAATTGTGAGACAAATTAGAAGCTTTCCCTTGATAGCTTGGTAGAATTTTGTCATATGCAATTCAGTTGGTATATATAATTGAATAAATAAAATTAAACTCTAAAAAGGCATACCAAAGAAAAATATCATTCATAAAATGTTCTTCAGGGGGAAAGAAAACAGATTTTATTCCAAACAAATTATTTATTCATGCAAATAAAATAATGTACACCTACGCGAATATTGCCAATAAAGTAACTTATTAATTCACAGAATATAATAAAAGCAGGCGATTTTAAAATTTAGTTAACTTTGGAAAAAAAAAGCGAGCGCCCGCCATCTAGCGGAATAAAAAATGTTTATAATGTTTATACTTCGATTTTTAAATAAACAATAAGATGTGTAGTTCTAAATTAACGATTCGTCAGAAGCGGGGATCTTAATGTTGAAAATGGTACTTCATTCATCGATTTTGGTTAAAGATAAAGGGAGAAAAAATGATCGTCAGAAAAAAATCACCTTGTGTGTGTGTGTGTGAAACACATCTAGCCGGCGCACTCTAACGAAGGCGGACATGGTGCTGATTTCAGTTCGTTTCGAGGTATGATGACGTCACAAGACCAAAAACGTACGAGCGGCTCTATTTTTCCATTCAGCAGAAATAACTTCCATTCTCATTGGGCAGAGCCCTTTAGAACTCTAACGGGTGTGTGTGTTTTCTTTTGGGGATAGTTTTTACATGGATAATAGCATTCAATGTATTATGAATAGCTCGATGTTTGAATAATGATTGAGATCTATCTTTCGTCTTAAAAGAGTGAAGAATGGACACAATCACTTGCCAATTAATATCTCAAAAGAGACAAATAATGGCACTTTAGTCTGATGAAAGTAAAAAATAATAAAAATATATCTCTTGTTAGAGTGGTTTAATGAAGCCAATCATTCTTTTTAGCAATCATTGTCCGTTAGGTTTACTTATAACATAATAATTGTTACGTTCCGGAACCTCAAATTCGAATCAGAAGTAATAATATTAATCAGAAGTAATAATAACACAAGAGCTTCTAAAACATTATAGGTTTTATTCACTCTTCAAAACCTATTATTCACATTAAAACAATTCATAAAGAAATATCTTAGGACCCAAGCACTCACATATCACATATCTCAATAATAAGAACACCTTAACTAAAAAATATATAATTTCCAAGCAATAATTAAAACTTGTTGCCAAAAGCAACAAGTCCCAATTACCGCTGATTTGAAAGCTCGTGAAACATGGATAGTATTATAATAATATACAGATACATCTCTCAACAATAATTACAAGATAAAAAGAACTTTTTATATACCACGTATTTAAATTTTCCGTTGAATCATATAAACTTGACAATTCTATGTATTAATAAATAATTTAAAAAAAATGTTTTGATGAATTATCCCATCAACTTCAAAGAGAATGATCAAATGCGTAATAAAGAGAGCAATTATAAGAAATTTTCAAACAACAAAATTAACTGAAAATGAATTCAAATCTACTTAAAGATGGCTAAAAGTATTAAAAGAATGCAGTGTCATCGTGTTCTGAGCCTTTCTTAAAGTTTCAAATGACTAGCTAGTCGGGAAGTTAGTTAAAAATCGATTGCAAGATTTGTACTGGACAAACACACAAACAAGAAAGCAAGTTAATAAAAACATGGTAAAAATGTAAAGACAATAGGGAACAAAATAGCGCCAAAGAATAAAATCCCGCCAAAATGGTTTCACCCAAAACTATTGCCAACATTTCGATGCCAGATACATTTAATGGGCTTTTTAATCTCGCGCCATCTGGTGACGGGTTAACTGAATTACCATAAGTACGTTTATGGTCAATGGGCACGATCAAGAAACCAGCACGTGACGCGGGCATACTCTGGAGTCACCACATGCCTTGTGGGTCCAACGAGACTGTTTTCTTTGTACGTCACTCATGTAGAAATAGGACAAAAAATGCGTTTGACACGTAGAGCTCTATGCATATCTGTACGAATTTCAGTGACCTGTGAGCTAAACTACAAATATTTTGCCTTTTACGAGTTGAGATGTTACATGCTGCTGGCAAATGCTACGAAAAGCAGAAGAATGATATATTTACAAGATGTTTAGATGTCGATAACTGGCTAACCTCGAAACAAGAGCGGTTTTATCGAGAGGCTGCCGCGAATTTTTTCCCTATAAAGCATTTGCAGCTCCGTTCAAGCAAACTTTATTGTTGTAGTTCAACTGCATTCCTGTTCGAAAAACTTTGAACGAATATAGCTTCAACATGGCAAACGTACGTATGAGTCTGTCTACACGTATTAGACGAGTGATATTGTAGGCAAACTGCACAATAAGAGCGTTTTCAGTCTCCAGCGTGTAGAGTTCCAACGAGCTGTCATTTGGCGACCATCTGACTCATTCTTGGAGAATTTCACTCACAAGTAACATAAAACTAGGCAAATTGGAACAGCGGCCTGTAGAAGGATAAAATAGTATGAAATTGTGACGTGTATGCTATTAATTGCGTATTATTTTCACACCAAAAAATAAGTTACTTGTGTAGACACACTCGGGTTTGAGATAGTCATAAGTTTTGGTGAAAAGATCGAACTGTGCAGTTAGCCATAAAACAAGATCAGTCTTTTATATCTTATATAAGCAATTATTGTTATTTTTTCATTGATCATAGTCTGCATAAAAAGATTCGTCGGTAATTCTTTTTTCTTTATTTTATTTATTTATTTATTTATTTATTTATTTATTTGCTGAAAGCTTTGAAGTTCTTTTGCAATAAACTTTTTAATTTTATGAGTTTAAAAAAATTTGTACTTTTCCATTATACTTACCCTGTCGCCAACGTTACGTAGAAAGTCGCCGATTATAATACAAAAACGTCGCCAGTTTAATAAAATTAATACAAATAAATACTCCCACCACATTTCAACTTTTGCGAACTCTATTTGGAACAGCTTTGTCAGACGCACCTCTGTTAGCGAAAAGTTGGCTCCAATTTCTTTTTTTAAGCCTACGCACCTCCGTTGGCGAAAAGTTATATGCAAATGCATAATGTTTATATGCAAACAAGAAAATAAATATGCAAAATAAATATTCAGTTTGCATTTAATCGGCAAACTGTTCATGCATTTTATATGCAAACTGCACATGCATTTTACATGCAACCAAGAAAATAAAATTCTCAACTCTGCGCTAATGTTAAAAAATTAAGAAAACAATCAAAATTATAAATCTCACTATTTATTATTAAATTTAAACTCCCAATCTAATTACTGCCACAACTGCACGACTAAATCCGCAAAAAACAAAATCTCGCCAAAATCGCATGGTTGCCACGCCATACACAAAATCGCCAAACTTGGCAGGGAGGTGCGTCTGACAAAGCTGTACCCTCTATTTTAATATTATTTCACAATTCTGCCCATTTCTTACATACATTTAAATAGAGTTGTTGGTAAATATGAAGAACATGATACTGTTTCTCGCCAAGCCATTTTTTGCGCAAAATATTTGGCTTGTTTTGTGAGTTTGCCAGAAAGAGTAGTGTTAATTTACACTATATTATTCTTCGATTTGTAATGTCAAATGGAGCCATATCGCTACCTGTTGACGACCGTATCCTGTTCTTCATATTAACCGAGTAGCAGTTCCCCGAGAGGTTGGCGACAAGTCAGTTTAAAGGGAAAGCACCATTTTAAAAATTTAGTTTCTAGTTTTTAGGTGGTAAAAGTACAGAAAAGTGTACCCCTTGGCGCGGTTTGGCAAGGTTTGGCGTGGTTTGGCAAAGTTTTCAAAAATTCGCCAAAATCACATCGAGAGACGACGAGGACGTCACGGCAACATAACGAACAACAAAATTACGTGTTATCCGCCATGTTGTCACTCGTATCTGTCGAAAGTGACGTTGTCAAATTTTGAAAATTTCGCAAAAACGACAAAATAGCATGTTCAGCGACAATAATTAAAAGAAAATACGGTACTTTCCCATTACACCGACTATCGCCAATGTTACGCGAAAACTACATTTCTACTTTCAGTTAAATAAATATCGTTATTCTTTTCATGCGAGAATACTTACAGCTGAGAATCTATATATATATAACACGTAGGTATGCGGCACAAAAATCGACGATATTTCTACACTCAGAATGGCAACGGCTGCCACTACCAGATGTAAACATTTGCGGCCGTCCGTAATTTGCAACCGCGTGTCAACATGGATTTATGCACTGAAATCAGGAATGCTCGAAAGCGCGCTGCACTATCAAGTGAAAATTGGGAACAGTCTCGAGAAAGAAAGCGAAGAAATAATTCATTAAGAGAGAGCATAAATGATCGCGAGGTTAGGCTTAACCGTCTCCAGCATAGCAACCAACAACGAATAATAGTTAATTTTCTACACTTTTTTTCAGGGGCTTGTGGCGGTCCAGTGGATACGTTCGTGGCGGCGTTGCGCCACGAAATATGCCTCCGTTCGTGTTGTCCCTTCATAGGGGGTAATGCTGTCCGCCTATACGGTGCCCTCAAAATAAAATGGGCAGTAAAACTGCGGCGTAGTAAGGGCGAATGTTTGATTACAAGTGCCTCCGCATTGGAAAAAAAAAACACTTTTTTCAGTACTTGCTGAATTTTTACTCCATTTTATAAGTGAAGAAATTTTCCCAACAATTTATTATTTAATATGATTAAGTGTAGCTACCTGAATTGTGAACAGTAATACATACAGAGAGTGATGTAATCAGCACTAATTTTAAATTTTTCCCCAACAATTTCTTATTTGTTGTAATGATAAAGTATAGATATCTTAATTTTGAAAAATAGTACATACAAAGAGGGATGAAATTTTTAAAATCATCGATTTTGGGTTTCTCAGTCTTATCTTTAACTATGTTCTGGAGTAATGAAAATTCACATTTTTTAATCACGATATTCTAGAATCAGCCTAATAGAGAATACCCCTTAACAACGTATATTTATGATGACAGGTAATGGTAACATTCCTTACATATGTTACTTTCAGTTGCGTTGTTTTGAAAAAGAAAATACAAAACTAAAAGCGACCATGCTGGTCGCGCAGCGGCTAGTTTAATTTAATAAGTAAATTTATTAAATCTTTAAATAATCTTTAAATTTCATTTTCTGTCGAATTCTTATATACACTTAAACAGAGCTGTTTTGTAAGCGCGGTGGTTGCGTCTGTAGTTCGCAAGTAGATGCTCCAGAGATCCAACCCCAACCAAATGGGAGACCATTCTCTGCAAGTAAATGAAAATGGTCTTTCCTCACCAATAGGTTGGCGATATGTCAGTATAATGGGAAAGTACCCTTTTATGTTAACTGGGTACCATACAAAAACCACCAAGCTTAAAAGTTGGCGCAGTTATCACCAAGCCTAAATAAATGCTAAAGTTTGTGCCCATGCTTTGCTGTTACGGTAAAAACAAAAAATCGGAGGAGCCAACAAAGTAGTTGAAATAGTCGAAGGTCTTCTTAATCAAATTAAAAACAATGTCGGCCGCATTCTTTCACCTCAGTGGGTTTTGGGCGGGTTATGTCGTGAAACTCATGTATGTTTCCTTGTTGCAGTCCCAGATCGAACAGCAACCACTTTGATGGTCGCCTTAGAGGAACATATAGCTGATAGTAGTACCATATTTTCCGACTGTTGAAAAGAATATAAAACAGGAACTGAAAAATTCCGGATTTGAACATTTTACTGTCAATCCCTCGTATAATTTTGTGGACCCAAAAACCGGATGCCACACCCAGACAATAGAGCGGTTGTGGAGTTCTGAGAAATGGCGGAATAAACGTCACGTCAGCGTGGTACTGCAAGGAACCATTTAGAGTCTTATTTAATTGAATTTATGTGACGACGTTTTCATGCTAAGACAAACTTATTTTCAGCAATTGTAAACGAAATTTACAATTTCATGCATGCTGTGTAAATTGATCCTTTTTTTAAAATTTCATTATTATTATTATTTTTTACGTTTTAATTTATTAGTGTGAATTAAATGTAATAAAAATATAAGTCCACGAAGGTTAAATATTTTTTTTTCGCGTCAACATTTAGGCTTAGCTATAATTGCGCCCACTTTTTAGCTTGGCGGTTTTTGTCTGGTACCCAGCTAACGGAAAAGTACCCAACGAGGAACGAACAGATCACGTTTAGATTCGTACCTCGCAGAGTTCATGTGGAGGCACGCTTTGAATGAAGATCCTTTTGAAGCAAAGTTGAAAGGAATTTCGAAATTTATTCCACTAAAAATAGAAATATAGCTATCGATATTGATAAATTAGTTATTACACTTCAGGTTTATTCATTTTCACCGTAACATATTTACTTCAGACAGCATCATTTCAAAAAGTAGATGTTCCAGAGATTAATCCCAGGTCTTCAAAGAGTCGCCTGCGTTGGCGACACGTCAGTGGAATGGGAAATTAACCGGCTTTTCCGCGCCAAGAGGTTGGCGATGGGGTTATACGACCATTAAAAATTATGCTTCCTCAGATCATAACACCTGCACCTCCATACTGATATCTTTCGGTAATGTTTTCTGGATTGTAACATGCGCCCACCTCTCTCCATATTAACTCCATGGTTAGACTGAAGCGACACTTAAGAGCACCGTGCCAAATTTCTGGGCAGTATAACCTTTATGGTAATTACACCATTTTAAATGGTGTCCCCGATGTGCAGGCGTTAGCCGGATGCAACCATCTGGTAGTCGGGCGAATAGACCACCTTTATGTAAACGTCTTGCCACAGTGAACCGCGACACTTTATGTCCTGTGGCCATTCTGCAGTTGCTTTGCGATATTGTCCTCCGTCTGTAGTCTGTCTCTTTTGCCTTCTAGGACGATATATTGGTCATTATTTGGTACCGTTTTCTTCGTGTCACCACCAACGATCTTTCAAATAGATGTCTTGTTGCTTTGAAACTCTTCCACACACGTGAAACAATGCTATGGGTGATACCAAACTCTTCGGCTACACTATTCACCCTGCGCCCTTCTTCAAGCTTCTCAATTATTCTACTACTCGTGAAGTCATCAAATTGTGTCCCACTAGACATTTGTATCACTTGTAACACAATTACAATTCACTTTAACTTCTTACAACGACGAGCACACTAACGTTCTATTCCCTAATTTTTCTCATAAAATCTCCTTTTATAAAGTTCAGCCCTGTCACGTGCCCTGCAACGTGACAATCTAAAAATTTACATATGCGTCATCTTTCTACTGATCAGGTATCCTTATGTAAATCGGTTCTAGCTTTTGGGTTTCTTTTTTCGGTTTTAAACCAACGGAATACTGTCGGTCCTTAAGTTTTGCACACCAGTGTGTTAAGTTTTGCACATACGCACATATAAAGGGTGGTCATAAAAAAGCTTTGCCGATATATGTACCTCTAGCGGCTGTTCCGTTCAACCGATCGAGATGAGATTTCAGATATAGTTATTCAGAGGTATCAGCTCGGGATTCTGTGAACGGCAACCAAGTGGCGCTCACTGTTACGGTTATAGTTACAGAAACTCGAAATTTTCGAATGACAATGCCCACTTTTTCCCGTAGCAAAATGCTCAGCGCATGCGAAAACCATAAAGAGCTTTGGAACGGTACGTGTATCACAGAAAGCGGACGCGTTATGAACGCACAAAAAACAGCTCTACGAACGACCTCTGATGGCACCCATGTGGAAAATATGTAATCCAAATAAAAGTTTTCTTTTGTCCGATCTGTGTTGTCATCAGTGATTGGTGTATTGCCTCTGTCATATGCAAATTTCCTTCGTGAGCCTCGATCGTGTTTTTATTGGCCGTTCGCAGAGCTGTTTTTTGTGCATGCATAACGCGTCCGTTTTTTGTGATACACGTACCGTTCCAACGCTATTTAGGTTTTTTCGCATGCGCTGAGCATTTTGCGGCGGGAAAAAGTGGGCGTTGCCATTCGAAAATTTCGAGTTTCTGTACCTATAACCTTAACTGTGAACGCCACTTTCTTGCCGTTCACAGAATACTGAGCTCATACCTCTGAATAACAATATCTGAAATCTCATCTCGATCAGTTGAACGGTACAGCCTCTAAAGGTCCATATACCAGCAAAGTTTTTTTATGACCACCCTGTATATAGATACATATATACATAACACATACATACATATATACATGCAGAAGAGGAAAGCAATGATAAGCAATTCTACGTTAAAAACCCGCGGTAGTTTCGTTAGAAGAGACTACCTGAAATTTTTTTTTCAAATAATCTAACATAGTTCACTGGCTGATTACCTCGTCGATTGTCACTGTCTGTCAGGCCAAGTGTGTGGAATGGAGTTTTCCGGAATTTTTCAGTCCCCAACTAGCGCTGTTCAAAAAACTTTCCGCCAACCGGCAAAACAGAAAACTCTTTCCGAAGTAGAAAAATGAATATATTTTTGTTCGCAAAGCCTTTAAAAGCATTGGTTCAATGTCGTGGACCCCTTTGATAATCAGGTGAAAGCTTTGGCCCCCCCTCCTCCGGATAATCAATCAGTTTTGTAAAATTTTACCCCCCCCCCGAAAAAGGTAGTCTCTCATAACTCTTTCAGGTAGTCTCTCATAACGAAACTACCGCGGGTTTTTAACGTAGGAGTACTTGCCTAAGCGATACAGAGAAAGATTTCCCCCAGATTACACAAGCTGGAGTAAACACAAACTCTTTGTTGACTATTATAGTAAAAGAGTAATAAAAGATATAGTGGGGGTTCTGATGGATGTCCACATCCCTTTTTTTTCCCGTTGAGGGTTTTTTTTTTGGTACTTATCTTTGTGTTTTAAAACAATATATGAACTAATATGGTATGCTATTAAATATCGAATTATATGGCTTGTAAAAGTAATTAACTTGAAAATTGATTGAATTTAATAGAATAATTTGTTTGAAATTGTTGAAATATTAAATGACTGAATGTGTAAAAGTAATGTAAGTAATATAAATATTGCGAATTGTGAATTTGTTTGCTATACGTGGTTTACAAATATTAATTTATGTATGTAAATGTGTTTATAATTGTTTAAATTATGTTTTATAAAAGCAGTTGCTTTTATGTCAGTATATAAATGCTTATATTTTGTTATGTAAGGGCAGATGCCTTTATGCATGTATATACTTATATGAAGTTAAATGTTCACATATGAATTGTTAACTAAATTGTAGTTAAAATTTTGTTGTTGAAGTTTAAAGAAATAAAGCAGTGACTAGGTTCAAGCGGAGCACAGGAACTGGCTCAGGATTCTGGGATTTAAATTATTATTTATTATTAAATTGTTAATTTTATCTTAATTTGAAATTTAGTAGCTATTTAATGGACTCGAGGGGTCTATGTGACCTAGTCTCCGATCTTTTGGGTCGGCGTCTGGGGAGATTGTGTTGTAGCGGCCAGGCATCAGTTGAATTCCGTGTTGCTAACGCCGGGACGGAGATATACTTGCATTGCCTAAGCGATACAGACTGGGTTTGGCGCGCTGCCAAAATCATAACTGGCGACGCCAGATATTTTCTTTCTTTCGGGAGGACCGTTATTGAGGAACGTAATCCTACGTTAAAACTGCTTACGACTCACTTCTAACAGCTGTGGATGAACGCAGAATGGCAATACATACGTTACTTTCCCGTGATACCGACTTGTCGCCAACCCCTCGGCGAACTGCCACTATTGGCGAAGAAAAACCGTTCTCGTGAGACTGATTACAGTTCTGGAACATCTTACGAGTCGCAGATGGCGTTACTAACAAAACAACTCTAAGGGCCTGTTCACATAGGAGTCCGTTGCGTTGTGTTAAGGAAAAGATGACGTTGAGACGAAAATAAACCAATCATATGCCTCCAAACGATTAGCAATGAAATTTTTAACGCCTATGATTGGTTTATTTTCGTCTCAATGTCATCTTTTCCTTAACGCAACGCAACGGACTCCTATGTGAACAGGCCCTTAGTGTACGTAAGAAGTGGACAAAACTGTGGAAAAATTTTAAAATAAGAGTTTGCAAAAGTTGAAATGTAGTGGGTGTATTTTCTCGTATTCATTTTGTTTAATTGGCGACTGAGTAGGTTGGGGACAGGTCGGTGTAACGGTAATGTATACGAGAAAATATCGCCCCTCCGTCACCGAATCCGTTCAAATGAACACCAAAATTCTAGAGAGATCATTTTTGCATTAACACTTCACGAAAGCGTCCATTTCAGTGTCTGTCGACTATCCGCTGGTTTTGAAACTCTGTAGAAGAAAAATTATCTCTGAACCTCTGACTGTCGTTAAACTCTATCATTTTTTACAGTTCTCGTAAACTGAAAAGGATTATGAAAGATGGTATATATATATATATATATATATATATATATATATATATATATATATATATATATATACATATACACAGGTGGTTATCAAAATAATGGAAACACTGAGAAACATCATGAAAACCTTTATTTTTACAGAGCAGAATCACCTTTTTCATGTAGTACCACCTGATTCACGTAGGAATTGGATTATACAAGTCATGGATAGTGGTTAAGAATATATTATACCATTCTTCAGGGAAAAATCATGAAAGTTCCTGTAGAGATGCTGTGGTGGTTATTGATGATTAGCTCTATCCGCTTATACAGACCACAGTGATTGGATGACACATACTCGGGGCGATTATACAGGGCAAGATAAGATATTTGACTTCTTTTTCATGCTCTTCAAACCAATACTTGATAGATTTAGCTGTATGTATACGGGGATTATCATCCTTCAGACCCTGGAGGGGATTATCATCGGAGGGATCTCTCACCCATTTCTTTTTTTTTTCTTTCAGGTGCAGTTCCCGGTGGACGACGTAGTTGAAATCGTGAAATCGGTGAGTGGCACGCGCGCAGACACGCGCAGACACGCATACACACGCATGTATGTATGTATGTATGTATATATATATATATATATATATATATATATATATATATATATATATATATATATATATATATATATATATATATATATGGATAGATAGATAGATAGATAGATAGATAGATAGATAGAGATATAGATATAGATATACAGTGTTTGGTTTCTAGAAACAGAGGCACCGGAACTGCAACCTTCCGGGATGTGTGGGGGTATTCCAAATTATATATATATATATATATATATATATATATATATATATATATATATATATATATAAAATAAATTTCAAATCCTTTCCATCACTGACACGCTTTTTCCAAATTCTTCATCCTAACGCAATAGGACACCGTCCCTCTTTCTTGATTTCTACCTAAATCCAACCCGAAGTAATTTATTAGTTTTTCCCCCAAGGCACGTGCGGCCAAAGCTTATATAGCAGTTGTATAATGCGAACGGCGTGGAACATTCGAAAACCACCACCCCATATGACGCACTAAGGTCACGTGCCCGCTTCTAGCCAATAAAAGATTCAATGTGCCTCTACCTTGGAGCTCTGAGCGTCGATTTCACGGCTTTTGTGTTCGAACCAGCAAACCATCAGGATGTGAGTTTCGAGCTGCCAAATTGCGGGCGGGGCCACCCCGTTTCTCACTAGCACCGCGATGTGTCTTTTGATTTATCCTAAGCTGTTCAAACATCCCCAGGACGATATTTCTTACGTATAAAGTTCTATAGCTATTGTAACTGGAATTTAAATAGTGTACTTGAGCCAGTACAGTATTACGAATAAAGAACGGTAATCCAGCAATGCGGAGTATTATGTTTTTCTGCCTGGACTTTCTTCCTATACCACTACGACTACAAGATTTTCCTGGGACACTGCGCTTTCTCGTTCCTGATGATTCAACGGCCAAGTTATTTGCCCGGCAACAACCATATTATTACACACACACACACACACACACACACACACACACACACACACACACACACACACATATATATATATATATATATCCTCTCTTTCGAACACCTTACCTCACTTCCCCTCAATCCGATCAGTACTATCCTATGTGTAGACAACTTTGAATAGTTACATTTAACACACACACACACACACACACACACACACACATATATATATATATATATATATATATATATATATACAGGTGGTTACAATATAATGGAAACACCTATCAACATTAGTGGTGTTTATGAATGTGCTTCGTATTAAAAAATAAGTCTGGCCCTTAAAAAAGAAGTCTCCTTAAAAAAGAAGTCTGGCCACCGGTGTTTTTTATATAATATAATGTATGTATTATTCTACTGTCAGGTAGCCGTAATGGAGCTAAGGGCATCGTGCTTTTGGGGGGAACAGGGTAAAATGCCAAACCTTGCAGACCTTGGGAAAAGGGCAAATTGTTGGAGCGCGTTTAAATTGGAGTATCTGTTACTGGAATCCCCGGACTAATGCGTGTTTTTTAGCTATGGTATCGAAAGTCATGATAGCATACAGAGTGCACGGAAAAACATCCTTTGCCAAACAGAATAATGGACGAAAAGGAGAGCCGAGTGAAAGAGACTGATGAGGTATTGAAGCGAATTGTGACATGAAGAAAGAAAACAACTGCAACTAAAATGAAAGAAGAGCTCAATCTGCTTCTCCATGTTCCGGTATCAACCATTAGAGGTAGAAGGGAACTTCACAATCAAAGCATTTACGGAAGAGTATCCATTCCCAAGCCACTTGTAATAGATGCATATACAAAATATCGTCCATAAAAGTGCCACGAGCGTAAATCCTGGTCGAGTAGTATGTCGAGAAACGGCATTTGACCCGACAAATCATTGTTCACATTGTTCCTCAAAAGGACGTGCGTATGTCTGGAGAAGACCTACACAAGAGTAAGATTCTGGCTGTCTCATCTCAACTGTCAATCATGGAGGTAGATCTATCAGGGTTTGGGATGGCATCTGGTGGTTTTCTTCAGGCCGTATTGTAACCCTAAAAGAGAGATTGAATGGGAAGGACTATGACGAAATTTTAGCTCAGCAGGTCCATCCTCTGGTGCAAACAATGTTTCTTGCAGGAGATGGCGTTCTCCAGGAAGAAAATCCCCTTATTCATACAGCTAAATCTATCAAGTATTGATTTGAAGAGCATGAAAAAGAAGTCAAATATCTTATCTTGCCCTGTACAATCCCCCCCCCCCGACTATAAATCATCCAACCACTGTGATATGTATAATCGGATAGAAAAATGTATCGATATCCACCACAGCATCTCTACAGAAACTTTCATGATTTTTCCCTGAAAAATGGTATAATATATTCTTAACCACTATTCATGACTTAAATAGTCCAATTACAAGGTGAATCAGGTGGTATTACAAAAGTGATCCTGGGCCGTATTAATAAAGGTTTTCATGATGTTTCTTAGCGTTTCCATTATTTTGATAACCACCTGTATATATATATATATATATATATATATATATATATATATATATATATATATATATATATATATATATATATATATATATATATATATATATATATATGAAATAAATTTAAAACCCTTTTTATTGTTTAACACGTCCTTTCCAAAATCTTCATCCCTACGCCAATCAGTCCCTCTTTCTTTATTTCTACCTAAATCCAAACCGAAGTAATTTATTTGTTTTTCCCCCAAGGCACGTGTGGCCAAAGCTTATATAACAGTTATATAACGCGAACGGCGTGGAACATTCGAAACACATCATCCGATATGACGCGACTTAATCACGTGTCCGTTTCTGACAAATTAGAAGTTTGATAGACCTGTACTCGGAAGAGAATTGCGCGCTTTCTGAGCTCTTTGTGTTCGAACCATGAAACTAACATGACGTAAGTTGAGTCTCCGTCCATATCTCGCAGTGCTCTAAGCTGCCGGGGCCTTTCTGCCCGGCATCGGTGGAATTAAACTTGTTATAATCCTACTAGAAGATGTCCAGCAACATTTTGGTAAATAAAACACTATTTTGTGACCAGATGCCTTCTTCCAGGGCGTTGAACTCAGTTACTCTCTCCATTTGCCAGCCACTTATGTGTGAAAACAGCCTGACTACAAAATTGATGATTCAACGGCCAAGTTATTTGCCTACTTACGACTACACCTATTGTTATCATTACATATATATTCGTACATGATGGAGCGCTGACCGTGTCCTCAGTCGCACGAATAGCCTTCCCTGTGAATTTTGCTTATGGGGCTACTTGATGTCACTGAGACGTCATGGACCGTGTCGAAAGACGCTATTCGCCATCATGTGACATCTTTGATGCAGTGCAGAATGTCGTGCCATTCTTCTGAATGACTACCATCCCTTTCAACGTCTGTCATCCTGGCTGCTTTGCAAACTGTGCAAACTACTGAAACAACTGCAGTGCCATACCTGTCAGCGACAAAGTAGCTAAAATATTTCGTCATTAAAAGCAAAATCACGTGTCTTACTGTGAAAATCTTATCCTACAACTGTCTCTACTTTTCAAATTTTTACTTTTTTGTTACTTTTGGATCACTTGGTTGATATATTAAGCAGCTTGTTTCCCGAAACATTTAAGGTTACGAAACAGTATTCCCGTTTCAATTGATTGGCGTCCATTTCAGGTGATCCGAGAGGTGATCCAGATACGAGGCGGAGAGATTTCCGAAGAATGGGTGTCCAGCATTCAGGAGAAAGTGCTCTGGAACCTCTCAAAGCTCAACAGGCCGCTCAAGTACGTCGGTAAGGAGCATCCATCTCTCTCCATATGTCATTATATATATATATATATATATATATATATATATATATATATATATATATACACTGCTGGCCACTGTAAATGCAACACCCTGAAGGAAACATGCAAATAATATGAAATTTACAACATGCATTAGCGGAGGTGAGATATGCAAATGATTAGAATTTCAGCGCAGACGCACATCACGCGCGCCTGTGGCGCCACTTCAAAGCGCCATTTAAGGCTTGGAGATTTCAACGATTTCAAGTTCGGCAATTGTGTTTTTCTTGTGGTTTTTTGAAAAAAACGATCAATTATGCCTCGTCGAAAACAGCGATCATCTTTTGATCAAGTATCCGAGTTCGACAGAGGAAGGATAATGGCCTACCGAGATTGTGGATTATCTTTCAGAGAAATCGGTAGTCGTGTTGGACGAAACCAAACAACTGTAATGCGGATATGTGATCGTTGGATGCAGGAGGGTACGACGGACCGGCGTGTTCGATCGCATCCACCTCAGCGCACCACTTCAGGTGATGACAGGCAAATTGTGCGCATGGCATTGACAGATCGCTCAGTCACATCACGAACCATAGCACAGCACATGCAGGCTGTAACGCATCATCCAGTGTCTGCGCGTACCATTCGACGCCGTTTACAGCAGAGTGGTCTGTCCGCAAGACGTCCATTGCTTTGTCTACCCTTGACGCAGAACCACAGACGTCTCCGCCACCAATGGTGCGATGACAGAAGGATGTGGACGGCAGAATGGAATGAAATTGTCTTTGCTGACGAGTCACGCTTCTGTCTGCAACACCACGATGGTCGCATTCGAGTCTGGAGACACCGTGAAGAGAGGATGCTGAACACCTGCGTTATGCACCGCCACACTGGTCCTGCACCGGGTATTATGGTATGGGGCGGTATTGGATATCACTCTCGCACACCTCTAGTACGCATTGCCGGTACTTTAAACAGCCAGCGCTACATCTCCGAGGTGTTGGAGCCAGTCCTTCCTTACCTTCAGGGCTTGCCCACAGCCATATTTCAACAGGATAATGCGCGACCACACGTGCCACGCATTGTCCAACGGTTCTTCGTCAATCGCCAGATTGAATTGCTTCCCTGGCCGCCTCGCTCTCCGCATCTTTCGCCGATAGAAAACATGTGGTCCATGGTTGCTCTACGATTGACCCAGATTCCATCCCCAGCTGCCACAGCAGATCAACTTTGGCAACGTGTGGAAGCTGCTTGGTCTGCTGTACCCCAAGAACTCATCCAAAGTCTCTTTGTATATATATATATATATATATATATATATATATATATATATATATATATATATATATATATATATATATATATATATAATCGTTGACTCTGTCTTCGTTTCAGTTACCTGCTTAATCGCGGATAATATCGGAGGATGCCTCTTCACCGCTGCATCCGGACACTGGGACGACACCTCTGACGGTAAGATTCATCCAGGCAACTATATGTACAATATATACATATACTAGCTGAATACCCGTGCTTCGTTAAAGACTACATTTTAGGATAATTACAATGAAAAAATAATGAAATTACTTTTTAGAATATTTCCCTATAAACAATATATTATATTTTTTTTCATTGGGCGGACCTAATATTACCAGGCTCGTTCGCGAACTTACGCGTGAGCAAGCTACGTAAAACAGACCTTGGGAGAAATAATTTTCTCTTAAATCTACGCCAGCTTTTTTGACGTCTCAAGTTTGACCTTGAGACGTATTTATCATCATCGCGAGGTATACTTTGAGGGGAAATTGCAGTCTCTCAAAGACAAAGGGGAGGTCACTGGGTAATGGAGAAATGCGTGGCACGAACACTTTTTCTCCTTGTGCGCAAACGGTTAAAATACTGGCCTAGATTAAATTTTTATGCAAGGCTTTGACTTGTAGTTCAGTACCATTACACAATTTCGGTGGTTTTAACTTCCTACGGGTGGCCCTTGCGCAAAGAGAGCTTATGGTTTGGTAGACCCGGTGGTTTGTGGGAATTTAAAAACTGTACAGGATAGTTAACAGCATCATCTGAATTACAGACAGTGTCTATTGACTGTCAAAATTTCAGTCTTTAGATCCAGTGGTTTGGTCTGTGCGAGGTCTGTCAGTCAGTCACGGAACTGTTTTATATAAAATTTAATATCCATAAAACATACTAATTTGAATTAAATTCTTAGAAAAATTCCATCTCAATTAGTCTAGGGGTTAAATTTTATCTTTTACTGTGTTTTAATATTTTTTTTGCCCATTTATTTCGTTGTTATGCACGTGACGCAAAATTAATTTAAAGTAACACAAAACCAAAGAAATCTCGGGATCAGCATTTAATAAATTAAATTCTAAAAATTAATCTTTGAAAATTCACCAAAAATCAGAAAATAGAGATAAAGATTTGAAAAAGATTTCATTTTAAAGAAATTTCTATGATCTTTCTCTTGATATAAATTTTATATTACCAGGATAAAATTCAGATTATTATTTCAAATGCGAACTTAAAAAAAGTTACAAAAACAGCTTAAAAAAATAATTATTTAAATATCGAAAAAGAATTTTTCAAAAATCTTTTTTAGTGCACCCGTGCACTATAAGAAAAATCGCCATCCAAAATGTCAGCCCTTTAAGTCCAGCGGTTTGGTCAGTGCGTTATCTGTTAAACAGTCACGGAACTGTTTTATATATATAGACAGTGAAACTTGTCTATGGCGGTCATTCATATTTCCGAAAAATAGGGGCCGTGGAAGAGGGGTGGTACATAAGTTTCACTATATATATATATATATATATTTATATACATAATGAAAGAGAGAGAAAGAGATGTATGTATAGACGCACGGTGTGTGAGAAATGTGAGACACGCAAATGAAGAATGACGTCGCGTAACTGGAATACGCTAATGAAATTCCAATGCGACCCTGATAGAAGAAAGTGTGTGTGTGGCTTGCAAAGGGGGCTGTTTTGATACCTTCAGAATTGCATACCTTCTACTGCCACACGCCATCTGATTCCACTGCATAAATTGTCTACCTGGCGAAATGAGATAAGTGTTTGGCTGTGATTAAATTAACACAAGGCTAAAACTTAACAAACTTTAATGAACATAAAACATTTGAAACACTAAACTTAACAATTAAAAGCAAAGTTTTAATCTCTTCTCGAGATAAAAAGACTCGCTTAACACGTGCTCGAAGAATGAGTTCCTTTTTATTCATTCTCCAACTCGCTGCATCTGCACATATCACTCGCATCAGACTATGCAAATTGGAAAGTTCTCTTCATCGCAACGATACCGCCACATGTGCGAGAAGGGAAAAAACAGATAAAGAGTACTTGAACAGAGTGCTGGCCAATTTAAATTGTTATTTCTGTGTTTGTGTGTGTGTGTAAATATATATATATATATATATATATATATATATATATATATATATATATATATATATATATATATATATATATATATATATATATATACATGTCTTCTTGCTCCACAGTGAGACTGTCTCTCTTTCAGGCACCTGCACAGTCCGTTGGGAACACTCTATCCTGAACTGCGTCGTCACTGTGTTCGGACTGTCCATCTGAGGTCCATATCGAATAAACACGAGACATCCGGGTGCTTCTTGTTATCTTTTGATCACACATCATCAATTTCATTTCGTTTTAAAATTTATCCGTACAGTATGCTACGTAAAATATGCCCTAACTTTTCTACAATTGCTTTAGGTAGAATTGTACTTTAATATAGCTAGACTGCAACAAGGTGAATAAAGTGACACACACATAAATACATACATATATATATATATATATATATATATATATATATATATATATATATATATATATATATACATACACTCAAGAGCCAAAACATTATGACCACCCCTACATTTTGCAATAAATTCGCCTGGATGACGTGGAAGGCACGTGATCAGGTGGAAGTGGTATTTAACTGCTGCTGGAGAGTCTGAAGAATCATTCTTTCACTTACTTCTGTGTGTGATGGGAAAAGCTGCGGATCTAAGCGACTTTGATAGAGGGCAGATTGTAATGGCTCGAAGGCTCGGAACAAGTATTTCCGAAACTGCACGACTCGTGGGTTGTTCGCGATCTACAGTTGTTAGTACTTATGCAAAGTGGATGAATGACGGTGAAACCAGCAGTAGACGACATGGTGTTGGACGTCCACACGCTATCAAAGAAAAAGGTCGTCGGAGACTGTCTCGCATGGTGAAGCAAAACCGGAGCCAGACAGTGGCTCAGCTAACAGCCCAATACATTGCAGGGCCAAGTAGAATAGTATCGCAGCACACTGTTCAGCGGACACTGTTGGATATGGGGTTACGCAGCAAACGTCCCACTCGTGTGCCTTTGCTGACCAAGCGTCATCGCCAACTGCGCCTGCGCTGAGCCCGGGAACATCGCGACTGGTCCATGGATCAGTGGGAGAGAGTTGCCTGGTCAGATGAATCACGGTTTGTCATTCATCACGCCGATGGCCGTGTCAGGATACGCCGTCTTCCAGGCGAACTGTTGCTCCCTCAATGTACAGTCGGTCATACACAGGCCGGTGGTGGCGGTATTATGCTTTGGGGGACGTTCTCTTGGGCTTCTCTGGGACCCGTGGTTGTGGTAGAGCAGACCATGAATGCTACAGGGTATCTGAACATCATTGCGGACCAGTTGCACCCTTACATGGCCTCTGTTTTTCCAGCTGGAAATGGAATGTTCCAACAGGACAACGTCCATTGTCACAAGGCTAAAATTGTGTTGGAGTGGTTCCAGGAACATGATGCTGAATTCCAGTTAATGTCCTGGCCGCCTAACTCACCGGATCTCAATCCGATAGAACACATTTTGGATGTCATGGGATGGAAGCTCAGAGTTCAAAGACCACCAATTCGCAATATCTCGGATTTGCGAGACCGTTGCTTAAACATCTGGTACAATCTGTCTCCGGCCATCTACCAAGGACTTGTGGCATCCATGCCAAGGCGGGTTGAAGCTGTGTTGCTCGCCAAAGGTGGGCCAACTCGTTATTGACAGGTGGTCATAATGTTTTGGCTCTTGAGTGTATATATATGTCGAATTCTCTTTCTTCACGCCCAATATTAACGTTATCATCTAGTTACTTAGCAGTCGACGATGGTCCGGTGGCAAGGAAAGTAGAAACACTCCAGTAATTGCAGTCATCTAAGCTCGAATAGCACAAATTCCAGTCGGTACACTTTTTGAAACATATTTATGAAATTTCTTTAAGACTCTCAGCTCCATTAAACGTTTATTTAAACCCCAACCCAATTTAATTTACGTGCGCTCAAGGGCGACACGTCTGTTCCCTTTCTAAAAATCCATGGCTCTGAAGATTTCAACCGTTTACGTTCAGCTTTTAAGTTACTACGCATCTCCCACGGTCAGATTACGTCAGTATGACGATGGCACCGAAGTTGAGGCTTGGGAGGAGAATAGCTGTCAATCAAATCCAACACTGCAAACTATTTTCCCCGCGATGCTTTTATCCAGATTTTTATGATTTCCCAGTCCTAAATTGATAATTCTTGTTTCTTCCTATACAAAAAACCCCGTTTTATGTTCACGCGATTGCCCCCCCCCCATATTTAAGCATCACACACACACACACACACACACACACACACACACATATATATATATATATATATATATATATATACATACACACAGGGTGATTTTTTTTAAACTGACACTACTCAGAGCCGTCTGTAGCGCGATGTATCATCCGGAATTCTACCAAAATTGATAGAGGGACTAAGGACGACATGGGAAAAAGTTTCCTTGAAAAAAAAAAAAAAAGAATTAGTTCCAAAAGTTACCGATAGGGGAAGATATGGCGTTGTTGTTGTCCGCGCATCCGAGAATTTGCATAAAAGGCAAGTAAAACATCAAAATGCAAATTTATGACTACGTAGTCGACAGCAACGCCAGTATTTTGGGCCCTAAAATGCGTCATCGCTTTACAGAAAAAAGGGTCATCAGTCATTTTTTTCCACTTGCATGGCCACCTCGCTCCCCGGACTTAACCCATGTGACTTTTTTCTGTGGGGTTATTTAAAGTCGAAGGTGTATCTTGGTGGAGTCTCTAACTTGACGGTCCTAAAGGACAGCATATCCCGGACTGTGATGAACATTCCTGGTGACATGTTACTCTCGGCCTTTGAGAACGTAGTATTCAGAAGGTAATGTGTCGTCCGCCAGGATGGTGGTCACATTGAAGGAGGAAGAAGTGAATTTGCTGCAGAAAGCGGTGTTGCAGCGAAATTTTTTCGTTATTCATTTGTCTGCTTATTACAGTATTAACCCCTTGTCTTTATAGCCCGAAATGCTGGCGCTGCTCTCGACTAAGTAGTCAGGAATTTACAATTTGATGTTTTACTTGCGTTTTGTGCAAATTCTCGGGTGCACCGACAACAACAGCACCATATCATCCCCTATCGGCGATTTTTGGAACTATTTTTTTTCTTTCAACTTCTTTTCGTGGAATCCTACTTACCATGTTATCATTAGTCTCTATACCAAGTTTGGTGCCATTTCGGTTGTTAGATCGAACTACAGGTGGCTCTGAATAGTGTCAGGTTTAAAAAAATCACACTGTATATGGCAAAAATTTCTAAAAATTAAGGTTTTTAAATGATTTGGAAGGCGCATGGAGAAATTTTTAAAATGTTAGCATTTCTGAAAAAAAATTGAAAAGTAATCCTTATTCTGCCAAAAAAGAAATCCTTATTTTGAATTCTAAAAGTCTTCAATGGAGTAACAAAATATTAATTGTTTTTATTCTGGACATAGTTAAAAATTGAAAATTAAAGAATTCGAGGTTGATGGTCCCTTGTTCCTTTAAGCTTGATTATGGGCCCTTAGGAGGTAGTTTGCCCATCATCATCTAACTTTGTACCTGTCTTCCCCGTTTAAGAATTACATTAAATTTACAGCGAAGAAAGATGTATGATCATTATTTGCATAAGTTTATGGCTGCTGTGTATTAACCCTATTGGATTCGCTCACCTCAATGTTAACCTATGCAGAAAATGTGACTACTATTGACAGCTACATAAATGCCGATAATCCAATAAAAATGGCATTTTCAGATAGCCTGAAGTTTTCTGCACCTTGCAACAGGATTCATTTTATAAATTGCGTTCACCAGAGGTATTTCGAAGCGTTCAAAACACACTATACCAGATTTTTCTTGGAATCATTTAAATTTAAAAATATTATTTGCATGTTTTTTTATAGGAAAAATGCTCCAAGGTGTAAAATTTCTTTCTCTATTACGGAGTACAATTAAAAGAAAAAAAATCTTTCAATCCAAGTCGGCAATCCTTGGACACATTTTCTACATAGGATAACACTGAGGCAAAAAGCAGGAGGTATAATCTATATATATAAAACTGTTCCGTAACTGACTCATTCATTCACTGACTGACTGACTGACTGACATACAACGCACAGACCAAACCGCTGGACCTAAAGGGCTGAAATTTTGCATGGCGATTCTTCTAATAGTGTAGGGGTGCACTAAGAAAGATTTTTCAAAAATTCTTCTTAGATTTTTTTAAATTAAATTTTTAAGCTGTTTTTTAAACTTTTTTTACGTTTGCATTTAAAATAATACATTGAGGGTTATAAAATTTATACCACAAGAAAGATCATAAAAATTCCTTCAAAATGAATTTTTTTTTCGAATTTTTACCTCCATTTCCTGATTTTTGGTGAATTTTTAAAGATTAATTTTTAGAATTTAATTTATTAAATGCTGATCACGTGATTTCTTTTTCTGGTACTTTCAATAAATTTATCGTCACGTGCGTAACAACTAAATAGACAAAAAAATATTTTTTTCTCTTTCTAATGCAGCAGACGATTGGATATTATCCAAAAAAAATGCATATCCCTTACGATTTTTTTATAAATATATATATATAGATAGATATATATTTTACATCAATTGTATACATTGATCATCGCATTTATTATAAATATATATATTTATTTTTTGGCATAAATTGCATACGTTGACCGTTGTATTTAATTTGAATGTACTCCGTAGCGAAGCGCGGGTTTTCAGCTAGAACTTATATATGAAATCGTAAGAGGGAAGAAGATGAAATTGTAATCCCATAGATGAAATCGTAATTAGGATTAAAAGTCTGTGTGAGGAGGGTTGTGAGGTGACATTCCCACTGTAGTTGAAGATTTCTGGGAAGCGCTATTCTCATTTCCGCACGAGGCGAAATAATTAACTGAAGATTCAGTTAGGATCTTTCTGCCGGAAGTGGCAGGACATTTGCAAAACTGGTTCATTATCAAAGGTAAGTTCCCAGCTTTTTCGAACCGGCAGGAGATGGGTAAGAAAAGGTTCTTTGCACGTTAAGGGGTCAAGTACCTTTTAAAAGCTAAGCGACTCAACAAACATATTCCTATTTTCAATCATCAGTAGTTATGAAAATCACTTATTCAGAAATCAGAAAATTTCACTATGAGTTAAACACATTTTCTACTTTATAAATATGGCTCTCAGTTTTTCTAGCTTGGAGAGAAATTTTTTAGTTTTTTAAAATTTCAACCATTGTGTATCTCATTGCGCACATGATATCACCAGAGCAGTTGGCTAGAATACCATGAAATATTTTACATATGCAATACTAGCTGAAAACCTGCACTTCACTACGGAGTATATTCAAATTAAATACAACGGCCAATGTATGCAATTAATGCCAAAAAAAATTATAAAAAAACCGTAACGGATATTTTTATAGACAAAATAATGTAGAAGAAAATATTCAAATTAAATCTAATAGAACATACTAAAGAATATAGTACAGTTTGAGTATTATTTCTTTTACTGTATTTTAATATTTTATTGGATAATGTCAAATCGTCTGCCGCATTAGAAAAAAAAAATTTTTTTTGTCAATTTATTTCGTTATTATGCACGTGACGATAAATTAATTTAAAGCATCACAAAAAGAATAGAAAAAACGTGATCAGCATTTAATAAATTAAATTAAATACGGCCAATGTATGCAATTAATGCCAAAAAAAATTATAAAAAAACCGTAACGGATATTTTTATAGACAAAATAATGTAGAAGAAAATATTCAAATTAAATCTAATAGAACATACTAAAGAATATAGTACAATTTGAGTATTATTTCTTTTACTGTATTTTAATATTTTATTGGATAATGTCCAATCGTCTGCCGCATTAGAAAAAAAAAAAAATATTTTTTTGTCAATTTATTTCGTTGTTATGCACGTGACGATAAATTAATTTAAAGCATCACAAAAAGAATAGAAAAAACGTGATCAGCATTTAATAAATTAAATTCTAAAAATGAAGCCTTAAAAATTCACCATAAATCAGAAAATGGAGGTAAAGATTCGGCAAAAATTTTACTTTAAAGGAATTTTTATGATCATTCTCGTGATATAAATTTTATAACCCTCGGATTAATATTTTAAATGCAAACTTTAAAGAATGTTTCAAAAACAGATTAAAAATTTAATTTTAAAATCTAAGAAGAATTTTTCGAAAATCTCTCTTAGTGCACCTCTACACTATAAGAAGAATCGCCATGCAAAATTTCAGCCCCTTAGGTTCAGCGGTTTGGCCTGTGTGGTATATGTCAGTCAGTCAGTTACGGAACTGTTTTATATATATAGATAAACATGTATAATTAAAATGACATACTATTACGTCTTACCTATTATGAAAATTTTAATTACAGGGAAATTTATCAAAAAAAATTTTGAGATTTTAAAAACTTTTAGAAAGAAATTTCTATGGAGAACTAAGAATTTTGATTTCAAAGTGGGTCATTTTAAAGATATATATAACTTAATTTTAAAACTAAAAAAATGTGTGTATTTATTAATATACAGATACAAGTCAGCGCGCAATGACATAACATCTAAAAAACAATGGTTGAAAATTAAAAAAAATTTTAGGATTCTCGTCCTGCTAGAAAAAAATTGAGAGCCATATTCATAAAGAAGTAAGGGTGTTTATCTCACAGTCAAATTTTATTATTTCTGAATAAATGATTTTTATAACTACTGATGATTGAAAGTAGGGATATGTTTGTCGAGTCTCTTAGCTTTTAAAAGGTACCTAACCCCTTAAAGGGACTTGAAGAAGCCAATCAACATATTTTGGTTTACATATGATTAAATTTGTTAAATCAGTACATTTGTATCAGCACAGGTTGGGGCATAATTAGATTGCATTGGCAAGGGGAGAAACTATGATCACAGTGACGTAGCGAGCATAACTGGCGCCCGGGGCAATGATACCTTTTTCCGAAAAACATATAGTAATATAATATATAGAATTAGTGAAAAGGACCATTTGGCACCCCTGTGCGATTAGCGCCTGGGGCATGATAGACCCCCTTGCCCACCCCTCGCTACGCCACTGTATGATCATCAATATTCTCACAAATTTCAATTATTTGCTAATACATGGCAGCAGTAAAAATAGGAGGTTTGGTTGTCATTTATGCCCCTAGATGGCATAAATGACAACCAACATTGACAAGTAAACATTTGACAAGTTACTTTCCAACAAGTTACATGTTGATTTGACGAAGTTTGAATACGACGAGATACTTGGGAATTTCTAGAATGGTCAGTTTCAGTTTCAAGGAGAATCTGCACCGCATTTACCAGAGACCGTAATCAATATTTGCTTCATATATTAAAAAAATAAAAGTTTTCGAATCAAAATTTAAAGATATAACAGCTAAGAAAAATTATATTAACAAGTGCTCACCACCATCAATAAGTAATATCGTAGACCAGTGGTCTCCAAACTATGGCCCACGAGCCAATACCGGCAGTGGCGTAGCGAGGGGGGGGGAAAGGGGGTCTATCATGCCCCGGGCGTCACTTGCAGAGTGGCGCAAATATAAGGTCTATATATTACATTACTATATGTTTTTCGGGGTGGGGGCGCCAATATAAGGTCTATATATTATATTACTATATGTTTTTCGGGGGGGGGCGCCAATATAAGGTCTATATATTATATTTATATATGTTTTTCGGGGGGGGGTGCCAATATAAGGTCTATATATTATATTAATATATGTTTTTCGGGGGGGGTGCCAATATAAGGTCTATATATTACATTACTATATGTTTTTCGGGGTGGGGGCGCCAATATAAGGTCTATATATTATATTACTATATGTTTTTCGGGGGGGGCGCCAATATAAGGTCTATATATTATATTTATATATGTTTTTCGGAGGGGGGGTGCCAATATAAGGTCTATATATTATATTAATATATGTTTTACGGGGGGCGCCAATATAAGGTCTATATATTATATTATTATATGTTTTTCGGGGGGGAGCGCCAATTTAAGGTCTATATATTATATTACTATATGTTTTACGGGGGGGGGGCGCCACAAAGGTATCGTGTCTCGGGCGCCAGTTATGCTCGCTACGCCACTGAATACCAGCCCGCTACCGTGGGCCGGATATGACCGGTGAGCCCGGTCATAGTTTATTTTGATTACATTGTGAAATTTACAATGTAAGTATATCATACAAAATAATAATCAGATGTTTCTATTTAACGACCAATTAAGATACACAATTACTGACAGGCATAATGAAATTGAACATTTAAACTGTAATTAATAATTTAAGATTTATCCTGAAAACTTACAATAAGTGGAATACACAGGTAATTTACATAATGAAATTAAACATTATAATTATGATTAATGAGATTTATCTTGCTGTAACTTTCCACTGACAATTGTTTGCAGTTGTGGATCAAGTTTACTAGAGGAAATTATTAGCAGCGACTTCAGTTAATTTGGATCTGTAAATATTTTTTGTATATTCCATTTTGGAAAATGTTTGTTCACACAGAAAAGTAATGCCAAAAGCGGAAAAAGAACCACGGGCAAATTTATGCAACTGATCAAACTGTGTGAGGGGAAGACTCTTATAAATTTCCAGCAATGATGACTTTATATTTATATATATATATATATACACTCATGAACAAAAAAATTAGCGCACCAAGAAATAATTGCGGGATCGTAACGAAACTTGCAATGAAGGTACATGTCGGGGATATATGCAAATGATTAGAAATGCAGCGTGATTGCGCATTACGTATAGCCGGTAGAGGGCGTTGAACATCGTACTCTGTGGAATATAAAACAGGTAACCAAAGCTTGTTTGAGTGTGCTGAATCATTTACAAAGGAAGAGATGCGATAGACATGCCATTACGCCGTGTTCGAAGACAATATAAGCAGTTGTCGCAGTTTGAGAGGGGGAGAATCGTCGGGATGATGGAAGCTGGGTGGTCAGCTAGGCGAGTAGCTCGTCAATTAGGCCGCTCTCATTGTGTTGTGAGGAGGTGTTGGGACCAGTGGACCCGAGAGATGTCATGTATACGAAGACCAGGCTCAGGACGCCCTCGACAATCCAGTCGTCGAGAAGACCGCCACATCGTAAGAAATGCACGCGTACAGCCAACTGCTTCATCGGCCGCCATCCAGGCACAGGTAGCACCTTCACTAGGGGCCTCTGTGTCTTCTCGAACCATACGAAGGCGCCTGGCTGAAGGACAGTTGGTATCGCGGCGCCCATTACGTGTGCTGCCCTTGACGCCCACCCATCGACGCCTCCGTTTGGAGTTTTGCCGCGCACGAGGAAACTGGACTGCAGCGGAATGGAACCAGGTCGTCTTTAGCGACGAATCCAGATTCAATCTCGGCAGTGATGACAATCATGTTCGTGTGTGGAGAGCCCGTGGTGAACGCTTCAATCCTGCCTTTGCTGTACAGCGACACATCGCTCCCACAGCTGGTGTGATGGTATGGGGTGCCATTGCCTACAATACACGGTCACCCCTAGTATTGTTCCGTGGCACCATAACAGCCCAGCGGTATGTTCATGAAATCCTGCAACCACATGTGTTGCCACTCATGCAACGGCTCCCAGGAGCCATTTTTCAACAAGACAATGCTCGGCCTCATACGGCAAGGGTGTCACAAGACTGTCTCCGCACTGTTACTACCCTTCCTTGGCCTGCCCGATCCCCAGATTTGTCTCCAATCGAGCATATCTGGGATCATTTGGGACGACGAGTTGGGCATCCCACGAGTTTGAACGAACTAGAGGCAAGGTTACAGCAAATATGGAACGAAATGTCTCAAGACATCATACAGAACTTGTATGACTCAATGCCCGATCGTATCGCATCGTGCATTCGCGCTAGAGGGGGTCGAACGGAGTATTAACTCCTCCGTTCTTTTGCCTTTTTCTCTGAAATAAATTATCCTTTTTCTTTGATTTTCGTATCATTTACTTATATCAAAGTAGTCATTACGTATGTAAAATTTCGTTTCATTTTGACGACTCCTTCTTGGTGCGCTAATTTTTTTGTCCATGAGTGTATATATATATACCTAGTTTTATCTGTTAAGTTTGATGTACAGTAAAACCTCGTTTATCAGGCCCTCGTTGATCCGGATCTCGAGATAATCCGGATCAGATTTGTAGACATCATTTTTATATGTTCACATTAGATAATAATTTTCAACTATGATAGCAAGAACGTAACTATAAGTACGCCAAATATTCACTTTTTAGTTTGATTCAATGTACAGTTTCTGCATAGATTGTACAATAAATTATGGCAATAAAATGCTTTCAACGTAGGATTACGTTCGTCCATAACGATCCTCTGGAGAGCAAAATTTCAGATGTCCATCGTCGCGAGTTATAATTTTGGCAGCGAGCCAAACCCAGTATGTATTGCTTGGGCACGCAGTAAACAGTTAAATAACAAAATGCGTCAAAATTTTGACATACATATATACATACATACATATATATATATATATATATATATATATATAACACATACATACATATATACATACAAAAGAGGTAAGCAACGATAAGTAATCCTACGTTAATAACCCGCGGTAGTTTTGTTAGAAGAGACTACCTGAAATTTTTTGTTGAGTTTAAGAAAGCTGTACTAGACTTACTAATTCTTTGTTAAGAAATTATGTGAAAAGTTTTTTATTTTTATTTTTTAATGTCTTGTAAACAATACTATGTAATTTTGTTACAAAACATAGTTTTTATCGTAATAAACGGAAAGTCTGCTTAGTTAAGGATTTTGTTTTGGTTATTACCCATATTACCCAGATTATCGATTGTCTGGATTGCCTATGGTCCCAGTTAGTCGGGGTAAACGAGGTTTTACTGTATATGTAACCCACAACACAGAATCACCTTTCGCCGTGGAAGTTTTAAGCAGTGGTGCTGAAACTGCCGGTCGCGAAAATAATTGAAGGGGTAGCGAATAGTAACTTTACATCATATTGTATTATTTAATTAAAACATTTGCTATAAATGCGCTAATAACTTTGACATTATGTTTTTAATTTTTGTTTATGTTTACCTAAAAGACATAAATACATATTAATATTTAAATAGGAAGTTTTCGACCCGTGAGATTTGCCAAAAACAAGTGCAGAGGGTAAGCGAGAGCATTTTGTTTAATGTAGGATTACGTTCTTCTATAACGGTCCTCTAGAAAGCAAAATTTCAGACGCTAAAACCGTCTGTTGTCGCGACTTAGAATTTTGGCAGCGCGCCAAACCCAGTCTGTATCGCTTAAGCAAACAGTAAACAGTTAAACAAAAAAGTACCAAAATGCGTCAAAATTTTGACATACATGTATATATATATACATACGTACATATATGTATATGTATATATATATATATATACATACATATATATATATATATATGTGTGTATATATATATATATATATATATAAAAGAGCTCGTCTGTTTGTTTGTCCGCTATAGAATCATAGACTGTTTCACCCACCGGGACCAAATTCGGCACAGTTAATGTTTAGGACCCGAGAAACTTAACGCAGCAAAAAAGAAATTTGGGGCTCAATTAGTTTTTTCAAAATTAATTTTTTAATGATTTTTGTGCCCCTAAGCACACCTCTTAAATGTAGATACAGCCTCTTCATCACAACCAGTCAAATTCAATACGCGGGAGAAAAGAGGGTTGTTCTGAGGGGTGATTGGGGATGGTTTGAGAGTTGGTCTGGAGGTGACGGGGGGGGGGGGGACGAAGTGTTTATCTTACGTTTAGTGGAGTCGCGGGTCTAAAAAGATTGAGAACCACTGCTTTAGACAGTTTTACACAATGGCGTTCAAACTAATAGAACTTAATAAAATTTGGGAAAAAAAGAAAAATTAAGTTTGTCCCATGGCAAGATTTTGGAAGCCTTCTGTTGATCTAAATATATTAATTGTTTGAGGATCATAAAATGGGAAGAAGTTTAAGAGTTCTATAGGTTTTTCCACCTAAGTTCGCGAAACAGAGTTAACATACGATATGTATTTGAATTAATTATTCCGTGAAATCATACAAGATAAATCTTTTAGAGATTTGGGGTTTTTTAAGCAGTGGGAGGAAAAGCTCTTTAAACAGAGAAACATAACGACACATAACTTTCATTCCGAACCATTAGTCCATTAGTTATGTTAAGGCATAGGAAAATTAATGAAATTATTTTTAAAGAATGTTTGCCCGGGTAGATATATAGATATAAAATTTGTCATGCATTCCATCAAAAAAATACTGGGCTGCACCCGCCGCTCTTCATGTTCATCTGGCCAAACAGAATGCGCTTAGCGCGTTTCTACTGAAATGATATACATACAATAAGAAAGAAAGAAACTTTGAGCCTAGGCTTCATGCGGAATCCCGCCTTACTTATTTGATTAAATAAAGGGAATAAAGTATCTTGCACTTTACCTCTCGAGTGATGTGGAAAAAAATGCGTCTCTTGGGTGATGTGGAAAAAACTGCGTTTTAAGGGAAAAATAAAAAATAAAGGCAAATGTAAATTATAAAACTTATTTCTAATTAAACAGTGGATCAAAAAAATCTAATTAAATCTAATTAAACAGCATCTAACAAATTTAATTAAACAGTAATCTTATTCAATCCAAACGTGCGAATCACGCAACACTGTGTTATTACTTCTCAATAAAATCAGACATATAATCAAAAGAAGGTCCGCAGCCTCAAAGTTTCTTATTGTTCGTATATCATTTCAGTAGAAACGCGCTAAGCGCATTCTGTCTGGCCAGATGAACATGAAGAGCGGGGGGTGCAGCTCAGTATTTTATGATGGAATGCATGAAAAATTTTATATCTATATATCTACCCGGGCAACGCCGGGCAATAATGCTAGTATATATATATATATATATATATATATATATATATATATATATATATATATATATATATATATAGAGAGAGAGAGAGAGAGAGAGAGAGAGTGTTGTCATGGCACATAAACATGTTTAATCAGAGAGGGGTGGTCACAACTCCCCCCGGTCACTTAGGTACATCTCCATATAAGTATTCTTTCTGTGGGATTTTTCAATTGTTCATGCTGCTGCTGTGCGGTTTTTGACTTTTTCTTTTTTATAGTTTTTAAGTATCAATCTTTAATATATATATATACATATATATATATATATATATATATATATATATATATATATATGTATATATATATATAGATAGATAGATAGATAGATACATTTATACATAATGCATGCATACATATATACACACAAAAGAGGTAAGAAACGATAAGTAATCCTACGTTAATAACCCGCGATAGTTTCGTTAGAAGACACTACCTGATTTTTTTTTTTGGTGTGTGTGTGTGTCTGTGTGTGTGTGTCTGTGTGTGTGTGTGTGTGTCTGTGTGTGTGTGTGTGTCTCTCTGTGTGTGTGTGTGTTAGTATTATAATGCAAATTAAATATATACCTAAAACTTCACTTCGATTTTTAAAACGGTTTGTCAAAATTTGCTTATTTCTTTTTTTATATTTTTTACAAACATTTTCTAATTTAAAAAAAAAATTTGGTATTACAAAAAAATTTTCATTGGAGGGTCGAGGGATTTTTTAATGAAAGAAAGTGAGTCGTGGTCAATAAAAAGTTTCCGCACCACTGTTGTAAGTGAAGAAGTCTCCAGGACTCAAGAAGTCTCCAGGATATTAAATTTTTTTAAGGGAAATTTTTTCCACGACACAAAATTCAAATTTAAAAAAAAATAAAAAAAATTTTGCATGAAAATTTTTTTCTTTTTCTTTTCCGCTTAAAATGACGTTTAACTTATGTTTCTATCTTAATTAGAACAGGACATATTAATTTTTATTTTGCAACTTTGTAATAGTAGCTAATTTGTTTTTAAGCCTCTAAAAGCGTTTTTCTGCACGATGAGTTTTTTCACCATTTCTCGTCTTTAAATTGTTATAAGTCAAGAACCTTTAAAGATAAATGGTTCAAACTTGGAAGATGTCTTTTTCAACTATTTTACTTTAATTTTCATTCAGCAAATTTGAAAAAATATTTACTTTCGAAAATAGGATTTTTTAAACACATGTTATATCATTTTTTAAAATTTTTAGTCTAAATATTTTTAATTTTTTAAAAACTAATATTTAAAAAAAATGCTGAATCAAAATTAAAACTTATATATTTCCGTTTAATTAAATGAAAAATTTGAAACTCGACAAATAAAATTTCGAGTTATAACGATTTCAAATAACCCTCTGTTTTAAAAATTTAAAAATTTTTTAATAACTTTTTAAAAAGTTTTATGATGTGATTTTGTTTACAAATTAAATGGTGAACCATCACAAAAAAATTCAAAATTTTAACTCAATAAATAAAAAAATTAAATGTGTCCCGGACGCCCCCCCCCCTTAAATAAAGAAAAAAATTAATAAGAAAAATTAAACAACTGAAAGTGAAAAAAATGTAAATATAATAGATCTTTAATGTTCCTATGATAAAAAAATACAGAGGCTGTTCACACATTTTTTAGACGATGTATATTGTATTCACAAAACTAAATTACATAAAATTCTTGTGTTTTAAATGTTCTATTTGACTTCCCTTATTCTGAACTATCTTTCGACACCGCAATTTCCAGGATAATAATGCCTTTTGAAGTGTCAGAAGAGGTATTCTATCCCATTCCTCCTGAACAGCTTTCCAGAGTCCTGTAAGGGTTTTGGGACGCCGTTTGGATAATGCAGATTTTAAAAGTCCGAAAGCACAAAAATTCATAGGTGATACATTGGGAGATTTAGTAGGGATATCAGTGAAGGGTATGGCCTTGATACCAGTTTTTTGTTCCATTTCTTTTAGGAAATTTACAGTGGATTTTGATGTGTGACTGCTAGCTTTGTCCTGATGGAGTCTCACAGATTGATGGCACTGTGGGTAAAGCGATGGTATTTCATTCAGAAAAATTGGCGATAAAATATGTTCCTGATAGTATTTGGAGTTAATCTTGACATTTTTCCCCACTCTCTTTATTTTTAACTTGCCATTATAAGAAAAACCAGCAACAATCATGAATCCCTTAGAAAAACTTTCTTTCGATTCTTTGAACCATGTACTTAAATTTTTTTCTCCCCTTTTATGATAATAAATGGCTCTTTTTTTGTTGCAATCATTTAAATACACCCATGATTCATCTATTGTGACAATTGTTTTCCATTTTTTTTGGATAAGTGTTTCTCATATAGAATTCTACAGCGTGTCCTGCGTTCAGCTATATGATTTGAAGAAGACGATGCACATTGCGTTTTTTCGCTTTCTTAAGATTTAAATCAACGTTTATCATTTTGTTACAGTGGACACCGAGTATTTTAATGATTTTGCAACTGTCCTTTGACTAGGGGGATTTTCTTTTAACATTAAACAACGTACCTTTGCAATAGTCGAAGATGTCAGTTTTTTCCTTGGATACTTGTTTGGAATTTTTGTCCCACTTGAGGCTCCAATTTGACGTTTTTTTCCTTTTTTGTTGACGATATTACCTATCGACGCTTTAGATATCACAAAACCATGACTCTCACATCATTTTTGGATAACGGAGTATGCATATTTCTCTTCGGAAAGAACATAAATGTAGCCTTCGAACCACTGCTTTGTTAAAAAAGCCATTTTGAATAAAAACAAAACTTTCAAGCCGCAGACGATAATTTTGACTTTTAAAAACATAGTACAATTGCAATTATTTCTTTTGCAGCAAACGATTTTTTATTACCGCTTACCTTTATCGTCTAAAAATGTGCGAACAGCCTCTGTACATTGGTAGTTGCTATTGGTAGTAGAAGAAAATCATTCTTTCAAAAGGAGTCGATGTAGGAAAAAGGTTGGGAACCCCTGGTATAGACCTTTACTCCCTGCTCCTACTCCAGCAAAATGTATCTCTGAAGAGGCTTGGGAAGGGGCAGTTGCCGCACACCGTACGGCAGTGTCTTTGACTCTATTAATGACTGTCGCACCCGGCAGCTGCTCAGATGGCGTAGCGATCTTGGCTGCAAAGGGTTCTTAGCTGCGGGGAAATCATCTTGGAAATCCATACATACACGGGCCACTTTCATGTCTTTATTCTGGTCATTTGCGAAAATTTCCTCGAGGAACCTGGGAATAGAATAGATTTCATTTTGGGCAGGCTGCAGTGAATACGCCATAATCAAGGCTTGTGAGTGTGAAACCAATCACGACCCTTGATTATGGCGAATGATTATGAATACACACACACACACACACACACACACACACATATATATATATATATATATATATATATATATATATATATATATATATATATATATATATATATACATACATATATATATACATATATATATATATATATAAATATACATATATATATATATACACATACATACATATATATATATATATATACATACATCTTAAATAATATGTACAAGAGGGAGAGACTACATAATGCATTCACAGCTGATTGACATTATACGAAGGCGAGAGTTTTTGCTCCCCCAAATGGTGAACGGATCTGTCTGAAGCTGTTTTCAACCAATAAGTATAAGACAGATAGAAATGCAGATAATACACACACACACACAGATATATATATATATATATATATATATATATATATATATATATATATATATATATATATACGGGGGCTGTCCGTAAAGTATCCGAATGTAATTTATAATTAAAAAAATAATAGATATACATACTTCAGTTTAATCCCCTTCAAAGTAGGAAGCAACACAACTTCCTTGAGAAGCAACACACTTAGCCCAACGTTGTTGCCACTCTTGGAAGCAGGATTGGAAGTCGTTCTTTGGAATGGTCAACAGCTGTTCCATCGCTTTTTGTTTGATGGTCGTCACATACTCAAACCGTCGTCCTTTAAGCGTTTTCTTTAGCTTTGGAAATGCGAAAAAGTCGCACAGAGCGAGGTCTGGTGAGTAGGGAGGTTGCGGGACTTGAACGGTGCCATGTTTGGTTAAAAAGTTTTGAACCACATGTGAGGAGTGAGCAGGGGCATTGTCGTGGTGAAGCATCCATTTCCCAGATTTCCACTTTTCTGGTCATTTATTCCTCACGGAATCACGATGGTCGCCTGAGCACATCACGGTAGAACTCGTTATTAATGGTTTGTCCATCTCTCGGTGGTCTGTCCACCTCCCGCAATCTCTCGAACTGTCATTCGTCGATCTGATCGCACCACAGTAAGAACCTGTTTCACTTTGACAAATTTCTCGATGTGGATGGACGCCCTGATCGTGCATCACTGTTGTGACAAACAGTGAAACAGTGAACTTTCACTGTTTGATCGTGCGTCACAACAGTGAAAGAATTTTTCAAATAGGTGCAGTGGTTCTGGAGATTACCCTCCACGAACAAAATCGCTCTCTCTTTATATATAAGTATAGATATATAACCTATGTCCATCTGGAATAATGTACCTTTCAAACAGTGAAAGAATTTTTCAAATAGGTGCAGTGGTTCTGGAGATTACCCTCCACGTACAAAATCGCCCTCTCTTTATATATAAGTATAGATATATAGCCTATGTCCATCTGGAATAATGTACCTTTCAAACAGTGAAAGAATTTTTCAAATAGGTACAGTGGTTCTGGAGATTACCCTCCACGTACAAAATCGCTCTCTCTTTATATATAAGTATAGATAAATGTCAAACCATAACAGAGAAATATTACCGTTATACTACTACACTAGTGAATGAAGTATAACGATGACATGCATGCCTTCATCATTATTATATAAAGAAAAGTTTCTAAAACATACGATTATTGTCTTACTATCTTTGACATACTTTTATAATATTGTAACAGAAGGTGTTCGTGTCGATACACACGCACACGCAAGCATACATACATATATATATATATGTGTAATAGATATATCTTATATATATATAATATATATATATATATATATATATATATATATATATTATATATATATATATATGTATATGTATATATATATATATATGTACATATTATATATATATATATATATAATGATATGTATATATATATATATATATAATAATAGATATAATATATATATTATGTATATGTAATATATAATAATGTACATATTTATATATATATATATATATATATATATATATATATATATATATATATATAGATATATATATATATCTATATATATATATTATATATATTTATATATATATATATATATATATATATATTATATATAATATATATATATATATACATATATATAATATATATATTTATATATATATATATATATATATATTTATATATATATAATATATAGATATATATACAACATACATACATATATATAATATATATATATATATATAGATATAGATATATAGATAGATAGATAGATATACTTAAACATCTATATATTTAAGTTGCTAAGCCTATTCTTTGGGCAGTCTGTGAAAGAAATCTACATCAATTTATTTCATTTTGGTCTTAAACGAAAGATTTTAATCTATAGATGTGTCAAATTTGGGTTTTGTAGCCACAATCTCTACAAATTAGCGATAATTTATAATCAAATATTGCATTCTGCGCATGGTCAGTGAAATGTTAAACTCTGGCTTTAGATACTCACTAAGCACGAGGCTGCATAAACACGTTAATTTGTTTATTCCGAGGAATCTCTCTAGATCTCTCTCTGCCATTTTTATTTTTAATTATGTTTGTGAGATATAGAACTAAACCTGCCGGAAAATATTGTGCACTTTTGAGTAACCCTAATTCTTTTTATTGGATTCAATAGTAATTTTTTAAACTGTATTTCTCTATTCTTAATTTTATGATCTTCAACATTTGGTAATTATGTGTTGAGTACAATTCATATACTAGTATATTTATTTACTATCCAGCCGTCGTGTTTTGACAGGTACCAACAAGAATAGATGAATCTCTTACCTTTCCATTCGGTACTCGTAAGACATGGATCCGGAATACTGTTCAATACAAGATTCAAGCTCTTGATAGCATTCAATAATGAGAGTTCGGTTGAAACATGGAGCCTAATGCTAGCATTAGTAAAGTCAATCTTCTTCTGCGAAATCGCTGGAGTAGGTGCTGCTGATCATCCTTTGTAGTGAAGATCTTGTTTTGCCTTTTTCTTCTTCTTCCATCATAAAAGGTTGTGAGTAACCCCTAAAATAGAGAAGAATCATGTAGCAAAACAACGCTTAGATTACCTTGAACCTCCACTGAAATATTTTCACGAGTTTATAAAACAATCTTCACGCAACTAATGTCCTTTGCGATGGACATGACTTTTACTACAGTTGTATTAAATTTTTGTCGAATTTTCATTTTAAAAAAATGAAGAATGCAGGCAAAGTTGCATTTCTCACACTAATGTTACAGTTGAGCCCATTACATTAGAGGAAATTAGGAGCCCAGGCTTTGTGATTTAGAAATTAAAATTTTAGTGAAGCAATGACCTACAGACATCCAAGAAATTTCAATTGAATTATTAAGTGGGAAATTTCCAAATACCAAAGTTTAAGGGTTGACCCTATTATTCTTTAAAAAATTATTTATTTCAAATGTGGGTTTTAAATAATAACTAAATATTAAAAACTAGAAAATTGGTATTCACTTTGCGACAAACAAAATCGCTATACATAATCAACATTTTAAGTTGTCAAATATTATATAAATACATAATCGAACATACATTTGTCTTTCATTTGCCCATTCAAAAAATATGTGGCCACCTGCTTTCAGCATAGGTTTCTTTCCGCAGGAGAGGAAAAGGCACAATCCAGATTAACTTTTTCACTACGGGGTGGGATATCATGTATCCTAAGAATACGAGACCAAGAATGAATATATATATATATATATATATATATATATATATTAGAATCCGGAAAACAACAACGTCCGTCAAAGGATGGCAAGGGGGTGGTTAACATTTCTATTAATTCACTCTGACTCTTCTCAATAAGTCCACTTTCTTTTAGACAACTGCTACATTTATTACAACACCGACGAACATATACATATGACATTTATAATTGACAATGAATTAAACTTATGGCCGTCTGCCAGAGCACGTCTGCTCAACACGGTGTTTCTCGACTCTCTCCTCACTCGCTGTCGGGGCCCGTCTGCCCACGGTGGCGTCTCTACACTTACGCTCGCTCTCTCCTTCTCGTTTGGCGACAACAATCGGCCTTACTGACCTTGTTGCGTCCTCGTAACAATTGTACAGTCTAATTTCTACTGAAAAAACAAATAAAATAAAACATTAATATTTACAAAATGCACATTACAAGTTTTAAACACGAAAGTCCTTGGCATAACAGTTCGTTATTTTTGGATCAATTCTGCATCATTTCTTCTTTCTCTTCCGTCGACGTCCAATTTCAGCAGTACTTATGTCGTCGTCGTCATCACTCGCTTCATACTCGTCATCATCTTCCTCTGATTCAGCTTGGCATTTCCACGATTTCAATTGACTTACATGTGCCGTTGTACAAAAGAATTGTCCCTTTTCTTTTTCTTCCAACTGTGTTACTCGATATGTATCACTTGGTAGTAACCTCTGTAATAATCAAGGGTCCTCGATACTTTGGCTGTGTTTTAGTTGACTCTCCAGTTGATTTGGGCACTCTCCGCATAACAACTATCTCTCCTGTTTCGAACTTCAATGAATTACTCTTCGTTTTGTCATAATTGGCTTTAAGGTTTACTTGCTTGTTTCGATTATTTTTCTAACTTTGTTTTGTGATACGGTAGGATTTTCCCATTCTTCAGCGTTTTCGTCTTTAAGCATTCTCATTAATCCGTCATTGAATTTGGTGAATATCCATGAAGTAATTCGAAGGGAGTTTTGTCTGTAGTCTTATTTACCATGTTGTTTAAATTTCTTTCACACTCTTTGATTTCTTGTCCCAATCTCGGTGATTTGGATTCTTCATGCTCGTTTTAATCGTCGACAAAATGGTTCGATTGCTCTTTCTACCATTCCATTTCCTTCTGGATGTTGTGTTGAGTTTAAGGTGTGCATAATTCCGTTAATTCTGCAGTACTCTTCGAATACTTTGACGTGAAACATGTTCCTCTATCGCTGATAATTCTTTCCGGGAGTCCGAAGTCATCAACAAATTCTTCATCGCAATTAATACATTCTTGGTTGATGTACTCTTATTGGATACAAACGCACAATCTTGTGAAATTGTCAATGATTACAAACAGTTCTATATTGCCTTTCGAACTTTTAACAAATGGTCCGAGGTGATCGATATGGATTATTGCAAAAGGTCTTCTTCCTGGTCGAATTGGATGTAATTGTCCTTGTTTCTTACCACTGGGGACTTTATTAAGTAAACACTCGAACACATTGAAACGTGCCGTCTCACATAACGCTTCATTCTTTTAAACCAGTATAATTCTTTGATTTTAGCAACAGTTCTGTCTACTGCAAAATGTCCCATGAGATCATGAAATTTTATTACTATACCTTTCCTCATCGTTTTAGGTATAACATACAACAGTCTATCTTTTTCTTACTCTCAACTTTGCGATACAATCGATTACGCTGTAAGATGTAATTTTCAGTTATCTGTTTCTCCGCACTCGTTCTTTCACTAGCATTCTTCTTCAAAATGTCAATCAATTTCCGTAACTCTGGATCTGAGTGTGAACTCATAAGAATCTGTTCATCTATCGTTAATGTTAAACAAACTTCCAAGTATTCTCAATACTGAATCTAAGTTTCTTCTGCTTGTCAACTGGTGATCGACTCAATGCGTCTACGTGACTCATCTTCTCTCCTGCCTTGTGTTTATCTGAAAATCATATTCTTGAATGAGATTACTCCATCTCGCTATCTGAGGATTGGAAGTTTTCTTGGCATTTAAATACACTAAAGCTTGGCAATCGTGATTATCGTAAATTTAATTCCTATCAAAAATTGTCTAAGTCTTGTCAGCGTCCAAAACTATAGCCATTAGTTCTAATTTGCTTGAATGATAGTTCTTTTTCTATTTCTGTCGTTCATTTGCTGACACAAATACACTAAATGCATTTATTATCCCTGCTTTCTGTAATAACTTTCCCGCTAACCCTCTACTACTTGCATCTGTGTGGACTTCAGTTTTTGCATCTGGATCATATAATGCTAATACCGGTTGATTGGTCAAATGGTTTTTTAGGATATCAACGCTTCTTGTTGAGCTTCCGTCCACTGGAATATCTGATTCTTTCTAGTCAATCTGGTTAAGGTTCTGCTTCTGGGCATATTTTGGTACAAAGTGTCCGAAAAAAACTCGTTAGTCCTAAAAACTGTTCACTTCACGTTCATTGGTTGGTTTAGGAAAATTCGATACAGCTCTTACTTTTCTCGGTCCAGGTTGCATACCATTCGATTTTTATCAAAAAACCCTACATATTCGACTTCGGTTTGCCGAATTCGCATTTCGTCAATTTCAACGTTAAATTAGCCCTACGTAAGCACTGAAAAACTTTTCTGAGTTTGTCGATCATTTCAGTCCACGATCTTGCTGGTATAAGTATATCGTCTAAGTAGCACAAAAACTTCTTTGTTTAGTAAAGGACCTAAAACTTGATTCATCAATCTCTGAAATTCAGATGGAGCATTAACTAACCGAAAGTCATTCGTTCAAACTGACCAGTATCGTCGGGTGTTATAAAAGCTGGTTTTCAATTTTGAATCTTCAGTTAATGGGATTTGTAAGTACCCCATGTGCTAAATCTAGCGTAGTGAATAATTGCATGCACTGAGGCATTCTGAACGGTCGTCCAATTCTAGGAAGTGAAATTTATCTTTAACAGTTTGCGAATTTAATTTCTGTAATCTATCACTAATCGAAGTTCTCCTGTCTTTTTCTTCACGAGTAAAACGGACTAGCATATGGAGATCTCGTTTCAGTAACAATTCCGCACTTTTTCCACTCATCCACTATCGTTCTTATCGCGGTACGGTTCTTCAGCATTGGTTTTATATGGTTTCATGCAGACTGGTTTAGCTCCTTCAACTTCTACGATGTTTCATCTCTGTTAAGTTTGTGCAACCTAACTCCTTTATATTCAATGCAAAAACAATCTCGATACGCATTAATTAAATTTCAAAATTCCTGACTTGTGAGCCTTTACTAACATTACTATCGATTTTTAATGTCCTCTAAATGATTGATTTCTTAAGTTCTGAAGCTTCGTTTACCAGGTAAGCTTTTTCTAGTTCTAAATTATCAATGTTCTCATTTTCCTGACATAATACTATTTCTTCGACATTTCCGCTCTACCGATACGCTGATCCTTCCTTAAACATATTTCCCATTTTTAGAATTGGTGATTGCTGCACTATCGTTTTCTCCATTCCTTATGTTCTAGCAATGTTCCACACCCATCAGTTGAACTTTCGATCATCATTAACCCGTTATCAAAATCTTCTGTTTTCGCTTTTACGTAATTTACCGAATTACCCTCTATAACTATTTCGCTAGTAGCTTTTATTTAAACTTTCTTTGAATCTCCCACATCACTGAGTATCTCGTAGGGATTTTCCGCTTGTGTATCGAATATGCAATTCATTTCCTATTTTAGCAACATGATATGTGGCAAGTCAGTCCACGTTCTACCTACAATTAAATCATTTGGCAATGTACAATCTTTTACTATAAGTAATGTAATATCGTTTTCCGATAACACCATCTATTTCCAGACTAACAATCGTTTTCCCCTATCGTTATCGTTGCAGGCTGATCTTGATTACCAAAACCACACAAATTCGCCTCCAACTGGTTCCGTCTTTAATCCGAGTCTTTCAGCAACGGATTGTTTCATCAGACAACACGAACTTCCTGTATCAATAAGGCATTGATTCTACACCGTTGTTAATTTTTACTTTTTTCATATATAATTTATCTTCAACTGAATTCCGACTATTAACATTTAATTCGTATCAGCTCTTTAGTTTTGGGTTTTACGATGCAGTTCTTTTCAACGTGCCCTCCTGCCCCACATTTTCGACAGATATTTTTGCTTATCGCAATGTTTAGACAAATGCCCCATAATACCGCAGTGAAGCCTTTAATTGATTACTTTTATTCCACCAAACATTGGCTTTTTATGTGGCTGGAAAGGAGTGCCATACCCTGATGCGCTATCATTATATTTCTTGTTGTATTAAATGCTCCGAATCGTAATTTTGCTTGAAGCTGTCATTTGTGTTGACGATTCTCTGCTCTCCTACGCGCGTGTTATGTCTACCAGTCTGTTAGCGGCGCCGTATAGGTCGGGGGGAATGAATTTTCGATTTATCGCAGCGTACTAGTAAATGAACTTGTTCTCGGGAGTGCACTTCCGTTTCAAAAGTAGTACGAATTCATTTACGTCCCAGTTGCTTGAATGTAACCTCTTTTAGTAATTTCCAGGGCAATATCGTTAGGGATATATTTTATACTAATGGACACAAACATATTCGAGTACGTCTATGGTTTTACACCCAAGGATTTTTAAACTTTGCACCCGAACATTACACTCATCATAAAGTTTACGAAGTGAAATATATCGCTCGATTTCTTGACTGGATTTAAATTCATCAGAGCGTCCATGTGTAGGGTGATTATAAGATCTGATCTGCCACATTGCTCTTTGAGTAATTCTAAAGCCTTGTCATAATTTTCTTCCGATAACCTCTAAGCCTTCTATTGACGTCGCTGCACTACCACCCAAGAAACTCTTAAATAATTGAACTATCTACTTTAGACAGGTATTGTTGTTGTTTATTGATGTATTGAAAGTATTCCAAAATTTTGCCATTCGGGTTAAATTTCAATAGTACGTTAATTGATAGTTAAATTGTAGGATTCTTATTGTAAAGATTTTGGGGAGTAGTTAAACATTAGATGTGGTTACAGAAATATCATTATGGTTTCGTTCCAAATATTTTTTAATCTTAAATTTGCCCTTACATATTTCTCTTGGTAGTCTAATACAGTTACCATTTCAGTTTCGGTTTCATCTAAATCAGTAATTAATGCATCAATATTAGAATTTAACTCGTTCAAAACATTTCTTTCTCATACAACTCTTTCATTCTTCGATATCATCGGAACAACTTTCCGGGTGCATATTTTACGTTCTAAATCATTTAACAGTTTTGTAATAGCAGTTCGAACAACACCCCGTTTATGTTTGAATTTCACCAAAGCATTTTAATAATAAGGTAATATTCGCTTACCTTTATTTATGTGCTGAATCGTCGTAGCAGGATGAAAACAAATGGTCGCTTGGATCAAATGCCACTTCTGAAGTATTAGAATCCGGAAAAAACAAACGTCCATCAAGGATGGCAAGGGGGTGGTTAACAGTTCTATTAATTCACTCTGACTCTTCTCAATAAGTCCACTTTCTTTTAGACAACTACTACATTTATTACACACCGACGAACATATACATATGACATTTATAATTGACAATGAATTAAACTTATGGCACGTCTGCCAGAGCACGTCTGCTCAACACGGTGTTTCTCGACTCTCTCCTCACTCGCTGTCGGTGCCCGTCTGCCCACGGTGGCGTCTCCACACTTACGCTCGCTCGCTCCTTCTCGTTTGGCGCCACATATATATATACACTGCTGGCCACTGTAAATGCAGCACTGAAGGAAACGTGCAAATAACATGAAATTTACAACATGCATTAGCGGAGGCAGATATGCAAAATGATTAGAATTTCAGCGCAGACGCACATCACGCGCGCCTCTGGCGCCACTTCAAAGCGCTATTTAAGGTTTGGAGATTTCAACCGATTTCAAGTTCGCCAATTGTGTTTTTCTTGTGGTTTTTTCAAAAAACGATCAATTATGCCTCGTCGAAAACAGCGATCATCTTTGATCAAGTATCCGAGTTCGACAGAGGAAGGATAGTGACCTACCGAGATTGTGGATTATCTTTCAGGGAAATCGGTAGTCGTGTTGGACGAAACCAAACAACTGTAATGCGGATATGTGATCGTTGGATGCAGGAGGGTACGACGGACCGGCGTGTTCGATCGCATCCACCTCAGCGCACCACTTCACGTGATGACAGGCAAATTGTGCGCATGGCAGTGACGGATCGCTCAGTCACATCACGAACCATAGCACAGCACATGCAGTCTGTAACGCATCATCCAGTGTCTGCGCGTACCATTCGACGCCGTTTACAGCAGAGTGGTCTGTCCGCAAGACGTCCATTGCTTTGTCTACCTTTGACGCAGAACCACAGATGTCTCCGCCGCCAATGGTGCGATGACAGAAGGATGTGGACGGCAGAATGGAATGAAATTGTCTTTACTGACGAGTCACGCTTCTGTCTGCAACACCACGATGGTCGCATTCGAGTCTGGAGACACCGTGAGAGAGGATGCTGAACAGCTGCGTTATGCACCGCCACACTGGTCCTGCACGGGTATTATGGTATGGGGCGGTATTAGATATCACTTCCCCCACCTCTAGTACGCATTGCCGGTACTTTAAACAGCCAGCGCTACATCTCCGAGTTGTTGGAGCCAGTTGTCCTTCCTTACCTTCAGGGCTTTCCCACAGCCATATCAACAGGATAATGCGGGACCACACGTGGCACGCATTGTCCAACGGTTCTTCGTCAATCGCCAGATTGAATTGCTTCCCTGGCCGCCTCGCTCTCCGGATCTTTCGCCGATAGAAAACATGTGGTCCATGGTTGCTCTACGATTGACCCAGATTCCATCCCCAGCTGCCACAGCAGATCAACTTTGGAACGTGTGGAAGCTGCTTGGTCTGTGTGTACCCAAGAACTCATCCAAAGTCTCTTTGAATCAATGCCGAGGCGTGTGGCAGCGGTGATCTCCAACAATGGCGGCTACTCTGGCTACTGAATTTGGCAGGAACCACACTTCACAGAAGTCTATAAATTTAATCATTTGATACTTGGTCAACATTTATCTACAAAATAAATTTTGTTGTGATATCTCTTGTCTTTCTTCGTGTTGCAATTTGGGTGGCCAGCAGTGTATATAATATATATACAGTGGTACCTCGACTTACGAATTTAATTCGTTCCATGACTTAGCTCGTAACTGGAAATACTCGTATCTCAAATCAATTTTCCCCATTGAAATGATTGGAAATGCCATTAATTCGTTCTGGGCTTCCCCAAAACACCGCAATTTTTTTTGTTACATGTTTTTAAATAAGAAAAACGTGCTTATAAACGGCGAACATTGTATAAAAACGCAATACAATAGAATGTATTGCAGTAAATTTATTTTATTAAGTGTAATGTGCAACATTTACCTTGGACATCAGACTTGGAGATGCTGATGGAAGAGGAGGAGAAAGGTTGACTGAAAATTAAATCTATTCGTTGATTTTTGATCTTTTCGACCCGCTTTCTGACTTTCGTTTATTACCAGTACTCTCTTAAAGTGAACGAGTGAGGCACGGAAGCTGGGCGATTGTTGTATCGTTCACTGTGGCTGTAATGTCCAGATTCTTCTTTCTGAGGATCTGAAGAACGTTCTCTGAATCCAATCTCTCGGTTTAAGACTGGATAGTAGTCTCAGAATAATATTATACAATTGTATAACAATTGTACATAAAGGTTGTAAATATTATTGCTTCTTGTGTTCTCATTTGATGAGCACGTAACATGGCATTCGCTGCTCAAACTAGCGGGGGATATCTGAAGCTTGCTCGTAACCCGAATTTTAGCTCGTAACTGAAGCAAAAATCTACCGAGAGAATGCTCGTATCTCGAAAAACTCGTAAGTCGAGACACTCGTAAGTCGAGGTACCACTGTATATATATATATATATATATATATATATATATATATATATATATATATATAATATATAATATATTATAATATATATATATATATTTATATATATATATATGTAACGCTAGTAAATATGGGGGGCGATCACGCTACCTTAAAATGGGATTTTAGTATTAAAATATAGGATTAACAATTAAAAGTCTGGTAGTTCAAATAAGCGGCGTAATGTATTGCAGTGGAAAATGGAATTAATGGGTCGGCTTGATTCAATCTCCGAAGAACCGCAGAACCACATGGGAGAATTTTTAGGTAGACGTATAGCCTTGCAGTTTGGCGCTAAGAAAATGCTGAGTTTAGCAAAAGAACGTGTACGATATGACATCACGCATAAGTAATGAGCGTCACTAAGCGTTGGTTTTAACGTGAGACAAGAAAAATCGACAGAGCCATGGAGAGATAACATCGAGAAAAGATGTGTGCCGAAGGCACACAGATTTTAATGGGATTGGGACGCCATATTTTTAGTTATGGAGCTGGGAGTCGTTAAGAGCTTTAATAAATTAGTAAATGATAATGGAGTTGTCGTCACTGTATTTGAGTTTGGATTCTACGTTGCCTCCCACGGACCACGGACTGCAAAATGATTAATAGGATATTTGGCTGATGGTTAATAGGATCGGGCGGGAAGCTCAAACGTCCGACATATATATAATATATATATATATATATATATATATATATATATATATAAATGGATGTATGGTGTATGTTCCAACATCACTCTGGAACCCCTGGAGCAATTTTAACCAAACTTGGTGCATATATCACTTACAATATGGAAAGAAACACTGGGGGAGTAAAACTCCTAGCCCCCATGGGGGACAGGGGGCAGGGAGCGCATGTAAAAATAATCGAAAACGACGGACATTAGTGTCGAATCTATAGTTTTCGGGGTCGCTGAGATGAATATGATACTTCCGATGCGGTCTATGTGCAAGTTCAAGCCCCCATCAGCATTGGGGGGGGAGGGGGGAGAAGGGGTGAATATAAAATGTCCAAATACCGAGAGTAGTGTCAAAACCATAGTTTCGGGGTCGCTGAGACGAATAGTGACATTTCTGATGCTATTTAGGTGCAAGTTCAGCCCCCCATTAGCATTGGGGGGAGGGGGCAGGGAAGAAGGGGTGAATATAAAGTCCAAAATGGCCGAGAGTAGTGTCAAAACCATAGTTTCGAGGTCTCAGGGACGAATGGTGACATTTCTGGTGCTGTTTAATTGCAAGTTCAGCCCACCATTAGCGTTGGGAGAGAAGAAGGGGATAAAGTGTCCTAAATGACCGAGAGTAGTGTCAAAACCATAGTTTTCGGGGTCTCTCTTACGAATAGTGACATTTCTGATGCCATTTAAGTGCAAGTTTAGCCCCATTAGCAGGGGGAGGAGGGAGAGGGAAGAAGGGTGAATATAAAATGTCCATAATACTGAGAGTGTGTGTCAAAACATAGTTTCGGGGTCGCTGAGACGAATAGTGACATTTCTGATGCCTTTAAAGGGCAATTCCAGCCCCTCCCCCATTAGCATTGGGGGAGGGGGGAATAAGGGGTGAATATAAAATGGTCCAAAATGACCGAGAATAATGTCGAATCCGTAGTTTTCAAGTTCTCTGCAACGAATAGGGACACTCCCGATGCCGTTTAGTGTAAGTACAGCCTCCCATCACCATTGGTGGGGGATAAGGGGGGAAGGGGGTAAAAAAAATTCCAAACTGACCGAGATTAGTGTCGAATCCATAGTTTTCGGAGTCACTGAGAAGAATATAGGAAATAAAAATATTGTTTATAATCGAGTTTTGAGTTAAATTTATAATAGAGGAAATTTGTAATTAATTTATTTTTATACTGTACTTACTTTTAAATATCTGTAATATCGCCGCCGTCCACACCCGAAGGTTATACGGCCCTTCAATAATAAAACTAATCATGCCGACGGCAATCCAACCCAACCGGGTCCCGAAGTTTTTCTTTTTGCAATTCGTTTACCGTCTTTTTTTTTAAATCTGAGGGGCTATCCACCTTCCCCTTGTAGGTGGAAGTGTATTCATAAGTTCCTGCATAATATCTTGATGTACCTTCTACAATAATAATCCGCAATAATTTACTAGGGGCCCAATTAACCAGATAAATGTAAGTAATTAATGTAAGTAATTTAATTTAAATATCTGTAAATTAAATTACTTACATTTTACACTATAGTATCACATTTTACACTGAGTTACATTTGTTACATCTGTAGTTACATTTTACCTGTAGAATCCATTCCTTTCCTGTGTAATAAAAAATTGGGATAAATAAATACCCGGGCAACACTGTGCAAAAGCTATATATATATATATTATATATATATATATATATATGTATATATATATAATATATATTATAATAATATATATATATATATATATATATATATATATATAAATGTATATATATATAACCCCCTAAATGGCCGTTCTTACAAAGGGGGTATGAATTCCCCGTTCTAAAGAGGGAATCGGAAGAATGGGGCCCGTAAGCTTAAGGTTAAAATAGTTTTAGAATAAATTAGGGCACGGCCCCAAAACCTGGATTTTCAAACCCAGACTGGGTTTTTCAGTGAAAATATGGGGAATTTTTTCTCCAAAAATATCTGAAAAACTGGGTAAAATATAACTTACCTTGTAAGTTCATTTCAATTTAATCGTAATATTTCTCTCTCTTACGCAGAGATACCAGAATTTTGGTATTTGTTACGTAATATCAGGGATGGATTCCATAGTCCAAGTATGAAATCTTATATAACTTAATGGCCCCTATGGCAAACTCAATTTGCCTCACTCTTCTGAGTGCGTGAGAGGGTTTTCTCATAAGCTAATAGAATCCACAACAAATCACACACATTCTCTTAATACTTAATCTGTAAATGCCGTATAAGGACAAAATAAATAGATAGATAACATCAAAATGTCATGTCCGGATACCCAAACCAGAACTGGTAAAATACGTAACAGAGGGAGCGTGATATAGACGATTAAAACGAAAGCATAAAAAAAAGATTTTCAGAAAATTAATTTCGAAGGTGAAAGAGGAAATGTATTAATTTTGTCGACAGTTAAATAAAATAATTTTAACTTAACTTCAAGTAATTTTAGAAAATGTGGTATGTATTACCTTATAAGTATTTTTCACTCATTTCTAATTTAAAAAATATTGGAAAAACGGTAAAAGATATTGAAATACGGAAAAATATTGAATATACTAAAAAAAATATTGAAATACGGTAAAAGATAAAATTTAACCACTAGAATAATTGAGATGGAAGTTTTTTACAATTAATTCAAACTGATATGTTTTATGGATATTAAACATACAAATTAATTGGATACATTGACCGTTGTATTAATTTGAAATTTTCTACATATTTTGTATATAAAAAATATCGTTACGATTTTTTATAAATATATTTTTAAGCTTTTTTTGGCAGTAACCTTTAGCTTACGGGGGCACAGTTTCTGATTCCCCTTTAGAAAGGGAAATTTCATACCCCTTTTGGAAGAACGGCCATTATGGGGTTATATATATATATATATATAGATATATTATATATATATCTATATATATCTAAATATATATATATATATATCTATATATAATATATATATATATATATATATAATATATATATATATATATATATATATATATATATATATATATATATATTTATAAAATATATATATATATATATATATATATATATTTATATAATATATATATTTATATAGATATATATATATATATAATATATATATATATTATATATATATATATATATATATATATATATATATATATATATATATACATTGATTGATACATAGATATAGATATAGATATATTCATTCTTGGGCTCATATTCTTGGGATACATGCTATCCCACCCCGTAAGGAAAATGTTAATTGTATACATTGACCATTGTATCTAATTTGAATGTTGTCCGTAGCGAAGCACGGGTATTCAGCTAGTCTCAAATATGAAATCTTTTAAAACTTCATGGCCCCTATGGCAATTTTGCCTCATTTTTCTGAGTGCGTAGAGAGGTTTTTTTTCATAAGTTAATAGAATCACAACAAATAAAACACACCACCCTCTAATACTGAATCTGTAAATGATCGTATAATGACAAAATAAATAGATCGATAACATCAAAATTGTCATGTCTGCATACCCAAACAGAACTGGTAATGCGTGATACCAGAATTTGGTATTGTTACGTAATATCAGGGATGGATTCCATAGTCCCAAGTATGAAATCTTATAAAACTTAATGTATCCTATGGCAAACTCAATTTGCCTCACTTCTGAGTGCGTAGAGAGGGTTTTTTCATAAGTTAATAGAATACAACAAAAAAAGTGATTCTATTAACTCTTTTACCATCTATTAAGTGGTAAAGACTTAATAGAAGGATCGTGATATAGACGTAAAAGAAAACATTAAAAAAAGAATTTCAGAAAACTAATTTGGAAGGAAATGAGAAAATGGATTAATTTTGACGATAATTAAATAAAATAATTTAACTTAACTTTAAGTAATTTTAGAAAATGTGGTGTGTATTACCTTAATAGTATTTTTTCAATCATTTTTAATTAAAAATATCATCTTTAAAAAGCTGGGTTTTTTAATTAATTGCAATCTGTGTTTTTTTAGATGCCATCGGGGCTTGTTACATTTTCTCTCTGGGAGCCCTGAATTATTAATTAAATCTTTTGCAGGATTTATTCAGCCAAAAACATTTCTTAAGATTTTGCCACATGTCATAACCGATTACAAAACCAGTGTGACTTCGTATTTAGTAAATAGTGAAATATCAATGTACAAAATATGCAAATAAAAAAAGGAGAGTTATATAAGTTATACTCCTATTCGTTTTAGAACAGGGTGGCCAACCTTTTTGGGAAGAGTGCCACTATCTGAAAAAAAAAATATTGAGCGTGCCACTTCCAACTTTTCCACCATACAAACAAATATAAAAAGGTGGAAAAATGTTATTTATAGGATGATTATTGGATTTTTACACAAACTAGTAAATTTTTTTTATCTGAGTAGTGGAGATTTAAAAAATACATATAATAGTAAACAAAAGTACAAACTTAGGTTTTAGTGTAATAAACATTTTTAAAGGTTCAGTCAGTTAGGTGTGTATAAATAAAATGACTAACTTGAAACATTTAATTCTAAATAATTATTAACAGTCAGTACTTAATTATGTGGCTTTGAATTTGTAGTTTTTTACCAAGTCATCTATATTAGGATATGTTCTTGAAGATGCTAACAAATTAGGCTTTTATGTGCATATCAGTTAATCTTGATCGATATTCTGATTTTGTATTATGTTCAAAATAGAAATATTTGTTCATAACTACTATGTTGATCCAAACCTACAACAATACCTGACAGCAAATCGTGTAATTGGAAAAGACCCCGCTGTCTTGCGGCATCGTTGTACTGGTGTTAAGCAGTGCCGCTTTCCTGCGCGGTATTTTCAGAAGCGTATGAATAGGGATTTTTACAGATTTCGACAAATATTATTTTTCAAATTTCTTAATTTTTCAGTAAGTCTCCGCGTGCCACTGTTAAAATGCCGCCGTGCCACACTGTGGCACGCGTGCCGCGGTTGGCCACCCTGTTTAGAATAACTTTAGCACTCAAGGATACTATTTTATTATACGGACTTTGAACTAATTTGGATTAAAACTTTCTTTACTTTAAATCCTCTACATGAAATGCTTAGAAAGTAGTAATCATAAAATTAAGTGTCAGTATTACACACACACACACACACACAACAACAACAACAACAACAACAACAACAAAAAAAAGCCACTGATTTCTAGCATCCAATTTTTAAGGCATTCCGCTAAAAAAATAAAACTCTTAAATGCAATATAAAGCTTTTAGGAATCGGGGACAATAACCTATTGGTATTTCAGAAATACTTGTATTTACTAAATACAAGTATTTCTTAATACTTGTATTTAATACTTGTATTAGTTGGGAATCCCTACTATTCGAAATTATCTCAAAAACCAAGCTATTAACTTTCACAATTCAATTGACAGTGAACTCTTATCTAATCTTGCAAATTACGCTGACCCCACTAACAGGAAAAGGCCAAGTGCCATCCTGAGTCTTTCGTCTTAAATTTTTTGTTTGTCCTCGTTATTTAAAAATAAATAAAAAAATAGAAAAACTATACTTGGCTTGCCAAGCAAAAAACATATTAAAAATTTATTAAATAAAATAAAACCTATTTTCTATCCTTAACTTTCTTTTAGCTTAATTATTTTTGTCTCAGAGCAAATACTTGTGGCTTTGCTCATTTCGTAGTATTAGAACTCACGGATTCTGCACCTTATCTCTCTATCCAATCCCTTTACTCTATTCCTCTCTCAACTTGCCAATTGAAATCCAGCTTACAGACAGCCATGGACTCCACCACCAGCGTATCACTCGAATATCCAGGGAGACATCCAATCGAACTGCCCATTTTCACCCTCCTATGTACAGACCAGAAGACTCATTACTTCACTTTTTGTGTTGTATTATCCTGAACTTTGACGTTTCACAACGAACTTTTTCTATTTCCTGAGGAAATCCAGCTATTCGATGATAATTTATGAAATATCTGAGTTTGAAGGCGTTGGCCTAGGAAACTCAGTTAAACATCTAGTCCTATGGTCCTATGGTCCTATGGGACATAACCTTCAAACAAAGAAAAACATCTGAAAACCGTCAATTTATAAGCACGTTTGTATGTGCTGAAACAAAACCGTAATTTTTTCACTTTAGTACAAAGGGGGGAGGGGTAAATTAATTTTCTTGAAGGATTTTATTATAAACTTTTAAATCACTTTCAGTGACAAAAATTCTCATAGAGTATTTTTGTTTAATATATATATATATTAACAAAATTTCTACTGTAGGTTAAAAACCTTCAAGTCAAGTTATTGAAATTAGAACAATGGAACGTTTATTAAATTTCATACTGTTACTCTTTAGAAATATCAAGTTGGCGAATTGCGAAAAATTCTTTCCCGTGGTAAATGAAGTTAGAATGTACGGCAACATTAGATGTTAGGGGATGGTGACGTCAAATTAACAACAAAATCGAACAAAAATTAGAATTTTTTTTGGTGTATTAATATTTTTCGAATATGTAATATTCGAATAAAATGCATTTAAAATTGTAAGGAAAAGGCAAAATGAAACTTGATGGATTTAGAAAAGCAAATATTAAAGTAGTGAAAAAACATCTCTTACCTGGCTTTTCTTGAATATGAGTAATTTCAGATTGGCAGGTCTTTGAAATGCTCCTTGCGTCATAATTTTTGAAGAAAATTATATCAAATACTCCTCTAAACCATTAAAATAAAGTTACGTATCCATTTCAGTTTCGACCTAATTCAGATTATCAAAGTTTCACTTAAGTGTAGAAAGTACCAAAAATTTCACGAAATTCAGAGTAAAGCATACCAATATTTAGTAAAAATTAACTTTTCAACGAAAGGCATAAAGTAATACATAACTCTGCCCCAAATTGTTTTTTTAAGCAATAAATGCAAAATTAGGGGGGGGGGGTTAAAAATTGGATCACAAGGAGTATTAAAAAATACTAATAATTTCCATTTTTTAAAATATAAAAAAAATAAAATATTTATAAAATTTTATAAGGTGTTTGATATAGTTCTACTCTAATGAATATATATATATATAATATAGTATATATTATATATATATATATATATATATATATATGATGCAAAACTTCATATCTCTGAGGTACAAATTTCAAAAATCGCTTTTTTATGTCCACCATCCCTTAACTGCTACCAGAGTCAAAATTTTCAAATAAGTAACTTACAACTGCGTAGCAGTTTCCTTGGAAAAACCTGAAAAATTACTAGAAAATGGAAAGGGAAAAAAAAGACACTTACTTGAGGAGACACAAAACGTCGAACATATTCGAAACTTTCGGCATGTGGCCAGTGGAGTGTGATTCCGAAACGTAACACATTCTTCATCGCGGAAAAGTCTTGCAGGAAAAAGGTCTTATATCGTATCCACGCTGCAGTACCTTATGACATTGTCATAAAAAGGTATTCTAATGTGTATGCATCTTCTTTCTGAATTATTAAACCATAATTGTTTTGAAATTTACGATATCCATGTAAGTATAATCTTTGTAAAATGTACCTATGAAGGCACCAACGGGTCGCTTTCGAAGTGTTGTCGTGTAGGACGTCTTCAAAAATCTTTAGTATAAAATTAAAGAAATTGTCCAGTTCTTCTGTCACCCTGAAGAATTGATCAAAAAGTTCTACGGATAACAAAAGGGAGCCCCAGTCCATTTCCCCCGTGGTGTTATACTTATGGCAGAACTCTTTCAGCGCGGGGGAAATATTCCAGATGAGGATAATGTTTTCTGCTCCATGAAATTTGTTAATTCTTCGACGCAAAGTAAAACTTCAGATTCCGATTTTGGAGGGATATGTTGTTGGGACATCACGTACACGAAAATTTTCTGTCGATGAACTGAAATTTTGACCTGCACTTATGCAAAGTAGAACGAAGGAGCTACTTACAATATTGGAGAAAAGTGGGGATGTTTTGGTGACAATCTACACCTTCGCTTTAACGTTCCAACCCCTCAACAAAAAAAGAACTCTCCCCGAGTGACCAGTTTCTCTTCAGAGATAACCAGTACCTCACCCGGAAAAGTGAAATTCGCCCTCCCTAGAGGCCAGGAGACAATAGAACAAGCTATACCCGTCCAGTACTTGCCATGTTTGTGGTTTGAAAATAATATTCAGGACAAATCTGTCCAGTCAGACCGTTCTGTTGTAGGCAGTGAATAAGGATTTCTTTAATAGATTGTCCATAAGCGTTTATTACTCTTTTCAGGTCTTTCCCCCTTCCTCCTTTCCAAATAAAGAAATCGAGTTGTCCATGGGGTCCCAGAGTACTACACAGTATTCCCAGAAAATTCACCATCAGGCTATCTTAAGAATAAAAGTTTAACAAGATGGGGCATGTGAATTCCTTTTTGAATTCAATTAGTAACTCCCCAAAGATCGATCAGGAATATTTCCATGAAAGATCTTCTGTTTGAAAAGGATTTTTTAATCGAAAGTTGTTTGCCCAGAGAATTCTCAAAAGCTGATAATTTTTAACTCAGCTTACATTCCACATGTTTTTCAATACCCATAGACAACCCTACCGTCCTAAAAACCTGTACTCGTGGTACACATTGAAAATCTTCTGGATTGCTTACTGAGACGCGTTCTTTACGATTGAATCCGTTATGTTTTTAGCATTTTATTAATAAGAATCCTTAACAATATGTTGATTAACAATACAATAACCAGTCTGGTCTAAAGGATCGGCTATAACATTGGTAAAAATAGGTACATCTAAATCTTAGATGTCCTAACAAAACTTAAATCGCATAGTTAAAAATAAATAAATTATATTCCTTTTCAAATATAATAGATTTTTTCCTCCTTTGCGTGCATTACTACGTAGAGCAAATATGCACGAATAGATTTTGAATCAAGACATATATATATATATTGGGGAGGGATCCGATGAAATAAATCTACGTAACCTTCATGATAAAGTAATATTTACCTCTTGCTCAAAGAAGAAAAAAATTAATAAATTTGCGCCCCCTTTTGTAAACAGACGTTTTTTCTTCACACACACAAATAATGTAATATATATATATATATATATATATATATTATATATATATATATATATATAATCTATATTATATATATATATATATATATATATCTATATATATTATATATAATTATATTATATATATATATATATACTATATATTATATATATATATATATATATATATATATTTATATATATATACTATATATTATATAATATCTATATATATATATTTATATATATATGTACTAGCTTATATACCCCGGCGTTGACGGGCGTACCCTTAATAAGGCTTACTTGTATATTATGTAAACTTGTAATTTTTATGCCAGTCGATACCCCGTCCCCAACTGGTCAGCAACCCATCACCATATTATAATTCTACCCCCCCCCCCCCATGCTGATGTCAGCATTAAAATGCTTCTTTCAATTTTGATATCCCTCTGGATCCTGGCTCTTCAAGGAGTTTGAGGACTTCCCCGTAAAGTCCCGTGAAAATCGCCAGTTTCATAAAAAAAAATTACCTGGCGTTGTCCAGAATAATAAAAATGAATGGAGTTAACCAGAACTCTAGATGCATACGTACTAACAACCGAAATATCTACAATCCACACTCGCACCCCTTTCCACGCTTCATTTAATTAAGGTTGATATCTCTCTTTTCCCGTACCACCAATTTGGTGTTCAAAAAATATTAAAAACAAACAAACATATTATTGGATTGTTTCTAGGAAATTAAGGGTGGAGATTGCATTTCAAATTTTGAACTAAATTCCTAAAATGTCAAGTGCATACAAAGCAAAATACAATAAATTAAAAAGTATTTCTAAAAATATTTCTAAAAATATTTCCCCCTTGGGGCCGAATTTTGAAAATCCTGAAATTAATTTTTAGTTATTCGTATTCCTTACATTTTAAACAAATAATCTTATGTATATCTGTTTCCTTCTTTAAGATATGAAGGAATATGGGAAAAACATGAAAAAAACACGTGGTAGCCCCCCTCGCCCTGCCTTGGGGGCCGAATTTTGAAAAAATCCTGAAATTGGTGTTTTAGGTATTCATCTATCTATTATTCTGCCATCATACGATCGTTTATATACATGTATATATATATATATATATATATATATATATATATATATATATATATATATATATATATATATATATATATATATATGTCTCCGACGACCTTTTTCTTTGATAGCGTGTGGACGTCCAACACCATGTCGTCTACTGCTGGTTTCAGCGTCATTCATCCACTTTGCATAAGTACTAACAACTGTAGGTCGCGAACAACCCACGAGTCGTGCAGTTTCGGAAATACTTGTTCCGAGCCTTCGAGCCATTACAATCTGCCCTCTATCAAAGTCGCTTAGATCCGCAGCCTTTCCCATCACACACAGAAGTAAGTGAAAGAATGATTCTTCAGACTCTCCAGCAGCAGTTAAATACCACTTCCGCCTTCTACGTCATCCAGGCGAATTCATTGCAAAATGTAGGGGTGGTCATAATGTTTTGGCTCTTGAGTGTGTATATAAATATATATATATATATATATGAAATGTCCGGAATGGACATCTGCTGAAATAGGAGCTTGCATCGTGGCCGAAGAAAAAGATTCGAAATCATAACGAATAACTGAAGTTTATTGACGAAACACAGCGGCACATCTTAATCACTTCGAGTCAATACAGCGTACACTCGTTAAAGCGCGAAAATAGAATTAGCTCAGAGAGGTTACCAGAATTGGATAAGGAAGTTAGTGTGTGGAAAGGCGAAGTCTCTCGCCAAAAGGTGTTACCAGATGAGAGAGAAAGTTCAGAAAGGGCGATTATAGGTTGCTAAAAATATTATCACACACACACACACACACACACACACACATATATATATATATATATATATATATATATATATATATATATATATATATATATATATATATATATATATGCTCGAAAAAAATTTCTGTTTGCGCTAATAAAATCAGAGGGACATTGGATTTTTTTCAATGTTAAAAAAAAGTTTCCAAAAGTAACCGAAAGAGGGCGCTCACACGTCATACTGAGACGTTTTATGCAAATCAGGCAAACTCAAACAGAAAATCAAACAGATCACAATAACACGAGACAGTGCATTTATTTTAAAGTAACAGATGTTCAACATTACTACCAGCAAAAGGTAATAGACAAGTGAGGCTCGTCACTAGGCCCATTACAGCGGATTGTATTATCGATGGCAGCGACTGTCTGTCGAATGACATTTTTCGGGTCCACCAAAGTAGTTGGGGAGCCCCGGAACACATGAGACTTTATGTATCCCCCCAACTAAAAATTTGCCGGGGTCAAGTCTGGTGATTGTGAGGGCCACTGAACCTTATAACAGCGACTTATAGAACTCGGTCTTCAGTGAAAGATTCCAAAAGGAACGCCTTGATATCACGTGAAATGTGGGGCGGAGCATCATCCTGCATGAAGGTGACAACAGGTAACGCATGTCTTTCCTGCAATACAGGCTTAACGTGGTCACGCAAAAGCGCCCTCTTTCGGTTACTTTTGGAAACACTTTTTTTACATGGAAAAAATCCAATGCCCCTCTGATCCTATTCGCGCAAGCAGAAAATTTTTCCGAGCATTATTTCTTTTATTACAAATTTTTGAACTTTGCACGAATTTATGACGCACCCGGTATATATATATATATATAAGAAATAGATGAAAGAGAACACCAGTAATAGCCCTATAGCTACTTGCAGCCAGGAACAAATAACATGAAAAGAAAAGTTTGAAAGAGGTTTTAGACAGCATCTCTTCATCAACGGTGTCAATACTGTCTAAAAACCAAGGGATTGTTTCCGATGAGCATGATATATACAATAAACACACTCAGACACCGTACAATCCATGAAAAACAGAAGAATTGATTAAAACTTGAAATAAGAGTTACTTAACCAAAGAACACCAAGCCTGGCGCTAGACAGAGTGGAAGTTAAGAACATGTAACATCAAGATGACTGACGACACAAAACTTGCAACCATGGAGATACTCAGTTACTGACTTACTATGGTTTCTGTATTTTAGGACTATTAATCCATTATTAATTTAATTTTTAATTATTATTACTAAGAGTTATTTTAATTTTTATTTTTATTTTTACTTATGATTTTTATTTTATTTTTTATTTTTAGTAGTTATTTTTTCTATTTTTTCTTATTGTTATGTTTAACTTATTAAAAGCAACAGAACAAACTATTCATTAAAACTAAAACAACCAATTATGTTTTTGGATAGACTTTCGGGGTAATTATTCCGTGTTAGCACAACTTTCAAGTCTAAAATATGCTTATTCCTATTGTCTTTAGAACATAGCCTATTTATACGAACTAACTGATTTACAATAATGTTATTAAAAGCAGATTTATGTAAACAGGTTAGATAATTTCGAAATTTAACAATATTAAAATTATAGTCAGATCTTTTGTCGTATAAGTCAAAAGTAAATTTGCTGTGAGAATTTAATTTAATGTTATGTATATATTTATATATATATATATATATATATGTGTGTGTGTGTGTGTGTGTGTGTGTGTATGTATGTATGTATGCATTGCTCGTCGCATTTCGACTCGAAAAAATTGCTTCGGTACCTGGCGTTT
>OU015503.1:73737537-73985037 GCA_907164885.2 Dolomedes plantarius
TCAGAAGAAGTTAAGAATCATATGAACACTTATTTCAAGCGAATGATCGCTCAAAAGGAGGATCTTTGTATTTACAATCAAAGGTAAGAAAATTTAATTTACCACTGAAAAAATATGTTTTAATTATGATTTTTAAAAAAAAATTTTATTATTTATTTTTTTAAATATTGTAATGTTCTAGATTGCAAATAAAATCCTACTGTTTAGTTTGGAAATATTACTACTTCATGTGTCTCATCATACAAATCAAGGTTTTAGGTATCTAATAAGCTTTAGCTATCTAAAGTTAAATATAAGCATAAAATTTATAAGATTTAAAAAAACCTTGGTTTTTGAGACTGTTAAAGAACTAGTTTTATGTAAACCTTTCTGTGTCTACTTTATAGATATATATATATATTTCTTAAAACTACATTTACAATCTATTGACGTTTAGGCTGGCATATCAGAATTTAATTTTGCATTGTTTAGCAGATATTCGCATCTTTCGTCAAATATGGTGTAAAGTATTAGATACCCAGTGTCACACACTTGGGGGATTGAATATGTGTTCATTCTGTTATCAGAGTCCATACTGCCCTTAAAAGTCCTTCAGAACTCATTATTTTCAGTTTCTGTTTTAAGGACCCCTAAAATTTTTTGGAAAATTACTTATTTTTGCTTTCAATGTCCTTAAATTTTTTCATTTTCTTTCCAATCATTTAAAAGTATTTATTTTCAAATTGAAATACAAGAATTTCAGAATACTGCTGTCAATGATTGCCTTTATGAAAATGCAGATAACACAGGGCAACAGTGGTTTTGGTACCGGGTATTTGGAGCTGATTCATATGAATTGAATTTGATGCCCTGAATTTAAATATGGCATTAGTTTTTGCCTAGGAGCTTAAATTTTTAAGATATAACATTTTAGTGAAATATACGTTACACTATTTTAAGTTAAATCCATAGATCAAATTAAAAAATTAAACACAGAATTTTTTATTATTATATTTTTTAAATGTTAAAGGACATAAAAATCATAGAGATATTTCAATAGTACTTATCTAATTACAAAGAGCAAGAAAGAGCAAAATGTCATCGATGAAACCAATTAGTCACTGAATACTTCGGAAACTTCTTTTCCGTGACATTCTTGAATGTACTTTGGAACAGTCACTTTTTAAACTCCAGCAATAATCTGCCATCATGTGCGTATACCATCGTTCTTGGTAGCGGTCCTCCATAGTTTTAATATCCTGGTGAAATCTTTCACCTTGTTCCTCACTGGTATCTCCTAAATTTTCAGGGAAAGGTCTAGTGGCTGTGTAATAGTGCACCTTAATGCTCATGCTACACCCAAGGAATCTGAAAATGTTTAGCATCTCATTTACCAGTTCAACATAGTTTTCAGCTTTGCATTTGCCCAGAAAATTTCTGACAACTGCAACAAATGAAGTCCAGGCTTTTCGCTTAGACTCATTCATGGAATTTATGAAGGCAGGATCCTTAATGAGTTGTTTTATTTATGGACCATCAATATTCCTGCTTTAATTTTTCATACTCAGCTTAGGCATTTCCCCCCCTATATATGCAAAGCATGATCTGTTCATATCAAGAGCCTTTACAAACTGCTCATTAGGCCCAGCTTTATATGCAGTGAAGAAAAGAGGATTTTCTCTCATCCAACTAAGGGGTCGTTAATGATATTTTTTCCCCAATGTCCATGTTCTCTCTTAGGCCACTCTTTCTAACCCAGTGGTGTGTTTTGTCTCTGCTATCCCAGAGGCACACGATGCAAGGATATTTGGTGTAGCCATTTGTTGGCCAAGGAGAAAGTTTACCATTTAAGTCCACACAAATCACCCATTGATGTGTTCATGATACTTTATCTTCTGCAAGACCAAAGCTATGGTATCATATTCTTCTTCATTTTTGTTGAGTGAGCAATTGGTATTGAATCATATTTGTTCCCATTGTGTAGAAGGACACATTTCAAACTTCGCTTTGAGCTGTCAATAAATAGGCGCCAATTATCTAGAAAATATTCAGGAAGACCCATTTTTCCAGGAAGACAAATCACCCATACTTGAATGTATTGAATAGAAAAATACATTGATAAATAAGTGGTTGTACAGTAAATCCTGGTTTATCCGGGTCTCCAGATAATCCGGATCAGATTTGTAGACATTTTTGTGGAATGTTCACATTAGATAATAATTTTTAACTATGATAGCAAGAACGTAACTGCAAGTACGCCAAATATTCGCTTTTTAGTTTGATTCAATGTACAGTTCCTGTATAGATTGTACAATAAATTATGGTAAAAATACTTTTTGTTAAGTTTAAGAAAGCTTTACTAAATTTAACCAATTCTTTGTTAAGAAATGATGTGAAAAGTTATTTTATATTTTTTAATGTCTTGTAAAATGTAATTTTGTTACAAAACATAGTAAGTCTTAGTTAAGGATTTTGTATTGCTTATTGCCCATATTACCCAGATTTTCAATTGTCCAGATTGCCTATAGTCCCAGTTAGTCGGGATAAACAAGGTTTTACTGTATCTAGAAAAGTAGAGCTGATGGAGAAAAGCCGATTTCATATTTGGATTCAGCACCCAAAATATAGCTAAAATCAGTTCTAAAATCCTAGGCATAAAAAGAAAAAATTATTTTTTTATTGCCCTGTGTAATTTTTCTTTTTGTATCATTGACTAGCTAAGAATGCTTATATACAGGATGTTTCATATTGAATGGGACAAAAAGAAAGCATACCTGTGAACGTTGTAATAATTATTTTGGTAGGTCAAATTTACAGTGAAACTGTAGTTATCCAAGTTTCTATAGATATTCTATATGTGCCCCTCCGGTGACACGACAAATATCTGTGCGGTATTCCAGTTCCTGCCACACTCGAGATAGAATATCCTTTGATAATGATTCGAGCACTTCAGTTGCTGTAAGTCCTATAGAATTGGAGGCACAAACACTTTGTCTTTAACAAAACCCCTTAGGGAAAAATCACAAGGGGTTAGATCTGGTGATCTTAGTGGCGAACAAAGCAATGGCATATCATTTGACCCAGCACAGTCAATCCAGCAATGAGGTAGACTATCGTTTATGTACCGACGTACGTTTTTATGCCAATGTGGTGGAGCATCAGTCTTGCTGCAGAATGAAGCCAGGAACCGCTTCCTCCAACTGAGGGAATGATAAACAAAGATGTTTTGGCATATCCCAAAACACAGTATTCTTTCTCCTGCATGGATGGTGCCATTTTGATTAACAGTGCATCTAGAAGCGATTTCGTAACCGGAAGATTTTTCTCTGTTGCCAGATAAAACTTGAATAATTGTAATTTCAGAATTCGTTTGTTTCGGCTAAATAAATCAACTACAGAATTTGTACTATGCTATTCTTTTTGTCCTATTCAATATGAAACACCCTATATTATCACTCTCACCTCGACCATATAATACAGTCGGACCTCTATTTAACGAAGTTGCTAAATCCAAAAAAAAGTTCGTTATATGGAAAATTCGTTAAATAGATTTACCTTTTAAAATACTTTAAACTAACAAAACAGATTTTAAATTCATAAACACTAAATATTATTAGTAAATGTAATTGATCACACCTTTATTTTGTAACTTAATGTCTATCTGTTTTATATATCTTACCCATCAAACAGAAATCTGCAAGGAAAACAAGAATAAAACAAAACATTTTCCGGGAATACACTGTATTTTCAATTAAAATGAATGAATTTTAATGACATTATCACATTTATTATAAGAAGTAATTTTAAACATACATTTCCACATGCGTCCTTAAGTTTAATTACAGACATACATTTGCAAGTCTGTTAATTTTGTCTGAGTTTTTTGTTTGAAAAAGTGATTTCTCTCACAAGATGTCTCTCATCTTTGCAATGTCACCAAAAACCCCTTCAGGTCTATTTTCTTCAAACTGCAATCCGCGTTGGAATGTGTTAAAAGAAAGTTAATGTGTTAAATGTGTTAAAAGAAAGAATAAGTTTGAAATGTTCAGAAATATTTTGAGAAATATGTAGAAAAAATATATTGGATCACAAGAAAAAGTTCATTAAATAGAGAATGCACTTCGCTATTTGGAGGTTATTTTACGAAGAAATTCGTAAAATTTTCTTCGTTCCAAGGAAAAGTTCGCAAAATAGAGGTTCGTTAAATAGAGGTCCAACTGTGTGTGTGTATATATATATATATATATATATATATATATATATATATTATATGTATATATATACTGGTTTACTCTAATTTCTCGCTACAACACTGCTTACCAGTGTAAATTTGTCTAGTTAAATGTTAAATTCGGGGACGAGAAAACAGATTGCAGCCTATAAAAGTGAGTTTGAAATATGATTGTTAAATTTTGAATTATTATTAACACTGGAAATACAACACGTTTAAAATCACCTTCGAGGTCCTTCAAAATGCTATCACAGATCCATAAAAAGTCCTTTAATACTCTTTAATTTTGATTTTGGAAAATGAGTACAAATCCTGGTTGTTGTTAAATGCTACTAGACATAAAATTTCTTGAAAATTATTCATATAATTACCCTTCAAACTTCAGTCTAATTATACATAACATTTTATCTTATGCCGTTGAAATAAATTATTTTCAATTTCTGAATAAAGTAGACTTATTTTATTTAGGTTGTTGTTTTTTTTTTTTTTTTGGGGGGGGGGGGACGTACTGTGGGAAATTTGCAAATGATACAAGGCATTGGGCAAGTTGTAAGGATCTCAGTTGTAGCTTTCTCCAAGAATGAAATATTGTCTGGGTAACAAAGTATAAACCTGAAATCAAAATTGAGTATTTAGTTGGAAGAAATGTCGATACAAAGGTTTTTTTCATTTATATACAGTTGTACCCTAGTACTTGTAGTTAATTGATTCTAGAAGGCATGACAAGTACCAAACGAATCTTTCTCATAAGGAGTAATGTAAATTGGATTCATTCATTCCTGAAAACCAGAAATTTCACATTTTACTTTGCAATTTATAAACTGATAAGTTATTTTTTTTTTTATATACAAAATCTTTAAACCAGGCAGACAATTTAAAACAATAATTAGATAAAATAAACTAAAATTCATCTTCACTCAGCCTGTACTAAAAAAAGTTGATAGCCTAATGGGATAGTGGCGAAGTAGAGGAGGAGAGAGGTTATTGCTTGGCAAGGGAGTCTCTTTCCAATAAAACATAAGGTGCTTGCACAAAGATTCTCTCTCTTTCTGTCTTTTCATAATCCTGATCCTTGTTGTAGACTCAGATTTAGGGAGTTTCACTACAAATCAATAGAAACTTGTTTCTGCCTATGTTTCAAACTGTTTGTAAAGTGAGACATTGTTTGATCACTAAACAAGTCCACATTTTGACTTGCTAGAGCTTTGTCAGGGTGATACTTATGAAAAAATTTTTTAATTCAACCTATTTCAGTCCTGTTTTTCATCCAGACTGACAGGATTCGGGGGGGGGGGGGCTGTTTTGTCTTGTACATGTTTTAGAATTGCTTCGAAATGTGACAAGTACCAAAGTATGACTGTATTTTAAAAGACAATAAAAATGAGGGATGAGTTTTAGAGAATCTTCCAGTTTATCACTGGAATGTTTATTTAGGTGCCTTTTAAAAATCATACCGTTTTACTGTGTAAGGGCTTGGAAGATCTCTGGTCTTTTATCTGATTTAGAATAAGATGTTAGACCTGCAAAACTCTTCTATAATTTAAACCATTACCAGACATTCCTTGAAGGACGATATCACATAGATGAAGACAGTAAGTCCATTTTTCTCCTGTGAATTCAGGTTGTATATCATAGTTGTTTATTGCTCTTGGCAGCTGCATACTTGGAGAGCTTTTACTTCTTTTTTCATGGTTATCATAATTGCAATATGGTAACATCTATCTATATATATAAAACACATAGGTGTGCGGCAAAAAAATTGACGATATTTCTATACTTCGAATGGCAATGGCTGCAACTACCAGATGTAAACATAAGCAGCCATCCACAATTTGCAATGGCATGTCAACATGGATTTATGCGCTGAAATCAGGAATGTTTGAAAGTGAGTTACACAATCAAGTGAAAAATTGGGAACAGTCTCAATAAAGGAAGCAAAGAAAAATAATTCATTGAGAGAGCATAAATGATCGCGAGGTTAGGCTTAATCGTCGCCAGCATAGCAACTGACAGCCAGTAATAGCTAATTTTCTACACTTTTTTCAGTACTTGATGAATGTTTACTCCATTTTATATGTGAAGAAATTTTCTCAACAATTTATTATTTGATATGATTAAGTGTAGATATCTGAATTGTGAACAATATTACATACAGAGAGTGATGTAATCCACACTATATTTTAGTACTTGCTGAATTTTTACTTCATTTTTTAAGTGAAAAAAAAAATTCCCCAACAATTTCTTATTTGATGTAATGATAAAGTGTAGATATCTTAATTTTCTAAAATAGTATATACAGAGAGGGATGTAATTTTTAAAACCATTGGTGTTGGGTTCTCAGTTTTATCTTTAACTCTGTTCTGAAGTAATGGAAATTCACATTTTTTAATCACAATGTTTTAGAAACAGCCTTATAGAGAATACCCCCCTTAACAACGTATATTTATGGTGACAGGTAATAGTAACATTCCTTACATATGTTACTTTCGGTTGAGTTCTTTTGCAAAAGAAAATATAAAACTAAAAGTGACCATGCTGGTCGCACAGCGGCCAGTATTTTAATAAATGGAGATTACATATACCATATATAAAAATTATATTAAGCTTACTTTCAAGCATCATGAATTACTATCAACTAGTATTTTTAGATGACTACCAATAAAATTTTAAGATAGATAATATTTGTGAATAATTATCCACAACTGCATGATGCAGAACTGGTTCAATAAAATGTGATTAATTATTATTTAACAATAGTAGAATATATAATTTCTTCATAGGACACATTTACCAGTCAACAAATTTTAGTCCCACCACTTGGATATGTTAAGAACCATTATCGCTTCTACTCACAAGCAGTATTGGATGATGTGTTTTCAGAAAATTCAAAGGAAAACTTTACAAAACGCTTGAATAGTATAAAACCCATTCCTTTTGATACAAGAAAGGCTATTAAAGAAGCTGCTGTATTGGTTCCACTATGTTTAGTTGATGATAAACCCTCTGTTCTGCTTACTGTAAGGTCTGCCATGATGGGTAGAAATAAAGGAGATGTGAGTTTCCCAGGTGGAATGAGAGAGTTTTCTGATAAAGATGTCATACATGTGGCTCTACGTGAAACAGAAGAAGAAATAGGTATTTCTGCTAATATTGCAGAAATATGGACTACTATGAAACCTTTTCCAAGTGTAAATGGTGGTATATCAGTCACACCTGTTGTCGCATTCATTGGTAATATAAGTGTCGTCAACTGCCAAATCAATAAAATGAAGTTGAAGCTGTTTTCACACGAACATTAGAATCTTTGTGCAATCCAAGTAATTGGCGATTACTCAGTATAAAGGTGGATATGTGTTGCCAGTGTATATAGGAGGTGATCATCGTATTTGGGGACTAACAGCTGGAGTTTTGCATGTTATTTTACAAGCTTTACTTCCTGGAATATATAAAAATAATTTAAAGTTTTCGGACTTTTTCAAACTAACCACTAAAAGATATAAATAATGGAGACTGAAGGCCCTCTGATTCTTGTATTTTAAGTGTTATCATTTGCAAACTAGTTTTATTAGGTTTTATGTAATTCAAGTTATAGTGAAAGAACATAATTTCGTCAATTTATTCCTATTTGTTTGTTATGATTTGTGTGAATGAAAATGTTGATCAAATTAGGCAGCTGTTTATGAAGTCTGATCAGTTTTTAATTTATTTATCTTGAAATGTGAATCAGTGTATCAGTTTTGTAATTTGAATTTCTTAATTGTATTTTGTAAAAATAATAGGTGAATTCGTTCTGAACTGAAAACATTAAATTTTTATAAAAATTAATTTATTAAAAATTAATTTCATGTCTAGTATTATTGATAAAACTGTGCCAAATACAGTCTAGGTTTTTTATTCCATTTTGATTAGGGGTCTTCAACCCGTGGCCCACCGAAACATTTTGTTAATGCAAAATGAAAGTCTGATATAAATTTGAAAAAAAAAATGCCTTAGAACAGCAAATTCTCTCACACAAAAAAGATCAAGAATGCAAGAGGAAAAGTAGCCCACGATACATAGGCTTGTCAAAATAATAAATTGGTAATTGTATTCAGAATCTTAAGACGAAATAAACACAAAAAGCAGCATGCTAAGGATCTTTCTTTCCAGAACCTCATGTGCGTCTTCTCTTCCTGCATTCATTCTGTTTCATGCAATATAAAGTACAAAATACATTGAGTCAACTCCCATTTTGTTGTTGTTGTTGTTTGTAGAAAATAATAAATAAAACATTTTTTAATAATAATGGTTATAAGGGTGCAAAATACTTTTTAAAACATACCTTACACCCAAAACTTCAGTGATGTATTTTGAAAGAATTAATCCTTCATCATCATGCTATAAAAAGAAAATCAAGCAATCATCTCAAAGGCTAAAATTGTTTGCAAATAATATATTTTTCCCTCTACCTATACTATTTATTTCACTATAAAAGAAAATCAAGCAATCATCTCAAAGGCTAAAAATCATTTGCAAATAATATATTTTTCCCTCTACCTATACTATTTATTTCACAGATGTATGGCCCGCAAATGTGAAAGGTTGAAGACACCTAATTTAAATCATCATTTAGCATCAAAATCTAGTTACATTGCTCAATGTAAACTGCTGATGATTCTATAAATATTTCTTGCATGAACGAAAAGAATTTGTCAAATGGCATCATTAGCAGTAAATGGCATGAAATATTATAAGATTTTTTAATGTTCTTTTTTTCATACTAAATTGTCAAAATATTTTTGCTCATAAATTTTTATGGTATTGCTTTGCGTAAAATTGCTGGTTTGTGATAAAAGGAATGCAAATTTATTTGAGATGATTTGTAAATTAATGATTAGTAAAATAGTTTGTTATTGAATATTATGTTTGTAAATATTTATTTTATTTATATAAGTAATAAATTTTATTTAAGCATTTTTAAATTTTGTGACAGGACTTATTTCATGTTTTCGTTGATTTTTGTTATTGTACATTTATTTCCCAAGAACTTGAAGCTGATTAAATTTTCATTGTTTTAAATTAACTTTTGTTGATAATACTTTAAGTAATGCTAATATTTAGTTCATGAAGTCTTGTTTCTTAAACTGCTACTTTCTGCAGAATATTTTTGCTTTGTTTGAGTTTTGGATGGGCAATTTTATAACAAAAACTCTCAAAACCTAATATGACTTTGATAACAAAAATTAAGGCTGATGAGGTATGCTCTTTTTTATACCAGCCTGTATATAAGTAGAAAAAAAATCAAGAGCATGAAGCACATTTTCACTATTTAGATCATTTTATTATTTAGGCCTTTCATATATTGTTATAGTATATATGACGAAAAAGCTGTTACTTATGTTCTCGTCATGTATTTGCTAACACTCCACCTTCTTTATCTCACTATGTTGTTATATCGAATATATCATTTTGATATTATTTACTGCAATATTCTTGTTATTTTTACAGGAATTCTTCAAATTTTAAAATTTTCTTCAGTAAAAAGTTCATGGGTATTCGAAGTCAGAAATTATATTTCTTTTGTGCTGTTGAAATGCTTACAGTGCAAAAGAAAATATGTCATAAAATGGGACAGTTTAAAACTTTCCTTGTCTCTTTTCTATCTGAAATTTTTATAGATAAAAATAGAAAGTGAAAAATTCTGAATTTTTTTTTTTTTTTACTTCTTTCAGATGATTTTAAAATGCTTTCTTTTACAAAAAATATTTTTAAGGAGTATCTTGTAAATTAGTTAGAATTCTTAAGGTTTAAAAATTATAGTAAATTGGAAATAACAAGATAATAGAAATCAAGGGTAATTTTGTTTAATAACTAAGGTGAAAGGAGCAATATTAGTGACCTCATTGGACATTTTTGTCACGCATTCTCTATACTTTTGTTTAATTCGCTCATATGAGTCTAATTTTTTATAATACTCTGGATTGTTACTTATAGTAATGCATCTCTTGAAACATCATGCTTTTGTTTTATTTGTTCATGGCTACTACTGACAGTAATTGGGTATATGAAACGATCTCTTTATTACTCATATAAAGTGTTAAGCTTAAAATTACCTGTAATTTTTTTTCTCATGGTACACATATAATTAGGTATAGTTAAACAGAAAAGACAAAACTGATATCTAACATAAAATGGACAGGATTTTTTTTTCTTCATTTTCTATTTGGTTGCATTTATTTTAGGGAATAATTTTTATATATATTTTTTAAAAGTCTTCAGAAGGTATTGTTTTATTCTCTCTATATATATGTATATACAGATTCAGGACAAAATAATAGGAACACCTGTGAAAGAATGCAAATTTTTTATTTGTAGGGGTTTGGGCCACCCTTAGCCTTGATTACAGCTTGCATTCGACAGGGGATTGGCAAATAAAGGTCTTGCACAAAGTTCAAGGAAATTCACCCCCATTCCTTGTGCAGAGCGGTCTCGAGCTCAGGTGGTGTGCATGGAAGACAAAATCGAGCATGGACTTTGTTCTCTAAAAAATTCCACAAATGCTCAAAGATGTTGAGATCAGGTAAATGAGGACACCACATGAGATGTTCCACTTTATCCTTATGCTCATCTAACCATGTTTGAACACAGCAAGCTGTGTGAATAGAGGCATTGTCATCTTGGAGTACAGGACGTTCTCCAGGAAACAAAGTCTGAAGCATAGGATGGAAATAATCTGTGATAATACTTGCTTGCAATCTTTCCCCTCAGGTCTAAGAGTGGCCCCAAGCCACGATATCATGCCCATACCATCACAGACCCCTTCCATGCTTCACGGTAAGAACCAGATAGTCAACATAAAATGCTTCTGGTGGTGTTCGCAAGGCAAACACATGACCGATGGTCTGAAATAATATAAATGAGGATTCATCAGACCAGATGACATGTTCCCATTGCTGTTGTGTCCAGTTTTGGTGGTCTCAGCACTACTGCCATTGCTTCATAGCATTCCATGTTGATGTTAACGTCTTTGGAATAGCCACTCTGCTATAAATGGTCGCAGCATGCAGCTCCCGTTGAATAGTTTTGGTGGATACAGGGTTTTAGAGATGGGTGTTCATCTGGAAGGTTATCTGCGACAGTGTAGTCTTGCATTTTCAAGCTACTATCCTCTTCGACACTCGTCAATCCGGGTCGGTCAGCTTCAACTTTCCCCCACTGTTCTACTTTGCAGAGGACACTTATCCCAGGTTTGTGTAGGCTCTGTCATAACCCTTGACACAGTGGCTCTTGAAAACCCACAAGGTTGGCTGTTCTCAACATGGACATTCCAGCTAGGCAAGCTCCAATAATCATGCCCCGTCGTACAGGTTGGACATAATGGCGCTTTGCTGGGAATGGAATTTCCTCATACAACTGTCACACCCAGGGCCCGACTTTGACACAATGGGGCCCTGGGCAAAGCAGACTTTGGGGGCCCCCTTCAAGGACAGATAGGGGGGCATGTCCCCCCTCCTCAGGACCAGATTTCCACATGAATATGTGGGACACTCACCCAGGCCTCCCTTAAATCGGGACCAGAAATTCAAAAAAATTTCGACCGACAAGTCAAAAATTTGAAGAAAATAATGAATATTAATAAGAAGTGTTAATTAATTAATTTTCTTTTTAATGTTAATAAATAAATTCATGAAATTTTCTTTTCAAATTCAAAATAAATCACAGTCTGGAGTTATTACAATTCCCCCCTCCCACCCACCCACCCAAAAAAAAATTAAGCCAGAAACGCTTATGGACGTAAGCATGCTTTCACTATAGTGGGTGCACTGTGCTCCACCCAGGATTTTTTTCTGTATACGCCACTGCACCCCTTTACTATATTAACCAAAAAATAAATTCTCAAAACTATGTACAACTTTATACTAAATTAGGGGGCCCTGGGCAAGTGCCCACTTGCCCATGCGGAAATCTGGGCCTGGTCACACCGGCAAATACTCTACTGATACCTTCCCTTTTGCCACCACTAGATGGCAGGCTGTTGCAGTACGTGGTGGGGTTGTATTGGACATTTCAAAATGGGTGCTCCTATTATTTTGTCCAGATCATATATATATAGAGAGTGATTCATAAGTAAGTATACAAGTTCAATGCACTATATAAAAGCGACAATGTAAGAAATTTTATGTTACTTGTAACAGAAGTGTAGGCGAATGTTTTAAGTTTTTTAAGAGACAGTCACAGATGTTCTATTTGTGCACCCTGTCACACGACACACATCAAAATGGTAATCCATTTCTGTCCAAATGCGAGTTAAGGTATGTGAAGTAAGTGCAGTGATAGTGGGTGTGGTGTACTGTTTCAACTCCCATAGATCAACATGAAGAGGAGGGTTAAATATGGTATCCTTTATGTAACCCCAAAGAAAAAGTCAAGGTGTTCAGTCAGGGCTTCTGGGTGGCCATTGGGTCAGTAGCATGTTATAGTCAGCACTTCGTCCAATCCATCTGTAAGGAAGATGTAGATGATGGTAATTCCGCACGTTGCCTGACCAGTCTTGTGGTGTACCATCCAGTTGGAGAATAAAGTTGTCACTATCATCCTGGAACTGTGGCATCAACCAAAGGCTTAACATATTCAGAAAAGAGTTTCCCACGAGTTTTCTCGTGAAAAAAGAAGGGGCTATATACTTTCTTTTTGGACATAGCATAGAACATGTTTACCTTTGGTGAATCTCGCAAGTGTTGAACTGTAGACCTGGGTTTTTCAGTTCCTCCAAAACGAACATTTTGCTTGTTTACCTTGCAACTCATGTGAAATGTAGCTTTATCAGTGAAAACTAATTGATCAGCAACATTGTTATTTTCCAAACGGTGCTGCAATTTGAAACAAAATTCAAACCACCTTGTCTTTTCAAGGTCCATGAGATTTTGCAATATCTGCAATTTGTATGGAATCACTTCCAGCTTCTTTCTCAAATTTCTCCAGGCAGGGCTGTGAAATCTGCACTTCATGGCTCACCTGTCACTTTGATTTTCAAGAGCTTCGTTGCCCAGCCTCGCTCAATATACACTCGGTCATCCTGGCTTTGGAACTTTGCACAAACAGTCTGTAGTTTCAAATTTTTTTAACGAATCATAAATGGACTTTCTAGTTGGATAGTTCTTTTCCAAATCATATTAAAAAATGCCGTTGCACAATGGTGGCGGATTCCGTTTTGCTCAATTCAAGAACACAAAACACCTTCTCTGCTGCAGAAGCAGCCATTTCTACACATTATTCATGTGGTATAGCTATTGCCCATGTCACTTCCTTTAGTAGCAGGAGAAAAACTTTACGAGTACACCTACCTTATGGCTCGCATTTAGGGAACGTGCCTTAAAGTGTTCCTGTATTACAGCATCTGGAAATTGTATACTTACTTATGAATGACCCTGTATATAAAACTAACCTCAATGTTAAATATTGGTTAACTGCCCAGAGAATTCATTAAACTTAGTTCAGGAATCTAGATGAAATTTGAAGCCCCGAATTTGATTTTTCATAAAACTATAGTAAAAAAACAGCCTTTTCATAATGTTTTCAGCTGTTATTGTCTTCCACTCCCCCTCCCTCCATTCTTCATGGATACATTCTTATTTAAATTGATAAGTTCCATGTTTTCAACAGTTTTCTTGTTCTTTCTTCTGAAGTTTTTTAAATTTAAAAAAATTCTTGCAAAAAAAAATCATATGTTCCAAGTCTAAAACTGTTTTTTCTCTGTAGAAGAAAGATTTAAATTTCAAAATAATAATGCAGTAACACCGATTAGAAAAAAAACTTAATCTCTAATTACCTGTCTAGAATTTAGCATAATTATTCATTAAATTTTAATTTTTTTTTTTTTTTGCTGTTGTTGCTTAATTACTTTTATTATAATACAGTGGTACCTCGACTTACGAGTTTTTCGAGATATGAGTATTCTCTCGGTACATTTTTTGCTTCGACTTACGAGCTAAACTTTGGGTTACGAGCAAGCTTCAGATATCCCACCGCTAGTTTGAGCAGCGAATGCCATGTTACGTGTTCATCAAATGAGAACACAAGAAGCATATAATATTACAACCTTTGTGTACAATTATTATACAATTGTAAACATATTATTCAGAGTCCAGTCTTAAACCGAGAGATTAACACTGAACAATTACCACCCGAGGCAGCTTGCTCAGCCCCAAACTTGAGTCACTCTCTGAAACCGAACAGCGCCCAACCTCTCTGGCATAGAGATAGCTTCAATTCCCTCCCCAACACTAGAACTCCCCGTGGAGTCTAAGGGATGGGATGACCTTGGTCCAAGGATAGCAAGCTCCCCCTTCTTCAGAAAGAAGAATCTGGACATTACAGCCACAGTGAACGATGAAACAATCACCCAGCTTCCGTGTCTCACTCGTTCACTTTAAGAGAGTAGCTGGTAATAAAAGCGAAAGCGGGGCGAAAAGGTCAAAAATCAACGAATAAGATTTAATTTTTCAGTTCAGCCTTTCTCCTCTTCATCAGCATCTTCAAGTCTGATCTCCAAGGTAAATGTTGTACATTACACTTAAAAAAACAAATTTATTGCAGTACATTCTATTGTATTGCTTTTTTAAACAATGTTCGTCGATTATAAGCACATTTTTCTTATTTAAAAACATGTAACAAAAATTGCGGTGTTTTAGGGGAACCCGGAACAAATTAATGGCATTTCCATTAATTTCAATGGGGAAAATTGATTTGAGATAAGAGTATTTCGAGTTACAAGCTCCGTCATGGAAGGAATTAAACTCGTAATTCGAGGTACCACTGTACTTACTCATTTTTCTAATATTTTTATTAATTATTAATGACTGTTGAAGATTTTTTCCTCTCCTTAAAGCATAAATTTCCCTTTTTTTTGCATACATTTAAGTAGAACATTTTTTAATTCAAAGCTTTTTTTTTTTCATGTACCTTAAATTTAAATATAATTTTGATAGTCACTGTCAACTTTACAGAACACTTAAATTGTTATATATAAAAGCAGTATTTTGTAATAAACATCCTAATCTAATTGCAGGTAGTTCGAGCTAAAGAAAGATTAGATGAGGAATTAAAATTGAGCGCGGAGAGAGAAGAAATTAAGAAACAAGAAAAAAGTTGAAGCATTTTGGAACTCTCCTTTGTAGATATGAACGTTATTCAACCAACCTCTGTAGATAAATTATCCATATATTTTAATTTATCCTCTGTACAGTTTCAAAATGCAATAAAATACTTTGGTAATAGTTTTCAGTGAATTTCTACAAAATGCCAGCTCTTAAAGAGCCTATTAAAAAATTAAAGCTTTTGTATAATTTAGTATTGGATGAATCCTAAATGAACTTTAGTCATACATTTTTTGGGATCACAATTAACACTTTCAATTATAGTTATGTTTAGTAACACAAACAATATTAGACTTAAATTTTTAAACATGGAATTAATTTTTTTAAAATTGTATTTTCAGTTAATGTCAGCTCTATTTAAAGAATAATTAAATTGAAATTGGCTTAAAAGCAGTAATTCAGTGTTAGTGTTTACAAAATAATTTCAGTTTACCTGAAATTTGAACACTTTATTTTTTGAAAAGTGAAATTCATTTAGAAATTTGAATGCAAATTTTTTTTTCATTAAAAAAAAAAAAAATTTAGGGCTGAATTAAACCAGAACCCACCATACCCTTATCAGTTTATTACATCAATCACATTAATTTTGAATAATATATCGTACTAAAAAATATATAATATATATATATATATATGAAACAAAATTTTTTTTTTTATTTACTTTGAAGAATTTTTTTTCAAAACAGACACGATCTTTTTTTTACTTCTTATATAAAGTCAACTATAACACATTTATAGAATTACCAATAGCTTAAAGGACTATTCCAAATTATATGCTGTGCAGAGACTTAGAAATATGTTAAAATAGTGCTGCTTTTGTTGAAAGCTCAGAAAAATAAATCCTTAATTTTTTTTTCTTTCTACATATAATAAATTTGGATCTGCATGGGGATAAACCAGTGTAAAAGCCTAGATATTTTTATCAATCTCTAGATATGTTACACTTGCTCCTTTATCTCCCTACATTTTGAATACCTAAGTTATGTTCTTCTAAATGTAGTAAGATATCTTTCTACCTCAAATCTGTACAATTGGTAGTCTCTTATCTTTTCCCATTTGTTACTACCATTTGCATTATATAAATACACAGAAGTGATTTTCTAGAATTGTCTAAAGTGGGAAATCTCATCTCATGTTGTACTGCATTGCATTAAGATTAGTTTGAGTTTGTAGCACATGAAAAATTTATGTAAATGAAATTCAAAAATTATTTCAATGGGAAAGGGGACCTAGTATTTTCAATACTTAAATCTCGGGGTTGATTCAACTTGCTAATCTGGAGAATTCTCAAAAAAAAGTTTGTTTTTCCTTACCTTTGATGAAACAATACTTCATATAATATATAAATTATGATAACTATTTTGAAAGCTACAGTTTTGTACTAATTGCCATGCACTCTCAGAAGTTTCTCACTGATTTTCAATTTGCATTTAAAGATTAGATAAAACTAACACATAACAGAGAAATTCTTTAATTTTTTCAATTTAAATTATTCAGATAAAAATTGTATACTATATTTTAAATGATAATAAACAGTAATAAAATGTAAATAAACAGAAATGTTTCAGAATAATACATTTATTATAAAACTATTCTTCACAAAGATTTTATGCATTTCAAATTTTTGAACATTAGTTGATTAATTAAAAATTTTCACAATTTTCGGAAAAAAATAAAAAAATTATATCACTTAAAAGTATTATTGCAGACAATTTATACAGCACACAAGCAACATATTTTATTAGTAAATAATAAGATGATCTTGAGAAAAACTTTATGAAATGTAACATTTTTTTAATATCTAACATATCTTCATACATTCTTTAATATGTAACATTTTTTTTAATTACAAAATTTAAATATTATAATGCACTTTTAAAAGGCAAAATTATCAACAACGGTAAAAACTTTCAGGAAATGGTCACATAACTGCATAAAAATTAATCATTCTATAAATTTAATAATATATATTAACTTTAACTAACATAAAAATGAAATTATTGTAATTAAGTAATTTTATATAACTCATTTATTTAAGGTTAAAAATGGATTACCTGACCAAATTTAAAAGGGCAAGTTTCACAATACAATGAAACATTCTGTAATCTAAAAATTAACTTATATAAGTCTGTATGAAATTGTAACTAACAGCATACTTAAGACACTTCAACTTTAAAAATAAAAGCATATTATTTAACATAAGTTTTATTTTGCAACATTTCTTGCCTTTGAAAAACTGCTCTGTCAAAGTGAAGCAAATGAAAAAGCATAACTTAATATTGAAACACAAAAAATAAGCTACTATAATTGAAAAATATGACTAATTCTGTACGAGAAACAAATAAAAAAAAATTAACATTTATGACTTAAGAAACAACATACTAACACAAATAACAAAAGCTATAAAGTAAATACAATAAGAATAATTCACATGTAAATATTAACAAATTTAAACAACATATAAAATAAATTTTCAAATTATAAAATCACAGAGAGCAAATTTCCAGTACACTTAAGTTTCATATAAGAACTGAATTATACCTATAATAAAAGGTGCTGATAATCACAATTGAGGAGTTCTATGCCTAATGAAGGCTTAAATTTTCAAATCTGAAATCAGCCATAAATTTTGCTTGCAAAGGGAGTTCATTGATACGAGAAGTAAAAATCTGTTACAAAAGAAATTAAATTGCAGAGATATATTATTAAGTGAACTGAAATAATCTTAAGTAAAAATCCAATCCTGGTGAACATTAACTGTGCACAAAATGTCATAAAATAAGATTTTTTTAAAATTAAGAATTTATAAATGTATTTAAAACTATAAAAATATAAAGAATCTTATATCCATGTACAGCAATATACAAATTAAAAGTTATGAATAAGATGCACAAACTATCATTAAATGAAAGTAACATCTTAAAAAGGGTTTTGTTGTGGTTATTAAAACTGTAAAAAGTATTTTATAAAGAAGAAAATTGTGAAAAAAGTATTTTATGAAGAAGAAATGTAAATTTACATACTCCTGATACTTATATAAAGTTTTAGGTGAAAATTTCTTTGTACAGGATATCTTACATGAATTTTAGATTGTAAACAAAAAAAAAGTTCAAAATCGAACGTTAAGGATTTTTAAAAAAAATATTTTCAAGAGTAATAATTTCTTTTTAGGATTTTTTTTTTCAAACAAAATACATAGTGCTCTTAAGACCATCAACAACTTTAATAGCATCAATTACGGCTTGAGGCAAAGAATGGTAAGCACCAGATGTTGATGTCTCACTGCTAGTAGTTGATTCCTCAATTTGAGCAACAAGATGCTGGCGTGCTCGATAAGCAGCAAGATGAGCATAAGCAACAGGTGCTGGCGTTGATATGCTTTTTGTACAACGAACATATGTGTGACATAAATAATAGGTCAACTTTTGAAGGTCATTGGCGGTAAAGTCATTATCATCTTCGATAACTGTATAATGACTAGGTCGACTAGTACCTGTAGAAAAAACAAAACAGAAAATTAATGAAATTAAGAAAATTTTAAATTCTTTTTGTCAAAAACATTTGAATCAAAAGGATAGATCACTGTTTCCCAACCCTTTTAATGCTTTCTGCATATCTTCCACCCCTCTCCCTCTTCTGACTTTGCATATTTTCACTTAAATAGCCTAAGACAGAGAAAAACACTATAATGCATTTTCCATTTAACAAAAATGAAATTTGTACGAAAAGGAGAGCATTAAGAAACAGAAACACACATTTAAAACTTAAATAATGCATGCATTAATTTCAAATTTGAATTATCCTTGTTAAAAATTCAGATTAATCTATTTTGAAGTTGCTGAAAAAAGAATATAATATTCATAAAGATATGCATGATTTTCCATGATGGAGTTAAAGAGTCTCACAATAATTTCTGCAAACAAAATGTCAGTATTATCTTAAAATTTTAAAAACAAGCGATTTTTTTTTAACAAACTAAATGTAACTCATATTCTAATTACGGAAAAGTAATCATAAAAAAAGAGCTAGGACAAAAAAGTTTTCTATGAGGAGCAATATCAGGAAATTAACAAATAATTTTAAACATACAAAACTTTCGATAAAACATAATTTTAAAACTTGTATAAAAATTTTATTTTTTATCAACAGTTATAAGTTTTTTGGGATTTAAATACTTTTTTTTAGGAGATGAAACTTATAATTTTCTAAATTATTTTACGGTGTAGGCCTTTATCATTCTAGGAGTGAAAAGAGTATTGCAATAATGGGTCAAATGAGAAAATTCAATTTTAGACAATACTACAGGTAATAATAAAATATTTAGAAATATTTGACTGCATAATTGTTTCCTCTTTCTCAAACAAACTAAATAACAGAACTGCAGTATCACAGCTGAATATTCTTCTTTTATGATATTAAATGAAACCTACTGATCAGGATACCTGTCAGTAAATAGACATCCTATTCCCATCAGTGAAACTAACACAAAAATGTTTAACAGTAGTAATTCTATGTAATTTCTAATATAAGAATGAACATCCAAATGCAAGTGTGCAGCATGGATAAAATGCCATATGCCATAGGGAATAGAGAACAGCCTTTCAAATTCAAGTAAAACAGCAGAAAACTTGCGCTGAGTAGAAAAAAATACAGCTATATAAAAAAAATTTTTAAATACAAAATTCTAAACTCTTTTAGAAACTCTTAATTTAATAAGAATATTATAATGGATACATTACATGCAATGCATCAAAGCAGTAAGCTCACTTCTCTCCCTCATATAGATTTGTTTTAGTGAAATAAATTAATAAAATCCCCCATACACATACACCTATGAAATTTATTTATTTTCTTTTAGCTTAGAAATCTTACACTAAGAATAGTTTTAATTTCTTCTTACGAAAATCATTAACAACTTTGCTCTACTCTAATAAATTGAAATTTTTATTAACTAAAAAACATATCTTCTGACCCATAACTTACCCATTAAAAGTACATGAATAAATATTGTTATCGTAAATAAATTTCATTAAAAACTGCAATGGTTGCTCATTAAATGATCTCTCTGCTTGAACTCTCCAGTCAAAACATGTTAAGGACATCCCTCTTTTCTCTCCTCTATAAAAAGGAGATAGCAGCCTAGTATTTAAAACTTATGCAAGATTCATGCACTACCATTATTTTTATATAAAGTGTATTGGCGTACAACCAAGCTAAAGACCATCACTTCAGTTTTGATTCTCTGATCATTGTAAACTACGTGTACATTCTTCTGAAAAAGGGAAAAGAGTAATTTAGTACCAATCAAAATTTTCCTACCATGCAAAAATAAACTGTGCAAAATCAGGAAACTTGTGAAATTCAAGAAATTTTTCAGGATTTCTCGAGCTTGCAGGAAAATAACTTAATTTAACATTTGACAACTAATAATCTAACAGAAAGTTTGCTTTCAATCAGCAAGAACTTATGTTTCAGCTCATTGTACGCATGGAAAGAAAGTTCAGTTAGTGAGCAAATTGACTCCCAAATCAAGTACAGTCGAACCCCATTATAGCAAACCTATATAACGAACGAAAATTTTGGTCTCACCGTTTTCCTATTGCATTTAATGCTAATTTACTCTTTTACAGCGAACCTCCAAAATCTTAAGAATCGGCAATTACAAACCTTTCTTTTCAGTTGATTACGGTATTTATTAAAAATTTTTAAGAATGTTGAAGATGTAGATTTACCTATCACGATGTGAATAGAAAAGTTTTTTCAGCCGAATACTGATTTTTTTAAAACTTTTTAAGAATGTTGAAGATACGATTGTTGAAGAAGCAAATAATGTTGAAGAAGAAGAAGATGAAGATTTACCTATAGCGATGTGGATAGAAAAGCACAAAATTTCATTATTCTCGGATTATGACATGCAATTATTCGAAACATGATGACGTCATTACAAGTGAAAATCTGGCTGATAAAGATATTGTCGAAGAATTTAAAATGAATCATCATGAAATCGATGATTTTGCATCTGATGCTGATGAAGATGAGCACATAAATGACAAAATCCCCACTATCTCAGATGCTACAGCAGCGATGCATGTAATTAATAAGTTTTTGTCTACACAAACAGTGGAAGAAAGAGGGTTCGAGTCATTTGATGTATTGGACAAAGAAATTTATAAAATGTTTTTGAAATCAGTATCACATCAGGAGAATATTACCGATTATTTCTGTATTAAAACAGTAAGCAACAATTGAAGGTAAAATGAATTTATTTCCATTTGTCTTCAGTATTGTGCAAGTTTAATATAATCGATTTTAGTCAATTTAATTCATTAATGATAATTTTTAATAGATTTTATCATTTTTTATATATTATTTGAATACACATAGCAACTAATGAGTTATACATTTTGTGAACTCTAACATTTTTCTTAACAGTTCGGATATAGCGAACAAAACCTTTGGTCCCTTGAATTAGTTATAACAGGGTTCGACTGTATTAGTCTTTGTTTGAAGTTACTAGAAACAGGCTTCATTTAAAATACATGGAAACCATGCAACACCATAGGACTAAACTTTATAAATTTACAAATGACCTGGCATGATCGGTTTAGAATTTTCACTATATACTAACCTACAAAATAATACCTTAAGATTTAATGAGGGATAATTTCAGCAAGAATGGGCCAACACCTATTTTGCAATTGAAATTGTGATAAACACTTTTAAAATATTATATATAGAGAAAAGAAAAGACATTTAATAATAAAAATAACCTGTAGTCATTAAAAATCTCCGTGTAACATAAAAGTGATATTTACTACAAAATTATACCACCTTAGTTAAAACTTCACAATTCACAGAAACAATTTGTAGTTAGTTTAAAAGGTATTAATGCATTGTTTTGTTGACTAAAGTGTAAGCACAAACATGTCAAGATTCTGCCAATTTTTGCACACAACATAATACAACATCAGATGATGCATACCTTAGAGAAATTTTCAAATTTTACTTCACATGATGCAACGATTCCCATTGTTCATGCCCCATTGGTAATTCATTTGTCCACATGATGTACAAGAATCAAAAGAAAGTGAGTACCATAAAAAAAAAAGTTCAAATTTTTCAGGTATTTAATTGCACGAGACAGGCACTTCCCTTTTAAGCAAATAGAAAATGCCTGCTTGGTTTACAATTTTAATATATGCATCAGCAAATCTAAAAATATGGTACAACTACCATTGTACTGTATCATTATGTACAAAACTGACATAAACTTTCTGAGTCTGCAGTTATGTTTCTGTGCAAGTAGGATAAAATAATAGTACAATTATAGGTAATGACCTGGTATAATAATTAAAAAAGTTACCTTGAAGACCAAAATGACTACACAAGAAAAAATCAAAATTCACAGGATGAGTAACAGTAGTATCAACTGTAGTTCCAGGTGGGATATTTTTCATCTTTCCCACTCCATCTCTTGAGTCCTGAGGCATGAAACGAGTATGATGCCGTTTTTGAACAACAATAAAGGTAATACCTGGTTGATAACTTTCACCCAGGGTCCTACAAGCTTCCCTAATACACTTAACTTCATGGTCTCGAACTTTCTCGAACTGTCCTTCACTAACACCATCTCTATAAAAAATAATTTTTTCAGGCTTTTTTCCTTTTGTGTGACGATAAAATGCATGTAAAAGATCTAGGACCATGTTCTTTAAATCACAAATTATTTCTATGGCTTGCTTTTTTTCATCTACATTAGTCTGAGCTCGACATGTTACAGCATAACGAGAAGGATAACCATCTAAACTTCCAACACATGCCGCCAATGAAGGCTTTATGTCATGTGATGGACCAGGATGAGTCACATCAGCACCAATTATTATTACTGGTTTCCTTAGAATTGCTGGTGTTTCGCCTGGAACCAGTGCATTATTCACACCACCCATTTTAGCATTAATTTTCTGACATAAATTGCTAACCAGTTGTGGATTACATTTCTTGACAATATTATCATCTTTAACACATTGTGTTGTCAAACCAATTACAGTTTCAGCTGCTTGTTTGATATCTCCATAAATAGACTTATTTTTGAAGGAACAACTATAACTGCTAAATCAGCTTGATATTTATTTTCATATCTGCAAGCAATCTTTTAACATCACATCTTCGACTATCGATTACATCAATAAGTCTAGGACGCTGAATGGCCATACCCACTTCCTTGCCAATTTGTACAAGGAGTTGAGCAAATCTATTTAATATATCTTCTCTGCAAAACCTAGGCATTGAAAAACTTAGTAAAACCCAAGATTGAATTTCAGCTCCCTGGAAAAACTGAGTCTGCTGCATATTCCATGACCCATCTCTAGGCCTAATTTGTGTTCCATCCCTATACCTTACACTAGGAGCATCAAGAACTCTTCCTTCTAGACTAAGGGGCTGCCGAGAAACTTCTAAACCAAACTCTCTCATAGTCTTGTCATGGCTAAAATCAGCCCTATTCACTTTGTTTAATCTCTGCAAATCTTGCACTAGGGGCACGTGCAGTAAATTTTATCATATCAGCATTTTGTCTGTCTTCAAGTTTCTTTTTACAATGCTGGCCTTCAATCATTTCACAAACTTCAATTGGAAGATATACTTTCTTAGTTTCAGGATTTACTTGAAGACAAGGCAAATGAGGAAACTGCAAATCTCTATTATGTGCCTCTTTAAAATAAGCAGCCACTGTTTTTCTAACAGTTTGACCATTCACTGTCAAATTAAATTCTAACCTATTAGCATTTTCTCTCACTAACCTAACAATACGATATTTTCGCTTATAATTTCTTAAATGGTTAACTTCAATTCGCATATTCTTGAGTTCTTTGCTGATTCTTTTTATATCTGCATCGCTTAAATGAGGCCGTCTGCGTAATTCCTCAACAGTTGTATTCATAAACTCAGCTATATAATGTAACACTGGACCTTTCTCATAAAATGTTGTAGCTGTAATATCCAGATTCACCATTGGTTTCCATTGACCAAGTCGAAGGCTTTGATGATAACCAAACCATATTTCTCTTCCTCCTCCAAGAGGATGCATATCTTCAGGATTAGGAGGATAAAAGAATGAACGACCAACAGGAGTAAATCTTAAGCAAGGTCCATGACGAAGTATTGTTTCTATGGCCATTATAGTTTCTTGAGGGACAGTACTGGTTCTTTTTTCAAACAATGCATGAAGAGAATCTAAGCTAATAGCACAAGATTCAGAATCTTTTTTTTTACTGGTTTAATTTGCACTTCAAAAACATCTTGCCTCGGTCCCCGAGGATCATCTGGATTTCCAGGATTTTCATCAGACAAAATGACTTCACATTTTATAGGAAAATGTGATGCTTTTAATTCCTTTCTAGTGTACAAATTCTTCTGACCATCATATGCAGCAAGTAAGTGCTGAAAATGCTGATTATTGTCCAGCATGAGTGCAATAATTTCTCGATTCTTTTTAGTACTCAGACAACGATATTTTTATCTTTTTTGTCTGCTTTAGCTTCTGCTTCAGGATTCCTTCTTTTACTTATAATTTCAACATCATAATGATACACATAACCACTTGGAATTTGAATTGGAAAACAATTTGAAATTAATCTGATAGGTCTGCCTAAATTGCCAACCTCTGGTCGCTTCGGCAATGGTGAAGTAATTGCTAATTTTTGTTTTAATTCAATTCCAAGCTCCTCTGGATGAACAGTTCTGGTTTTTTTCTCTTGTTTTGAAGCAGCAGGAGGCACTGGTTCAGGATGAACACGATCTTGCGTAGGATCAGGAGTAGGAAAAAAACCTGGGGTGGCCTTTGTTGTGATGGTGGACCCCCCTGATCCCTTGGAGGTTCTCTTCTTTGTGGCTCTCTAGGTCGAAAACCTTGTTCTTCCCTAGCTGGAATACCTCGACCTTAAAATAAACCATTACTCAGTAAAAAACATTTTATCAACAGAGAATAGGTAATTATTTAGTTACATAAATAATGTTTAACTACTTAAAATAAAACTTAACTATATACATATAAAATAATATCCATTTCAAAAGCAACTACAACACAACCCCATTCTGTTATAAATCAAGCTTGAAAATCCTATGTAAAAAATTTATTTATTCAGATAACTGACCTGGCAAACAAAACATAGGAAATTATCACTATTTATATAGGATTCAACCAGAAAATTAAACAAAACTTATGGTCATTTGTATAACCAAGGATACTCAAAAGACAGCTGGTCCATATTCAAATATTTGAATTCTGATGTCTGAGATGGCATCAAAACGAATAGACGATAAAAGCAAAAGTGAAGGAATTATCTCTAAATTTCCAAACAGTGTATACAATTGTAACTAATATTTAACAAATTTTGCTCTGCGTTACAGTCCATGATATAGACATTAGGAAACATTTAGACAAATTTCCATGAAGTAGAATCATTGGGAAGGGCAAAGTTTAAGGAGTAAGGCCTCAGTGTTCAATGTTGTTTTGAGGGCATGAGTGGCATTCCAAACAACAGGTACAGATGTTGAGGTCAGCCGCAAAAAAAAAAAATAGCAACTGATAACCATTTTAGGACTGCACTGGCTCAGAGAGGCGGACAGTGACAGCCATTGCAGAGCACCTCCAGATGCCAGGTTTCCTCGGTTACAATAGCTAGATAATTCCATCAAGGTGGCCTGTTTGCCTGAAACCCTGTATACTGTGTACTTTTAACTCCTACCAGCTGACAACACTGCCTACAATGGTGCATAAAGCAGAAGAAATTGACACCTGTGCTATGTAATAAACATTGTCTTTTTGGAGAAAACACAAAGTTAGGTATATTTTAAAAAAAAAGGTGATATTCAAGTTTTAATGGTAATTTTATGAGAGAGAGTCTAAAACTGAATGTCCCTTTGAAGGCATAGACTATATTATCTTTTAAATGAACTTTTCAATCCTTAAAATCACATCTGAAATGAACACTGTCCAAATATATACTAAAAACTTCCAATATTTTTAGGCTAAGTAAAACCGTTCTAGAAAACTTATTTAAAATCAAATAATTCTCTAAAAATAAGGAAGCATACTGTGTTCACATATTCAGCAGAAAACCATGTTTATATAGTTTCCTTGCAGACACTGTTTCAATGACAAGGCTGAAATACCAGTTCTAACAGAACCTTTAACTAAAGTTTACTCTAATTTAAGCTTGAAGCATATTTTATCAGTTATTAAATGCAATATCATATGACAACAAATTACAAGCAACTTAGAAATTGCTTTTCCAGATTGTTAATAAGTTTACAATGTGGAACATATACATAACTTATTAATTAAATATCAAATAACGGAAAATGAGCATCACTCTATCAAAAACTTATATATCTTTGAAAAAATACAATTAATTTGGTAGAATAATAAAAATTTTACCCATATTATATCTAGTCAATATGTAAAACATCTATACACCAAGCAAGTGACCATAAAAATGTTTTACCTCTTTCAAGAGTCTAAAGGTGTAAGAAATGAAAGTCAGAAAATAGTCTCAAAATCTGACATTCTAGAATAAGAACGAAATGAGAGTTGTCTGTTCAATTCCAGATAAGATAGTTCCGTACTACTTTCTTGAAGGCTTTGTGCAACCAGCAACCAACATAAAGCATACAAAAATGTTGTGTATAAATACTGTTTGCCATTAAAGTTTTGGGTACTTCCTCTTGAAATGTATTTTGTGTTCGTATTCGATAAATTCTCAAGTAAGGTACAAGTTAAGATTATCAGATGCAATTGGTTCTGTCTCATGTTTTAAGATGAAATGCTCCAATAAGAGTGTTATATCACAAGTAAATTCAGTAAATTCTTACCTCTAGCCTCTGCCTCGCTTGGGTGGCATTTCACCTAAAACAAAATAATACATAAAACTGCAGTACAAACAGTAGCGACTAAGTTTTATCATATGAAAATGTGACAGAACGTATAAAATTACGGACAAAGTAATAAACGGTGAACAGCTTTAATACGTACAAAAAGTTAATGACAACCATCAAATCTGCTACAGAATAAATATATATTTTACCTTCCTTCCAAGCGAAACCTAAAGTAAAAACGCAGATAAGCAGAAAAACTTTAGAGGAGTTATCAGAAGCGTGAAACTATCTTTCAAAAAAATAATGCCTTCAGACACAGTAGCTCAAGAATCTAGTCATATTTTAAAATAACATACAGCGGCGAATAGATAACTACATAATTCCAGGATATTCAACCACTATATCGCGATAACTTAACGAAAACAACGTCAGAATCTGGGATTCCCCCTCACACTTTTATCATTCTGCTTCGAACGATAACCAAAACTCTTGTAAGAGTATAAGTTTCTGTTTGGTGTTACGATACTGGAAATTTGAAATGCGCATGCTCAGGAACAGACCATTGAATGGAAATCGCCTGGTTTGTCACGTCTGGCGTTTTCTCCCTGTTTTTCAATTCCTACTATTATTTCACACTCTCCCCTATATATATCTTGTTCAAATTTTCAATCGTTAATAAAATACTGTTTATTCATCCACTCAAGTTCAAATACATTTTTTTAAACTTGAAGTGGATGACACGATGTTAATACAGTTTTTTCAAATATTAATTCATTAATTAAATTTAATTAATCGATTTTAGTTTTAGACCTAGTGCGTCTCTTGCTCTTGAATAGTAATTTCCCTGTTGTTTACTCTGCAAAACGGTAGCGCTGCGGTAACGCGGGCTCCTCCCGTCCTGTAGGTAGTGGGATCGAATCCCCAAGCTGACAAATATTTCTCCCCCACCCCCCCTCCTAATCTCGCACAGTAGGCAAGGTTCTGGCAGGCAATCCTTTTTTTCAATTCCTACTATTAGTTCACACTCAAATTTTTCTTTGTTGACCTAGTAGGAATTGACTTTAAAAATTTTGTTTTTATATTAGTTGTTCCTCATGGAGGAGGATGAAGGGTACCTATTTTATGCGATTAATTGCTCCCTTTACTAAAAACAAGATGTCACGATTTCGTGCAGAAATTTGCTCGAGAGGCAACAAAATTCATGTCAATTAGTTAGTATCTCCATGACTTTTCAATTGAAACTTAATTTTTTCGTTTGTTTAAAATTAAAAATAAACAAAAACGAATATTCGTGACACAATTTAATGTACCGTTATTATTATTATTAAGCAAATGCCAGACCATTGACCATCAGGACATCAGGCAACGAGCTCACCAATATTATTTAAGGTATCCTTTAAAGAGATAATTGTTTGGGCTATGACGCGTACTAATACTCCAAACATCTTGTTTGCAATTTGTGACGTCATTCAAATATCGTTTACTTTACTTGTAACCATGAAGCTACAGAAGGAGGGGAAGCTAGTGTTAAAAATGTGTCTCCGATTTGGTCACCACCACTAGATGGCGCGCGCGCCTGATCTGTTGCCGCTATAACACGGAAACCATACGCTTTAATATGGATTTTTCGTATTTTTCAAAAGAAATAAGTTTTTTTTAAAGTGCATTTTTTAATATGAATTTATTTATTCAACTTAACAATTGTTTATTCTTCATTCAAAATGTTTATCTTAACTGCCTTTTTTGCTAAACTTCATTGAAATTCTTAAGGGGGAGATCACCTTTGCATGCACAAAAATACACTGATTTTACTACCAAGCTTAATGTGTTGTTAAACAGTTAATTTGTAATTAATTTGAACCAATTTTTAAAGGTGAATTGTACAAAGTTTTATCTATTAGAAAAAAACCAGAATTGTTGGGAGATTATTATAAATTATTTTTAAGAAAAAAATGTTTTATGAATAGTGAATCTAGATCAATGCAATGTACAGAGTATTTTTTAAAACTAAAAGAGATTTATTTTAAATTATTTGTATATATTTTATCCATAGGTTATAATTTAATCTGCACCTAAAATAGTTACCATATTTCACATAAAAATATTTTTTTCAGGCAAATGTATTGTAATGTACAAAAAATATAAATTTTAAAAAAAAATTTCTGCAAAAAAATACCTTAATTTAGGTAGAAATTGTAGAAACATGTAAGATATACATGTATACAAAAAATTTTAGCAATTTGCGATGATTAGTTTTGAAGAAATAGTGCGCACAAGTTTCAAAATAAGTTTTTAGAAAAAGCAATTTAAGTTTAAATTTCTATAAATTACTTTACTATTAGTTTATGCATTTGGCCATAAATTTGGTTCTAATTGTAGTATCGACTTAAATTTTTTTCATAAGATTCCTTATATTCCATTCTTCAAAATTAAATCATAATAAAAATTGAGTTTTTTTGAAGGTTAAGGTGATTCTCCCTCCTTAAAAGGGGAGTGGTCACATTTACGTACCTTTAAAGTATCATTTTTAGACCTATGCTGGATTGTATGTACTACTCATGATTTTTGCTTGATTTACAAGAAATTTTTTCAGTAACTGCCTATAATACTGTTTATTATATATGCAATATTTTAAGGTAATTAATAAAAATAAAATGATTTTTTTTTGCATAAAAAGTGAATATTTTTTTAAAATCTAGCATTTTGCAGTCAACTACTGTGCGCCTTCTTATCAAAATAAATTATTAAGTTACATTAATAATTGCTTACTATATGTGATTACAACACTTTAGACAACAAATTTTTTAACCTTAATATATTTTAATTTTTTTAAAGAATTTTTTATAAGCTTTTACTCAGTCATTTTTGAAATTTCTAATTAAAATTAGCACGTACTAAATGTTTTAATTATTTTAGAATAATGTTTCTTTATATTGTTGCCTGAAGTATTGTAATCACATATAGTTAAAAATTATTAATGTACCTTAATAATTTATTTTGAACAGAATGCGCACAGTAGTTGACTGCAAAATGCTCGATTTTAAAAAAAATATTCACTTTTTATGCATAAAAAGTCATTTTTATTAATTGCCTTGAAAAATTGCATCTATAATAAACAATATTATAGGCAGTTACTCAAAAAATTTCATGTAAATCAAGCAAAAATCATGAGTAGTACATACAATCGAACATAGGTTTAAAAATGATACTTTTAAAGGTACGTAAAGTGACCCACTCCCCTTAAGGGAACTGAGTAAATAATGATCCATTATTTCTAGAGCGAGCTAGTTACACAAAGTATGGGTTTTATTATACTCACAGTAAAAAGATCGGAAAATATTAATTTTTTTTTACTAATACACAACAGATTTTGCATAAGCATTTATAGTGACAACATTTTTTATCATACAACGAAAACTTATTTACTTATCAAAACAAACTTAACAGCAATTAAATTCTATATTAAGGTTTCAGCATATTCACCAGTTTTATGAAGTTTTCATAGTGAAAATATTTTATTTCTGTGAACAATTTAAAAATAATGATGGCTTTAGCTCAGACGTGTATTTAATTTGCCATAACCACAAAATATGTTGAATATAAGAAAAGTATTTCATAATTATAAAGAATTGAAACTAACAACATACACTATTAATACATTATTATAAATAAAAATGAATGCTTGATTACAATTTACTATAGATAAATTTGAACAAAAAATTATACATGACAGGTTTACAGATATTTATAACATTATTTATTGATATTCAATTCAAAAAGTAATATAAAATAAAAGCTTAAATTTAATAATAAATGTGATTTATAATTTTGACTGTTTTCTTAATTTTTTACCTTAGCACAGAGTTGAGAATTTTATTTTCTTGTTTGCATATAAATGCATGCGCCGGGAATTAGAAAAAAGTTGACAACATTTTGAATTAAATTAATGTTATGTTGCTCATTGCAACCTATTTCTGGCATAAGAGACCAGTATAAATTTCTTTTATCACTTAAAAATAATAGTTATTTATTTATTATTTTTTTTATTATTTATTTATTATTATTTATTTTTAATTAATTTACTTTGATCAGTATTGCTGTTATAATGGTAAGTTTTGAATGCATTGGTCACATTTAGAAAATCTACTGATCCTCCTAACAACATAACTAGCAACATAATTTATAATGAAATCTGGCCACTGGAAACAACCAGGTGAAAACATGTTGGCATATCTGTGCACAGAATAAATTTAAAAATTTGTAAAACAATTTTCTAAAACACGTGTCCATATAACTCAATGAAACTTGGAACAGAGGAAACATGTCGCGCCATCTACCGGCGAGCGACCATAATCGGTCCATTTTTCGAGGAATTCCCCATTGAAGCTTACCCTCCTTCTGTAGCTTCATGCTTGTAACTTTATTTGTAATCTGTATTTCTGAACCTTGGTTGTGGCAACGGCCAGTTTATAATGGAACCATGAAGCTACAGAAGGAGGAGCAGCTCAGTGTTAAAAATGTGTCTCACATTTTGTCGCCGCCAACTAGATGGCGCGCGCGTTGTAATAGCGGGCGGCTTAAGAGAGAGGGGGAGAGGGCGAGAGAGAGAGAGAGAGCTCTCGGATATTCCCCCGAGGGCGGCCTTCTTCCACCTCTGTCGCCCGCCTCCCCCCCCCCACGATGGGGAGGGGGGGCCCGATGACCCCTCTCTCTCTCTCTCCCGGTCCGTCGGTGGCCCTCTCCACCCCTCTCTTGTGGGGGGAAGAGGGGGGCTCTAGGATATGGGCCGTCTCTCTCTCTCTCTCCCTCCAGAGATTAAAATCAAATTTTATAAAGCTAAACCTGGGCTGGGGTCTCTAAACTTTTCATTATGAAAAGGGATGAAATGTAATTTGTCATTTGACTGAAAAGTCTCGTGTTGGGTGTTGTGTTACAGAAGACTCTAATAGAAAAAATAATAATAATCTAGAATTAGATACGAGCAGGCCCTGATTTTTCCATTAGGCCCAGTAGGCCCGGGCCTAGGGGCCCCTGAATGTTGGGGGCCCCCAAATTTTTATTTTAAAAGAAAAAAAAATTCCCAATTCAATTTTTTTTCCTTTTTTTATAGCAATTTTTTTACATATCCTTTTCAAATTTGATTGATTGGTTCATCATATGTATAGTTCATCATATGTATGTTATAGTGTATATAAGGGATTAATAAGTTTTTTCTGGTTGCATTGTATTGATGTTTTAATGATGAAGTTAATATGTTATATTGCTTTTTGTTATTTGATAATGGTCTAAGCTTCTACGCTTCCAATAGCCAATTCTTGGTAAAATGGTACTTTCAGAATGATTCATAATTATTTTTCTGTGTGTCAACATTGGAAATTTTATGCCCGCATAAGTATTAGGGGGCCCCCCATCCCGAGTTGTGCCTATAGTCAAGAATTTTCTAAATCGGGCCCTGGATACGAGTGTTATTAAAAGTACATTATGTTTGTTTAAATAGTTCAGTTTTTTGCCATTTAAAGCTAAGGGTCTTTTATACTTTTAGTCTAAATGTAAAAGTTAAAATATTTTTTTAAAGAGAAACTATTTAACTTTTTTTTAAATTTTGAACTTTTATTAGTGTGCTAGCTGCTATTTTTAATATAAATTACTTTTATTTCATATAGTTATTTTTATGTCAATTAATACAGATATGAGAATTTGCTTTTATATTGTTTTTAGCTCGTTAGTTCAATTGTTTTGTACCAACATTTTTATGTGTTCTTGTTCATGCTTTTTCTTGTTCAAACTTTCCTTTTAATTAATAACTAGTGAGTAACTTAAAATGAATGTAACACTTTTTTAAGTTTGCTTGGAAATTGCTCTATACCTTCTAAAATTTATATTTTAGATGAAACAAAATCTGTCAATATGTAAAAATATGTTCTAAAAATAATATTCTATGTTTAAGTTAGAATTTTCTGATTGCGTTTTTAAATGGAAAAATTTAAGCTTTGAAACAATGTGGAAGAAAATCCGGGGCTACCTTCGTCTAAACTCAAATATTATTTAAAACAAGGACATAACGTTTCGTAGCAAGTTTACCTCCCAAAACCTAGGGTAATATATGTGTTAAAAAATCACTAGTTTTTATTAAAAAAAGTTTTATATATAAATTTTTTGTTATCATATTTAAGGTCTTTTAAAACAAAGTATGTTTTTTAATTAAATTAAAGCTCTGCAAATGAATTTCCAAAATGAAGCGATCTCTGTTAGAGTAATGTAACCTTTCTTATACTTATCTGGAGTTGTATTTTGAGATAAATTCTTAAAATATTGATATTTTATATAATAACTGTAAAAGCAAAGCAATTAAAGATAAACAATTTTATCATTTTATTTTTTAAAAGCTAAACTACCGAATAAACGTGAAACGATCAATTTTAGCTGAAAAGCAAAAATGCATTTTATCTCCCTTATAAAATGAACTTTTATATTACAGTTGGCTCTCTATTTAACGACGCTCTACTTAACGACGATCTCTGTTTAAGGACGATATTTCCCAGTCCCGGCCCCTAGGACGTAAAAAATTCTATTTAAAGACGACGTTGTTTCTGTTTAACGTCGAATTTTTTTTACATGATAAACTTTTTCTTCAACATTTTATGTGCAGGAGGGGAACCTTCTGTGAGGGAATACAAGTTTGGTTTCAATAACAGACCTGGAATTTCCTTAATGTTTGCAATGTTGCAATCATAGACTTGTTGCATTTGGAAAAAACGGGGGGGGGGGGGATTACTCTTTCTCGGAAGATCGAATATTCTTCCATGGAGCTCTTTGAGCGGGAGCTGAATCACTCTATTATCCCCACCATCTGTTGTCATGTGACTTACGAACTGTCCAATAGCAGCCCTCTGTCACTCCTTCCTGGAAGCAGATGTTCATGTTTAGAGAATTCATGGTTGTGTATAGGAGCTCATTCCAGTATGAATACGAGGTGAGCAGAGCAAAATGACATCAAAGCGAAAGTATCTTACGCTACAAGTAAAGATGAAAATTATTGATGACTGGGAAGAAATTGTTGGAATAACAAAAGTCCAGTTCGCAAGACAATTTCAGCTACCCGAGGTCTACTCTCAAAGGTATTTTAGGAGGCATAGAGAAAATTCTTGAAGCAGCACAAAAATTTGGTTTGGGATCCATATCCAAACGGCAGAAAATTCAATGTGGCCGATCAGAAGAGATGGATAAGGCAGTCCTGCAATGGTTTCATGAAGCAAGAGCATCCAACATTCCATTTCTGGAGTGATATTTAAAGAAAATGCTATTATTCTGCAGAAAAGTTTGGAATGCAAAATTTCAGGCTTCGGCTGGTTGGCTAACAAAGTTCAAAGAAAGATACGGGCTTGTATTTAAAAGCATATCTGGCGAAAGTGGGTCCGTAGATGAAAAAATAGTGGATGAATGGAAAATAGTGCTGAAGGGGAAATTAGATGGATATGATGAGAAGAACATATTCAATGCAGATGAGACAGGCCTATTCTACAATATGGTGCCTAATAAAACCTTAACGTATATGGGCGAAAAGTGTTTTGGTTTAAAACACAGTAAGGAACGACTGACTGTTTTACTGTGCACTAATTCGGTTGGATCTGAGAAATTTCCACCACTAGTTATAGGCAAATCAAAGCAACCAAGGTGTTTTAAGAATATCACCAGGAAACCTTGTGAGTACCGCAATAACAATAAAGCGTGGATGACATCACAAATTTTTATTGACTGGATTAGAAAATTTGATACAAAATGCATCGAGAAAAGTGAAAAGTTTTACTTTTAATCGACCGATGCACTGCACATACTCCAAATATCCCTGGACTTACGAATTTGATTATCCATTTCTTACCAGCTAATTGCACTAGCAAGTTGCAGTCATTAGACCTGGGTATCATTCGCAGTGTGAAAGCATACTACTGAAAGTCTTTAATTAGGAAATTAATAAACAATTCGGCTGTCAGTATGAAAATTAGGAAAATTACGATCTTTGAAGCAATGTCCATGACAACATCAGCATGGAAAGAAGTTTCTTCATCCACAATAAAAAAGTGCTTTCGCGTTGCTGGAATTCACAAAGATATTTTAGTGGAGCTGCAAAGTACGTATGTAGAAATCAACGAAGATGATATTACCCCTGAAGAATGGAGAAGTCTTGTTGAAGATGAGGATGTTTCAATTCAAGATTTCTACATTTGTGATGAATCTGTTTTAACAACAGATTACAGAAATGTAGAACAAATTTATGAAGATATAGTAAATGAAAACACAGTGTCAGACGAAGAAGTTGAAGTTGAAGACACGGAAACGAGACACTGCCACTGTCTTACACAGATGCAACTTCTGCTCTAGACGTTCTCCAACTCTATATTACATCGAATATGTCGAATATGGAAGATGACACATTTAACATTTTAGAAAATCTGGAAAAGAGAATAACGAAAACAAGGCGAAAAATGAAGCAATCAACACTTTTTGACTTTTTTAAACCTAATTTATTGTATTGTTTGTACTCTTTTTTCAATGTAATTTAAAATAACTTTTTGGGAATATAATAATAATGATGATAAAAATAACATTTTTAAACACGCCAATATATTAAGAAATATATTGACAGTCCTAAGCCCGTAAAGTGTGAAGGGAAATATTATTTTTTCATAATTTCTGTTTAACGAAGATCTCTACTTAAGGACGATTTTTCCCGGTCCCTTGAAAGTCGTTAAACAAAGAGCCAACTGCAATAACTAGGGCTTCACCCCTAGGCTCGCTACGCTCGCTCCTCTGTTAAGCTATGTCCACACTTTTGCGCTTTCGGGTTCGATTTCGCTTTCGACATGTCGCACGGAGAGAGAAATGTGAAGCATGCTCAGAGCGATGCTTCACCACCTGCAAATTCCAGGACAGCGCATGCGCCGCGATAGAGCATGCGATATCGCAATTGTATCCAACCCGAGTGAATTTTCATGCTGAATTCCATGCGTTTTTCTATTATCCAAGACAGTTTTCAAGCCAGTGTTCAGAATGTCGCAGTCTTTGGAAGAAATTTTAAATTTTATTGATGATTACAGAAATGTACCGGCATTTTGGGATGTCAACCACTCAGCGTACACAAATAAAATTATTAATACATTTAAAATAATTATTTAATAATAATTAATGTGTATTGTTTTAAAATAAAAACTAAATGTATTTTTAAACAAAGCAAATTGAAAAAAAAAATTGAAAACTTGTACTATATCATTGATATTTTCTTTTTGAAATACAGAGAGAAGATTTCAAAAATATGCATCAGCTAATTTGTTATTATAAAAATACTGAATAAAAAAATCTCCATAGCTTATCATAGGAATTACAGACCCACTTTGAAAAAAAAATAGATGTTTTAGTGTTATAAAAGCAGGTTACAACCTGAATTCGCGTTTTGCGTGACGTAATTTTTCCCATGTCATGCATTGCTTGCATCCAAATGCGTATGATCTTGCATGTATGATTTTCATTTGAAGCTAAATATCATCGACACATTTTAAATGTAGGCATTTTTTAGTCCATCAGGATTTTCTCGTCGTGTTCTTCATTTAACCCCATGTTAAAGAAAAATGAACGATTTTCATTAATAACAAAATATACTTCTTAACTTCTTACATATGTAGAAATTTTTTTTTATTATATATGAAAATTCAGAAGTAATTCTTCATGGCCCGCTTTGCTCAGAAAAGAAGTAAATGTCTCGGTTTAATTCTTTACTTTATATTAAAGAGATTACTTACTTACTTACTCTCTCTCTCTCTCTATATATATATATATATATATGTGTATATATATATATATATATATGTAAAGGATTTAGTAGGAAAAGAATGATTGTTCTAAATTTAAAGGGGGCTTGGGAATTAAATTATATTCGTGGCGTAATTCGCCTCTAATTGTTCGTATTTCAAGACGTGAATTGGGAAAGGGAAATTCCCTTTTTATTATATAATCCTCGCGCGCCTCTGAGTTCTGCGGTCGAGGAGGAGCATTTACATTTTAGCCTTGAAAGATGTCTGGTTCGGGCTCTGCGCATGTGCAGGGAGAGTTGGCGCACGGAGATGCCCGCGAATTTGGTTAGAGCGCGGAATAGAAGTCGATGCTATCAGATGTGTTTCGCCACGGCTCTAAAAAAGAAATGGCGAATAATGAAATGCGTAGATCTGGAGAGGTGGTATTATGACATTGAACTGAATAAACTCTACTTAATTTAGACGATGCTGAGTACTTTTTGAGCGTATGCCTTCCCTCGATGCCATGGACTGTAAAACAAGAAGACTGCAAACGACATAATAGCAGGCAAAAGCCTACGCCTGTCATATATATATATATATATATATATATATATATATATATATATATATATATATATATATATATATATATATATATATATATATATATATATATATATATATATATATATATATATATATATATATATATATATATATATATATATATATATATATATATATATATATATATATATATATATATATATAATTATTTTATTTATAACATTTATTGTATTTTTATTGAAACAATAAGCAAAGTTTCTATACGGTCATCGTAGGACGACCCAAACAGGATCACGTCCTGCGCATGCGTCGCTCGCCGGACGCCAACCATGAAGAGTGATGCTCGGCAACATCTGGGCCACGCCCTCGGGAGCCTTTCTTGCTAGCAATTGGATATGAACATAATCTGATGGACATAAGGTGGAGAGAGGAAAAGAGAGAAAAGTGATTGGATCCTTTTGGATCCCTTAGAAATTACAAAACTACTTTGACAGAGCGAAAACTCTGTCAAAGTCTAGAAGGAAGTTTAAGGATAGGAGCTTAAGAGAGCTTAGGGATAGCACTAGTAGGAAGTTTAAGTATAGAGAATATTTTTTACCATAGCAAGCTACGTATTAAATTTTTAATTTCATAATGTTTTTTATCGTGCAAGCACGTATTATTATTATTATTATTATTATTATTTTTTTCCCTAAATCCAAAAGAAAACAATGCAAAGGAGACTCATAACCGATCATGAGGGGTAGTGGCTAATCTCATTTTATTAACAGCGCCACGAAGCATTACAACTATTTCAGAGAAATCATTGATCTGGAGGAGACTTTTGATTTCGGCAGTAAGATTGTTTATTTCATTGATAAGCGAAATGAAAGAGAAGGAGTCTGATTTATTTCTATTAGCGTTAGGGAATTTATTGTTTATGGCGGGACTTAAGTTATCTATTTCTAAGTTGGTTTGGGTGTTCTCTGGGGGGTTTGGCGTAGAAGATTGTTTAGTTATTTGCGCGAAAGTTAATTGAGGGGTTACTCTGCGGGCATTTCTTAATTCTTTTTCATATTTTCTTTAGGCTGGGGATTTGTAGACGGGAAAACGGGGGCATCGCTCGCAGCAGCACTCCATAAGTGTTTATATATGTATAAATATACACTCTCACTGCTGTTCGATGTGTCAGTAGATGTAAGCGATGGTTGTATGAATAATAAATGTAGTTTTAAACAAGCCTCTCGTGTCCATGGATTCTGCGTCCCACACTTTTAAAGTGTCCTTCAAATACACACACACAATATACACTCAAGAGCCAAAACATTATGACCACCTGTCAATAACGAGTTGGCCCACCTTTGGCGCGCAACACAGCTTCAACCCGCCTTCGCATGGATGCCACAAGTCCTTGGTAGATGGCCGGAGACAGATTGTACCAGATGTTTAAGCAATGGTCACGCAAATCCGAGATATTGCGAATTGGTGGTCTTTGAACTCTGAGCTGCCGTCCCATGACATCCCAAATGTGTTCTATCGGATTGAGATCCGGTGAGTTAGGAGGCCAGGACATTAACTGGAATTCAGCATCATGTTCCTGGAACCACTCCAACACAATTTTAGCCTTGTGACACGGGGCGTTGTCCTGTTGGAACATTCCATTTCCAGCTGGAAAAACAGAGGCCATGTAAGGGTGCAACTGGTCCGCAATGATGTTCAGATACCCTGTAGCATTCATGGTCTGCTCTACCACAACCACGGGTCCCAGAGACGCCCAAGAGAACGTTCCCCAAAGCATAAGACCGCCACCACCGGCCATTGTATGACCTACTGTACATTGAGGGAGCAACAGTTCGCCTGGAAGACGGCGTATCCTGACACAGCCATCGGCGTGATGAATGACAAACCGTGATTCATCTGACCAGGCAACTCTCTCCCACTGATCCATGGACCAGACGCGATGTTCCCGGGCCCAGCGCAAGCGCAGTTGGTGATGACGCTTGGTCAGCAAAGGCACACGAGTGGGACGTTTGCTGCGTAGCCCCATATCCAACAGTGTCCGCTGAACAGTGTGCTGCGATACTATTCTGCTTGGCCCTGCATTGTATTGGGCTGTCAGCTGAGTCACTGTCTGGCTCCGGTTTTGCTTCACCATGCGAGACAGTCTCCGGCGACCTTTTTCTTTGATAGCGTGTGGACGTCCAACACCATGTCGTCTACTGCTGGTTTCACCGTCATTCATCCACTTTGCATAAGTACTAACAACTGTAGGTCGCGAACAACCCACGAGTCGTGCAGTTTCGGAAATACTTGTTCCGAGTCTTCGAGCCATTACAATCTGCCCTCTACCAAAGTCACTTAGATCCGCAGCCTTTCCCATCACACACAGAAGTAAGTGAAAGAATGATTCTTCAGACTCTCCAGCAGCAGTTAAATACCACTTTCACCTGATCACGTGCCTTCCACGTCATCCAGGCGAATTCATTGCAAAATGTAGGGGTGGTCGTAATGTTTTGGCTCTTGAGTGTATATATATATGAATGTATGTATACATGTAAGCCTTACATGTATACATACTCTTTATTTTTTACTTACTTTATTTTATTTTTTCTAACATTACGAAATATTTTTCGACATTTTCGGAACAGTATTTAATATTTACCAGCGTACAGTGAAAATTAAATAAAAAGATTTCAGGAAGAAACGTGTTACAAAGATACGAAAACTTTTATTTTTGCAAAGTCTTATAAGTGCACACAATACACAATGATTATCATAAACACAATGAAACGCTTGTAATGTTTAACAGAGCTTGACAAGGGTTTTTTAGAGTCTAATATTTTCGAGCGATCATCAATTATACATCGTAATATGAAGGTAGGATATTTTGATAAAGGTTCTTGTCTGCTCAGCAGAAGACAAAGTTCCTTTTCCTACAATTGCAAAATGCGAATCAGTTCAGCCTTTTCGCCGTTCCTTACACTTGCGAGGAAGAAACGTTGCCCGGAGAGTACCGCTTGGAGGCGGGCTGTTGAACACTCCGCTTTACAGCAAGACCATCCGCGCGGCCGGATGCCAGTGGGCCGGCGTGTTTCTCACTTTTTTCTTTTTTTTTTGTAATGGAGGCACGATGTTTGGAGGATACATTTCCCAGCCTGATGTTGTTGGCTCAGAAATAAAAAAAATCAATTTGTGGTGAAGAGGTTGACACGAGCCAGACGGTAGCGGCACTGGTGAGGAGGAAGATACAAACCAGATGGTAGCGGCTCTGGTGAAGAGGATGATACGAGCCAGATGGTAGCGGCTCTGGTGAACAGGATGATACCAGCCAGGTGGTATCGGCTGTGGTGAAGATGAGAAAGACATGAAGCAGATATTTAGGTGGTTTCGAGAAGAGGAAGAAGAAAGCAGACTTCAGTAACACTAATAAGCATGAGTAACCGATGATTTCTAGTTGCAGGCAACAAAGTGTTGGAAAAACTGAAGACAGTGTGCGATGAGTTGCAAAAATTTTAAATCCCAAATTGTACGGATATTTAAAGTTCTATAGAGAGACAGTGGATGATTACCCATAAAAATAGCTGTTTTAGAAATTTAGTTCATCGATGGAAAATCTTCATACAATTTTGTTCATGTAGGCTTGTTTGGTTAGTCTTTTGCTGAAGGCCGGAAACAACTGCACAAAAGTCGCCATATTCTTTTCTTTAAACTAAGTCGAGGTACATGAGTTGTAGTTTGGATGTCGCAGTCATTCAAAAACCTTTCCATGAGCGGGTTTGGAGGTTTAGGAGCCTTACGCAATACCAGGGCAGAATTAGGAGGCTTTCGGGGAGGTGTAGGAGGTCTAGCATCAACATATTCGTCCATAGAGCTTTCAGTGGCAGTTTCATAAATATCAACGTCATCTTCTTCCTCAACTGCCAGGCAAACTTCTTTTGACATTTTCCCCTTTATTTTTTTCTTTCAAATAAAAGCGTAAAATTGGTAAATACAAAAGCCTGATAAAAAATGCAGTAGACGTCCGACGTAGCGAACAAGAACACGGCAGACACGATAAGAACGAACTTGTCCAATGATTGATACTTCAACAAAGAACAATAAAAAGATCTCGATGTCAAGAGATATAAGAAAATTTCAAAGAATTCTCAAATTAAAATAAAAGCAATTACGATAAGCTTTCAAGCGCTTAAACCTTCACACATAAGTATTAGGTTTAAAATGGCGACTGTAAAAAACCTTTGTTGCGTAGCAGATCTGTTGTAAAAATCTTTATGATAATTAGCATTGTTGATGATTAACAATACTAAGAGCAGTTTACACAACACTGAGAAAGAACGATATCCTCTGAACGTATAAATCAATTTTCTCTTTATTTATGGCTATAATTAAGATTGTTGTTTCGTATATTTTGACAGCGTGGTCATTCATAAATGATTACTGCCTTTAAAGATGCATAGAAAAATTGAAAAGTTTTATGTAACACGTAATAGTTTCCCCTTAAATGCTTTAGCACAACACTGTCCTATTAGCTTGACCCGGGGGCATCTTTACCCGTCCGGGTCCGATTTCACTTTTCTCCACTGACAAACACAAATAGGGACTCTTTTTTCCCACCTCTCACATCCTGGTCGCGGAGACATGTCTTACTTTGTTCACCACATTTTTCTGCATCTATTGGTGTCGGTCTCGACTCCAAACCCCCAGCTGTTTCGGAGGAGATAGCGTGACAAGCTTTTGACAGCCGCTGCCGCTGCAGCGGAAGTTACTTTTTTTTAGAATAGAGAGATAAGAGATAATTGTGATAAATTATTATAAAAACTTAGATTTTTAGTGTTGGGTAAATGTGTTGTTCAAATATCTTTTCAAATTTCAGGTAGTGGACAGACATCCTATCTCTCATCTACTATTTGTGAGGAGTTCATCGAGCTCCTAGCTAAAAAAGTACTAACGCATATTGCTAATGAAGCTAAAACATCAAAGTACTATTCCCTTGTTGTAGATTCAACTCCTGATATCTCGCATGTGGAACAGCTGTCGTTTGCTTTGCGATATGTAAAAAATGGGAAACCTGTTGAGAGATTTATAAAATTTTTACCTAACGTTGGCCACAAAGCCCATGAAATGTTTGAAGCTGTTATTAAGACTGTCACTGATCTCCACCTTGATATCTTGAAATGTCGGGGTCAATCCTACGACAGTGCAGTTAATATGGCTCGTGTTTACTCAGATCTTCAGGCTAGGATACTTGAAGTTTCTCCTCTTGCATCTTTCATACCTTGTGCAGGACACTCTTTAAATTTAGTGGGCACACATGCTGTAGATTGCTGCATTGAAGCCACATCGCTTTTTAATTTGCTTCAAGAACTTTATAATTTTTTCTCGTCGTCTACAGCGAGGTGGAAAGCATTGAAGAAAATTAGTTTCCTTACCGCAAAAAGCCTCTCCACGACACGATGGTCGGCAAGATATGATGCTTGTAGAGCATTAAAAGAAGATTGGTTTGCAGTCATAAAAGCTCTAAAATACTTTGAAAGTGACGAATGTCAAAAATCAACAACAAGAGCAGAAGCTAGAGGTTTACTAACGAAGTTGCAAAGGCTCGAAACAGTATTCATGGCACAGTTTTGGGGAACGGTGCTGATTAGACTTCACCAAGTCAATAAGTATGTACAAAACGTAGAACTCGATGTTTCAGAAGTTGCCACAGTTCTTCAGTCACTCGTAAAGTTCTTGTTAGAACTGCGAGAACAATTTGATGTATATGAAAACAAAGCTCTGGATATTTCTGAAAAGAAAGTTTATAAGCATGATGAAAAGCGTCAGGTTTTCAGAAAACTACAAGCTGACGGAAAACGTGAAGGCGAAGTTAATTTAAACGGAAGTGATATCTTTAGAGTTAATACCTTTCTCACGATTGTGGACAAACTCAAATCAGAGCTTGAGAAGAGGTCACAAGCTTATAGAGAGCTCGGTGAAAAATTTAAAGGAATTACTAAAATTTGGTCACTGACTTCTCTTGAGCTTGAAGAAAAGGGAAGAAAATTACAGGCAATTTTTAAAGATGATTTGGTGCCTGCATTATGTGATGAACTGCAATATCTAAAATCTCACATAACTAAGTACAGCATTGGGTCGAAAAGTCCCTTAGCAATTTGCAAGTGGCTACGTGAAAGAGGATTACAAACAGTGTATCCAAATGTAATCTCAATGATATCGTATTGAGAATGTTTGTGTGCACACCTGCCACAAATGCCTCTGCAGAAAGATATTTTTCTGCACTAAAAAGAATCAAAGATCATTTAATATCTTTGCTGCATCAAGACAAACTAAATGCCTTGGCACTTCTTTGCATTAAAGCAGATTTAACAAGATTTGTTGACTTCAATGAAACTATTAAAGAATTTTAATGGGCGAAAGCACGAAGGAAAAAAAATTTTAATTGTAATTTTTAGATAAATTAGAAGAAATTATGTAGAAAATTTTTATTAAAAATATGTTATTCAAATGTTTATTCAGTATATATGTTTCAAAAACTCTTACTGTATATTAATTCTAATGTTATAAGTCAAAAATTTAAATGGGGGAAGGGGGCGCAAAATGGTGCTTTGGCCTAGGGCATAAAAATATGTAAATCCGTCCCTGGTGACCCCCCTCCCCTGCAGAAACGGAGTCCTCGGCTGTTTGGGGCGGGGCACGACTTGCCCGGGGGGGGGGGTCGCGGACGAGGGACGGAGGGAGGCGGTGGGCATGCACGGGGAGACGATGGGGGCGGGCCCCGAGATCCCCACCCTCTCTCTCTCTCTCTCTCTCTGAAAAAGAGGGAAATCATGGCAGGGGGTGGCTAGAGAGAGAGAAAGAGAGAGGGGTCCGTCTCGGATGTGATCTCCTGGGAGTGAGAGAGAGAAGGGGGGAAAGGGTTGAGAGAGAGAGAGAGCAAGAGAGAGAGAGATGAGAGAGAGAGTATGTATCTCTCTCTCTCTCTCTCTCTCTCTCGCATGTGGGGGGGGTTGGTATCCCACCGCTAGTGGGGTTTTGGGGGACCATCTCCCGCCCCTCCGGCAGTTGGGGGCCCTCCTCAGCTCCGTGCTGTGGGGCCCCAGTCAAACTCCCGAGAGAGAGAGGAGGGCTCTCTCTCTCGGGTCTGGGGTGCCCATAACCCCCTAGGGCCGCCAGGCGGGGAGCGGGGACCCCGCCCCAATTTCTCTCTCTCTTTTCAGGGGGGGGGGGGGGCAGCTCGGAAGAAAAGGGGCGGAGGGGTTGTGACCCCCCAACCCTGGCGGCGACTCCAGGGGGGGGGGGGCACAGGGGTAGAGAGAGAGAGAGAGAGAGAACCATAGGCTTTAATGTGGATTTTTCCTAGCGAAAACAAGTTGTTTTATTTTAATGCGTATTTAATATGAATTTATTTATTCAATTTAACAATTGTTTATTTTCATTCAAAATCTTTATTTCAAGTGCTTTTTTTGCTACAATTCATTAAAATTCTTAAAGGAAATGAGTAAATAAACTTTTTCAGAATAATTGTGTATTGGTTTCAGAATAAATGAGTTCAGAATTTTGTAATCTATATAAATAAAAATGTAAATGTTCGTTTGTTCAAAACCTCAAATCTCCGAAAGGTCTTCACCGATTTCTTTGAAATTTTAACACAGCGTTGCATTCGAATACGTGAGTGTTTTTATATACCTATTATATGGATGCCACACCTGTGACAGGTATAAATATGCTTTTTTAAACACACGCTATACTAAATATTTTACGTTATATAAATAAAAATGTAAATGTTCGTTTGTTCAAAACCTCAAATCTCCGAAAGGTCTTCACCGATTTCTTTGAAATTTTAACACAGCGTTGCATTCGAATACGTGAGTGTTTTTATATACCTATTATATGGATGCCACACCTGTGACAGGTATAAATATGCTTTTTTAAACACACGCTATACTAAATATTTTACGGCAAACGAGAAATGTCTTTCCCTTTCCCCTCAAAACAGAAATTTGTCACGGTGGGGTGCGACCCCACTATCAGCTATCCCCACAGGTCATAAAGTACGCAGGGATCGTTCTAGACAATAAAAGACGATTGAAGAGATAAGAGAACGCACATGGCTGAAGATATTTTGCGTCGAATACGCGGGGAAAATTCAAATATGAACATGGATTTCACAGCAGAAATCTACAACGAAGCGTTGATAATGATTGAAGATTTGTGCTTAGAAATCGCGAACAAAGTTCTCAATCAATTGGGAATGCCATCACCGAATCGATCTGCTGATGCTTCGTTTGATATAGAATTGCGTCGTGTACAAAATTACAACACGGGGGAATCTTTTGTCGTATGTGCAATCAAATATTCCCAAGCTAACGCTTGATCAAAAAGGCATTTACGATCAAATAATGTGAACTGTCAATAACGGGTTGGAGAAATCTTCTTCTTAGATGCGCCAGAAGGAACTGGTAAAACGTTCTAAATTAGATTGATTCTGGCAGCAATTCGATCCCAAAATGACATAGCTCTTGCGTCGTCCGGGATGCATATTCTGAAAGACTCACGGTTTGGGGACTCAATTGCCGGTTTGACGAAAGCATCAGTTTCGCCATCTGTTGACATATATAGGAATCTTTTTATTATAAGTTTTTCACACATCCACTACAGTCATCCACTACAAGTTTAAAAAAATGTATTTGAACTTGAGTGGATGAATAAAAAGTACTTTTATTAACGATTGAAAATTTGAACAAGATATATATAGAGAGAGTGTGAACTAATAGTAGGAATTGAAAAATCTACAGCAAAGAAAGATCAAAAGATTTGTCATTCCTTCATACTCAGCATCATTCCCTCATTTCTTCAATAATTTAGCATAAAAATGCAACCAAATTAAAATAAATTTTTATATTTTAAAAATTTGATTAATTTAAAATTATATGTTCAAATAAATTTATATTATTGTAATTTAAAACTTTAAATTTTTTAATTTATGCAACTTAATTTTTTTAATTACAGCTTATTAAATACATTTATTTTCTAATTAACATTAAAATTTTAAAAATTAAAATTATTGTGGATATTTGAAGAAAGTAAATTTAAAATTCAATAATATACTTATTTCAATTTATTCATTTATTTATTTTGTTAAAATCTCTTTAAATCCTGTGTTATATATGTAATTCAGATTTTAAAACATACCAAATTGCGTAGAAGTAAAAAAAAAAACTTATAATAAAAAGATTCCTATATATGTCAACAGATGGCGAAACTGATGCTTTCGTCAAACCGGCAATTGAGTGCCCAAACCTGAGTCTTTCAGAATATGCGTCCGGGATAGCCGCGGCATTGCTACCAGGTGGAAGAACTGCACATTCCACTTTGAAATTGCCATTGAACATGCAAACTCCCACGTGCAATATTTCCAAATCATCCGGCATAGGAAAAGTATTGAAGAAATGCAAACTTATTGTTAGGGATGGTTGTACAATGGCACACAAAATATCGCTCGAGGCTCTTGACCGATCATTTCAAGATTTGCGTGGAAATATTAGACCATTTGGGAACGCATTAATATTGCTTGCAGGAGATTTCAGGCAAACATTACCTATAATTCCTCGATCGACACCAGCGGACGAAATAAATGCTTCCCTGAAATACTCTACTTTGTGTAGACACGTAAAGACGTTAAAATGATCTACAAATATGCATGTCCATCTGCAAAACGATTGATCAGCTGAGTTATTCTCACATCAATTGCTGGATATTGGGAACGGAAAGGTGCCGGTTGATCTGATATCAGGACGAATTTCATTGCCTTATAACTTCTGCAATTTAGTATCGTCAAAAGAAGAATTGGTTGAAAAAGTATTTCCCAATATTCAAACCCATTATAAGAATCATGATTGGATGAGTGAACGAGCAATTCTTTCCGCCAAGAACAAAAACTCTACGAACTTAACAATATCATTCAGTATAACATTCAAAGCGAGGCAGTCGCATACATGTCCGTCGTCACTCTTGTGGAAGCAGATGAAGCGGTTCATTATCCAACAGAATTTTTGAATTCACTCGATCTGCCAGGGATGCCACCGCACGTACTGCAATTTAAAAACCGGCCTGCCAATTATAATGTTGCGAAATATCAACCAACCAAAGCTTTGTGAGGGTACGCGGTTTGCAGTAAAAAAATTACTGAGCAACGTCGTAGAAGGAACGATCTTGACAGGACCATTCAAAGGTGAAGATGTCCTCATTCCTCTCCTTCCCATGATTCCAACGGATATTCCATTCAAATTTAAGAGATTGCAATTCCCAATTCGATTAGCGTTTGCAATCACCATCAATAAAGCTCAGGGCCAATATTTACAATTGTGCGGGTTAGATTTAGACACGGATTGCTTCTCACATGGAAAATTATATGTTTCGTGTTCTAGAGTCGGCAAACCAGACAATATATATATATCTGCACAGACAATGGAACAACAAAAAACATTGTATACCCACAAGTATTGTAAAATTAAACATTATTTTAAATTTTGTTATTTCCAATGTAGCGGGTGAAGGGATCACAATTCTTTCTCCAAGATATTACATAGAACAAGCAAGTACTAAAAACTGAACTACACTGCTGGCCACTGTAAATGCAACACCCTGAAGGAAACATGCAAATAACATGAAATTTACAACATGCATTAGCGGAGGTGAGATATGCAAATGATTAGAATTTCAGCGCAGACGCACATCACGCGCGCCTGTGGCGCCACTTCAAAGCGCCATTTAAGGCTTGGAGATTTCAACGATTTCAAGTTCGGCAATTGTGTTTTTCTTGTGGTTTTTTTCAAAAAAACGATCAATTATGCCTCGTCGAAAACAGCGATCATCTTTTGATCAAGTATCCGAGTTCGACAGAGGAAGGATAATGGCCTACCGAGATTGTTGATTATCTTTCATGGAAATCGGTAGTCGTGTTGGACGAAACCAAACAGCTGTAATGCGGATATGTGATCGTTGGATGCAGGAGGGTACGACGGACCGGCGTGTTCGATCGCATCCACCTCAGCGCACCACTTCACGTGATGACAGGCAAATTGTGCGCATGGCAGTGACGGATCGCTCAGTCACATCACGAACCATAGCACAGCACATGCAGTCTGTAACGCATCATCCAGTGTCTGCGCGTACCATTCGACGCCGTTTACAGCAGAGTGGTCTGTCCGCAAGACGTCCATTGCTTTGTCTACCCTTGATGCAGAACCACAGACGTCTCCGCCGCCACTGGTGCGATGACAGAAGGATGTGGACGGCAGAATGGAATGAAATTGTCTTTACTGACGAGTCACGCTTCTGTCTGCAACACCACGATGGTCGCATTCGAGTCTGGAGACACCGTGAAGAGAGGAATCTGAACAGCTGCGTTATGCACCGCCACACTGGTCCTACACCGGGTATTATGGTATGGGGCGGTATTGGATATCACTCTCGCACACCTCTAGTACGCATTACCGGTACTTTAAACAGCCAACGCTACATCTCCGAGGTGTTCGAGCCAGTTGTCCTTCCTTACCTTCAGGGCTTGCCCACAGCCATATTTCAACAGGATAATGCGCGACCACACGTGGCACGCATTGTCCAACGGTTCTTCGTCAATCGCCAGATTGAATTGCTTCCCTGGCCGCCTCGCTCTCCGGATCTTTCGCCGATAGAAAACATGTGGTCCATGGTTGCTCTGCGATTGACCCAGATTCCATCCCCAGCTGCCACAGCAGATCAACTTGGCAACGTGTGGAAGCTGCTTGGTCTGCTGTACCCCAAGAACTCATCCAAAGTCTCTTTGAATCAATGCCGAGGCGTGTGGCAGCGGTGATCTCCAACAATGGCGGCTACTCTGGCTACTGATTTTGGCAGGAACCACACTTCACAGAAGTCTATAAATTTAATCATTTGATACTTGGTCAACATGTTATCTACAAAATAAATTTTGTTGTGATGTCTCTTGTCTTTCTTGGTGTTGCAATTTGGGTGGCCAGCAGTGTATAAAATATGTTGGTGGGTAACGTTACTCGCGTCCGTAGCATACTTTAAGCTACACGTGCCCCCTGGGTAGTTCTAAATATGTTCGAAATTTGCAGCCTTTAGAAATGAAACATATTAGAAACGTGTTTTCTCTTTTCTTTCTTTTCCATTTAACCAGACTGTGCCACAGCAACGCGTGGCCGGGTACAGCTAGTAATTTAATAATTAAGGAAATGAAATTACAGAAAAAAATTGTGAAGAAATTTTTTTATCATTGTTCATAATCTCTTATGGATAAAAAATGTGAGAAATAATACTGATTAACCAAAACAAACACACACACACACACACATAGTAATATAAGAATATTTTTATTTGCAGATAAGTATGAATAATACATCATATATAACAGGCCTTTAAAAAGAAAAGCAACATTTTCTATCAATCACAAATAAATTCTTATCAGGACTAATAAAATAGGAAGTCAATTCAGTATATAATCAGACAATACTTTAAAATATCTTCCTTTGGAAAAAAAATTAGTCAAAGCATCTCAGATTACACTTTTTAAAACTGGAGGTATAATCGTCAAGTTGGTAAATTACTGAATACAAATTTTTTCAGCAAATTAAAAATACCATTATTATAATATACCATTATTTGTTTATTACAAGATATGAAATTACGCATGTTCTTAACAAGATACGGGAAGTCAGAAATGAACCATAATCTTCTCTCAGGATCACAAATATGATTGCAGCTTAAATTTTCTGCACTGATACCAAATAGGGTCCACATGTTCCTGTTCCATGTTGCTCCATCACTGACAACAGCATCCACAAAAAAACTAGAATGCTCCAGCAGAATGATGCATTCTATAATCAGATGATGGAGCATGCTGTTCCAGATGCAGCTCCTGTGCTCAGAAAGCATGCTAGCGTTTGGACCCATTTACCTTTAAAGGGCTGATACATGAGCACTAAAGCATGGTCCCCCTTCTCATATTTTTGATGATCCGAAGTGAACTTTCCTAAATCAGTAAATCCCTTTACTGAAAGTTCTCTCTGATCAAACACGAGAGCAGGGGACAGCTTCATCTCATCAATGAGCAGCGTTCCTAAAAAGAAGGACAATAAAGAAATTAAGAAATAAAGAAAGATTTTGCAGCTATGATACATCATATTAAATTTTGCACAAGCATTACCTCGGCGGTCAGATACCTCCATGTCACCAGCTTTCTTTTTCATACACACAAATATACTTTTCCGAAACCCATACACCCCCTTAACAGACTGAATATAATTCATAAGGGTACGCGGGGAAGGCAAAGAAAGTATATTATGCTCCCTTAGATGTTTGTATGCTTTGCTTCTTTTTAGTCTCAGCAGCAAGCACTCGTAAATCCACTTCCTTGGGTATCTCACGGCAGCACTACATTTTGCTTTTGCAGCTGAAACACATGTTTCTATCGCCATTTGTTGTTGGGATTGCAAATGAGCAATAGCTTCTTGCAAACCCTTTTTCTTCACATAAACGTTTAGATCTCAGGAGATCATTTCTTAACTGCAATACCTATGTAAAGAAATAGTTAAAAATAAATATACTGTCAAATTAAAAATAAATTTAAAATATTATATTTAAAATTTTTCCTTTAAGGTTAACCTTCTTCTCCAAACGAGTATTCATTTTTGTAATATTTTTCACCAATAACGCAATTTTAAATTTTTTCTTGGCTGCAAGCTGCAATTCTTTTTTTTTTTTCAAATAATTTTTTCTCTTCATAGATCGACAACTTGCACTATACAGTTTCTGCTTATTTTTCTCAGAGAGATACCCAAGATAACTAATAGACATCCTAAAATAAAATGAAACAATAAGTAAAGTTATTTATAAGTAAAGTTATTTATAAATGAAACAATAAGTAAACAATAAGTAAAGTTATTTAAAGGTATTATATTTAAAATTTTTCCTTTAAGGTTAACCTTCTTCTCCAAACGAGTATTCATTTTTGTAATATTTTTCACCAATAACGCAATTTTAAATTTTTTCTTGGCTGCAAGCTGCAATTCTTTTTTTTTTTTCAAATCATTTTTTTCTCTTCATAGATCGACAACTTGCACTATACAGTTTCTGCTTATTTTTCTCAGAGAGATACCCAAGATAACTAATAGACATCCTAAAATAAAATGAAACAATAAGTAAAGTTCAAGAACAAATGTTACCACCCAATGAAACAGATTAAAATTAGTCTTACCCTGATTCAGCGTTTTTGCAAATTAGTAAATATTAACACTCTGTAGTAAAAATGACAAGCTTCCAATATCATGCACATCAACATCCAGTGATATTTCTATATTTCCCAAAAAAATCTGAAATTTGAAAAGCAGTGTACTTCAATTTCTATCATTAGTAATATTTAACGATTAAAATTAATATGCAGTTGTTATAATTAATTAATCCCATTGTAAGTGTGTGTATATATATAATTAATTAATCCTATTGTAAGTGTTAAAATAAAGGTAAGGTGGTGGCGAAGTGGTTTCGGTTGGCGAAATGTGAGTAAAATCTTAAAGATATTAGGTAACGATAATTCGAAAATGTTACTCCTGCCTAGCAACAAGAATCGTGTTTTCCCTTGAATATTCTTCTCTCCCCATAATCATAGCATCTGTAACTAGGGTTGCCAACTGTCCCGGAATTGGAATCGCTGTCCCTGATCCCCGATGAATGCTAAATTGTCCCGGAATGTAGCGGAAACTATTCCAATTTTTTTTAATTGAAATTGACATCGTTTAAATCCGTTTAACGCTGTGACGTCGTAGTAATCCGACAGGTAGCGTGAACGTCACAGACTAAAATTAAAGTTTCGTGATATTTATTTACAAGATCAATTTATATACAGATCAGGAAGTACACGGTGATGGCACAGATGGTGATTGCAATGACAAACTATTTGCAGAGTATTTCAAAAAGCATAAAAAATCGTCGAGCTGATGAAAATTGTGTTTTTCATTTTGTCCATCCCTGCGAGTAATGCTTACATAGAGAGAGTATTTAGTCACATAAACAATGTGTGGACGAAGGCCAGGAATAACATGAATATCGACTTAGTGAAGGCGGAATTGCAAATACGACTTAATAGTGAATCGTGTGCAGAATTTGCAAACTTTTTAAATACGGACTTACTTGCGAAAGAATTGGTGATTGCAGCAAAAAGTGAGAGAAAATATTATGGAAAAACCCATAAAAATATAACGTTAAATTTGTTATTATAAGATTTAAAATTTTTATTATTATTATTATGTAATATATATATATATATATATATATATATATATATATGTATGTATGTATGTATGTATATATATATAATTAAGTTTCTATAATAGCTAAAGTAAAAAATATACAAAATAAATTTTTAAAAAACTGTATTTTGATTTTTTCATACATAAAAAGTTTTCTCAGAAAACTAGGTAATGGCTGACTGAAAATGATGATGATGTTCAGTTTTGAGCTATTTGTCCTGGAATCGTCACAGAAAAAGTTGGAAACCCTGTCTGTAACCCAATCCTTTCCTTCTTGCCATTTTCTTGCGGAATTTTGCAGCTGTATTCAGGATGGATTCGAAGCACAGACCATCGGAATGCATGATCTCAAAAACAGACTTCCGCGGGACGTTGGGAAGACAGGCGGAGTGATATCAGAGAGGCGAGGGGGCCAAGTACAGTGAGAAAGGTTTCTCCATCCCAAAGACTCTTGTTTAGGGTTTTAAACGTCAGAAAAAAATTCTAGCGAAGGAAGAAGAAATTGCCGAGTAAGTTTTCCGACAAGTTCAAACAATTCCAAGGCAGTGATATCAGGTGCGCCCTGGAACTATATTCTCTCTCGACGTCAGGTAAAGTTATAGTAGAAGTACGTAATGTAGAAAGAACTTAATTATTTATATATTTAACCACTATACGATCAGGTCTGGTTCTATTAAAGTAAAAGGTTAGGAATTTAACAGGTCAGATTTAAACAATTTAAATTGTGGCAATTGAAATACAGCCATGTTCAGAGGTAGGGTTATTTCGAATGTGAATCTCAGGTCTTTGGGAGACTTCGGTCTTCGTGGCGAATAGTTAATTCATCCCTTAGGTGATTCCGTTAAATGGGCTACAAATGCCTTGTTACACCAAGTATTGAAATTAGGCTTTTGTGGCAGCTAACATATCTGCAAAAACAGGTTTCGGCACCCCCAACAATAGCAACTGAAACTGGTGTAGCAACCCCGTTCCCACCCCAGGCAATAACACAATAGCTAGAGATATTTCAGTTGAAAGACTTGAAAGAGTCCTCTAGAAACTTCTTGCTATTGAGGCTGCAATCTCAAAAATACGAAACCATGCTATAGAAACCGGTATAGATTTCATGGCCCTAATGGGCTTGAATGGTAAACTCCTAGCTCTCGCCACTGGTTCCCAGGGGGCGCCCACCCTTCTCTTTAATCTCTCGTAAGGCAGTTAGGATACTGAGTTGGAACGCTGATGGGCTCCAAAGCAAGATAGACGAACTTAGGGATTTCCTCAGAGATAACCCTATTGATTTGGTCCTGGTACTGGTACAAGAGGTTAGAAATCGCCATGTGAGATACCTTAAAATCCAAAATTGTAATTTGATACACACGCCACGTGTTGACAACAGTAATAATAGTACCCTACCTTATGGAGGTACAGCAATCTATATCAAGAGAAACATTAAATTTGATCATATCTCCAGTCTTAATCTTAATATTCTTGAAAACACCATAGTCAAAATTTATCCTACCCCCAATAATCCTATTTACATTGCTAGCATCTATCTCAGGGCAGCCTATAATTTTTCGGCCAGTCTTGATATTCAAAATTTATTCTCCCTGGGTGATAAAGTTATTTTGGCTGGGGATTTTAATGCACACCACCCACACTGGAATTGCGCGTGCAATAGAAATTTCATCTGTAGGTATGGAAAGGAAATTAATGAATACTGCAATGATAATAGTATAGATATAGCTTTCCCACCTACCCATACCCTTTTCGGCCACTCTGGTTCTCAGTCAGTCATTGATTTTGCTCTTTTAAATAACATTAATTTTCCTTATGACATTAACACAATAGACGCTCTTTCCTCTGACCATATTCCAAGCTTCTTAAATTTACATACTAATACTCCCCTCCCTTCGATGCTAACCCCCGACTTCATAAATTGGATTGACTATACTAATAATGTTTTTAACTCTCCCCCTCCTTTCTCAATAGCATTAACTCTAAAGAGGATATAGATAAAGCTGTTATCACCATCACTGACAATATCAATAATGCGCTTAGCTCTTCCAAGACTCAGATTCCTCCAAATAACTATAATAAACTCCCACTGTACATTAAAACGCAAATAAGAAAGAGAAATCAAATTAGCAAAATTTGGCAGCGTATGGGTAATCCGTCAGTGCGCGGTGAATTTCATAGACTTAATACTAAAATTAAAAATTATATCAAAAATTATAAAAAATAAAAAATGAACTGTGTTTTTTAAGTCACTCATTTCCTCGGACAATAGTATTTGGAATTTCCTAAAACGCATTAAGAAACTGCCTACCCCACTTTTCCTTTTTAACTCCCCTTCTGGCATTCTGACGAGAGACTCGGACAAAATTGAGGCCTTGGCAGACAACTACGAAAATTAGTTTTCCTCCCACCATAATGTCTTTTGCTCATACACTATTGATAAAGTTGACATTCTCAGACAGTTTTACAACAATAGGCTCTCCTCTATCAATAACGAACCTCTTGAACCCACCACTCCTGCTGAAATTCAAAATGCTGTCAAAGCTCTTCCCAATAATAAAGCACCTGGAATTGATAACATAACTAATTCTGCTATATAAACCTACCTATAAATTACGTTAACATTTTATGGGAGCTTCCCAGTAAAATTTTCGAATTTAAGTACTTTCCAATAGCATGGAAAACTGCGATAATTATACCGATTAGGAAACCTAGCGAGGATCCATCCATTCCAAAAAACTATCGTCCCATTAATTTATTCTCCTCTCTCAGCAAGCTGGTTGAACATATACTGTGTAAAAGAATTAACAAGTTCTTGGATGATAACAATGTCATTATTAATGCACAATTTGGCTTTAGATCTCAACATTCCACTATGCATCATCTACTCCGAGTAACGGAATACATCCATGATGGATTCCAGAATCGAATGCAGACTGGCATTCTGAAGAATTCTTACCATACTTGTTTGCGGCATTTGAAGTTCCCGCGATGCTTCACGAGTTGATTTAGTACGACTCCGTTGAAACGATTGCCGAACGCGATCAACAGTTGCTTCACTCACATTAGGCCTGCCACTTCTGAGAAAATCCTTAACGCTACCTGTTTCTTTAAATCTTTCATACCATCGCTTTATAAATTTTGCATCAGGAGGGTTGCACCCATAACAATGTCTAAATTTCCGCTGAACATTAATGGGCGATTTCATTTCGTGAAACCAAATCATACATTGGGCTTTCTCTTGAATCGACGGCATTTCGGCCGAAAATGATGTCTTTCTTACAAATGTACGTATTTAGTACACAATGCACAGCGGACTGTATAACACTAAAATGCTTTATTAAAAACTTGAATGCCACACACACTGCGGCTCACAACAGGTTAAAAGGCACACGTTCGAAAACGTCGGTTCACAAATGTACACACACTTCTAAAGCACACACAGAGAGAGAGTTCAGAGCGGCACCCAGAATTCATATAACACGAACATCTCGTTACCAAGGCAACAATCAGATAAAACAGCTGACTTGCAGCGACATCTGTTATTGACAGATTAAGCACGCTACTTAAAAACTTACTTGAAAGATAATATTACGTGCGAAGACTTCATGACGTCACTGCAAGGCTGGATGGCATAAATACTTACCAGTACGTCTGAGTCACTCTTGAGGGAGCACTCTCACCATCTATTGCACAAAAAACTACTAAAACTGACCTATCCAATGATACAAAATTTACATTATTATATTAAATAGTTATTTTGTAAGGAATTTTTATAATCAGGGCAAGACTTTTGGTTCACCCTGTACTTAAGATGTCATCTGCTATTATTCACCTAATTCGCTCTTATCTGCTTGACAGTACTTTTAAAGTCCGCCACACACAATCAATTTCCTCACTTCGAAACATTAGTGCTGCAGTTCCCGAGGGCTCCACGTTAGTACCTGTTTTATTTAACATATTTATTAATGACATCTCACATTTTCCACACACTACACTAGCCATGTTTGCGGACTACACGGCAATCATAGCGAAGCTTCGCAATACTAAATATATGCTCTATCAACTCCAAAGACATGTTGACATTCTTGAACGTTGGTTCAAATGGTGGAGAATTAAACTAAATCCTGCTAAAACGAAAACCATATTTTTTACCAATAACAGGATTCCACCTCTGCTGGTCACAGTATGTGGTCATCTGGTACACTTTGAGAGAGAGGGGAAATACCTTGGAGTTTACTTGGATAGCAGGCTAACCTGGAGAAAAAATATAGAATATATTATTGGAACGTTCTTTATGGCACGTAGGGATATCGCTCATCTCTTGTATCAGAACCAAATGAACATTGATAATAAACTTCTATTGTATAAGACCGTGCTTCGCCCGATTCTGATGTATGTGTTCTCGGTTTGGAGCTCAGCAGCTGATACTCATATCCAAAGACTGCAAACTTTAAAAAACAAGACTCGTAGTATCAGGAAGGCGCCATGGTACCTACGTAACGCTCTAAGTCATAGGGATCTGGCTATCGAACCTATTCGGCATCATATTAAAGACCTAGCTACGAACTTTTACAGTAGGATATACTCAATCAATAACGAAGAACTTGCTAACCTGCCTGATTATGATCCTAGGGACTGCTTTAGGCAACCGAAGGCCACTTTGGTTATGAACCCCGGCCTTGTTCCTGTTCATTAATTCCCTTTCCTCCTTTTCAAAAATCAAAATTTCAATAGACCGGCTACTATTGGTTTCTGACCTGTCATACTTTTTCGATCGTTCCCCTTTCCACCATGCGATTCCCCCTCGACCAGCTGTTTGCTGGCGAAGGGGATTGATAACCTATTCCCACAATCCCAATTCTCCTTGCTCTTTGCACTCCCTACTCGCGCCTTACGGACTTCGGACCTACCGCCCATTTTTTCTGCGTCCATTAACTTGTTTTTTTTTTATCCTAATCTTATTCCAAATTTCCCGTCTTCTAGTTTTTGAAAATTATTTTATAGTTTCTTGTTTCACCGATTGTTAAAATTCTCCATTATGATTTAAGTTAGCCTTGCCACATTGGTTACTCGTACTCGTTCTAGTTAATTAGTTGATTTATCAACTAATTAATTTATTTTCCCTCCCTTAATCATTGTCAACACTATTGTAACCTTCAGAACGGTAATCACATACTATCATAATATTGATACTGAGGATAAGGAGCTTTTGCTCCCTGGTGCCTCTACAGCAGTGGCATAACGAGCATAACTGGCACCCGGGGAACAATACCTTTTTTGCGCCCCCATGGTTTTGGGGGCCAAATGGTTCCATGAAATTGGGGACCATTTGGTCACCAAGATCGTGGGACCGCGATGTATCATGGACTGCCACTCGCATGGGGCCGCGAGTGGCACCGCCCGGGGCATGATAAAACTCCCTTGCCCCCCTCGTTACGCCACTGCTCTACAGTCTTTGTCAATGTCAATGTCACGTATCTGCAGATAGACGCATAGCTCTTGCAGTCACTGGTTGGTCCTTAGTTTCTATGATATGATTGAAATCAACCTTAGCATGCAGATAAGGAAATGTGTTAAACCCCATGTTCTGTAGAAAAATCGAACCCCATGAATTTTCCATGAATCGAACAAACTTGACACTAGTAGTTTAAATATTAACTGTAACTTCTCAGTTAGACGTTTTCTATCGGCAATGGAGGTTTGCGCGAAATTGGAATCTTTTTTAGAAGAACACGAATTGCATAATATTCCAGAAATCGCCAAGCGCAAAATATCAGAACATTTTACAAGTTTAAGTCAGCTCATTTCTGATTTAAAAAGTGATAAATTAGAGCTCACTGCTGTTTTAGGTAGGTTATTCAGGGTCGTACGTAATGCTAAAATATTTACTGTTAAATTTTTCACCAAGGTATAATGGTGAATAACATTCGTAGGAATAGAATGTTTCTGGATTTTCACATTAATGTCGGTCATTTTGAGCTACGAGTGAAATTTTGTTTATATGTTATTGTATTGCATACTTGAAGTAGTTTAGTTTTTCTTGTACGATTTAAATGTTGTCTTATTGTAGTCAGATTTAATTCGATGTTAAGACAAGAATTATTATTTTTTCTCCATCTCTTTCATAATTATCTGGGGTTGATAAACCAAGAGGCAGTATTTTTATTATCTAAATGATAATTTGGAGAGGAAATGGTGGCCATCCATGTTTACACATTTTAAATAGTTCTCATATCATGATTGGTTTTTAAGTATAGAATTCGCCTAGAGCAGGGGTGGGAAAATTGCGGTCCGCTACAGATTTTTTTGTGGCCCGCCAAGACAGCCAGAAAAACAACCAATATTTAATTTAATTTATATTTATTGATTTTTATGATATAATTTAAATCTTTTCTGAAATGCAAAGTTAACAAATAAATTCAATATTTTTAAAAGGTGCGGCATTCCGCTTCCACCAAGTGGCCCCTGAGCCAAAACAATTGCCCACCCCTGGTGTAGAGGTATCAAAACACTTAATGCAGGTCTTTTAATTATGTCATGATTCTGTTTTGTGGTTGCTTTTGTTGTAAAGTATTTACCCTTAGGTAGTTTAAAATTTTAAAAGCCACTAAGAGCAAATCAGTTTGAAAGTTTCCTCTTACAGTACATTGTCTACTCTGTGAATATTATCCGGTACAGATGTAGTATACGCAACGAACGCCAAGGGGCGATTTTTCGCCAAATCAGATGGTTGTTTGGCGGTTTTTATATTCTGGCAGGGAGGATTTTAAGATCAGATGGTATTTTTTTGCGATAAGTTTTGTTTTACTGACCGCTACAGCCAGTGGAAGCTTTTTTTTACTGTACAACAGCCAGCAGTATGTAGCGAAGCTAGCGGCTGGGGATTTTCTGTAATGTTTTTGGACGGATGCGTAGCAGAGTGAAGCAAGGGTATCTGAGCGAAACGAAGATCCCGTGTTCACTTACAAGTTTCATAAAGCCAGCAGTAAGTTTGTTTTCCAATTTGTTTACATTTCGCAGTTTAGGCCTAACAGGTCTCCGAACGGGATTTTGGCACCAAATTGGCGATGGCCCGTTGCGTATACTACATCTGTTCCAATTTTTTTAGTTCCAGATTTTGTAGTTAAGTGGTCTGTGCGACCCTTTTGTATGCGATTAAAATACAAAAAAAATATATAGCGAGGTTGGTGGTTTGTAGCAGGAGGAAAGAACCGGTTCATTTGTAGCAATTGTTTATTTGTCAAATAACAATGGTGCATAAGCATAATACAAAACCAATTACATAAAGCTTTTGGCCTTAATATTGGAGGTGAAGCATAAGACAGAACAGGGGAACATGAGATATGTGCACTTCAAAGCACCTTTGTAGACAATATTTAAAGTTAAATATGATACAAACTAATAACATACAAATATTAAAAGTACAAATACTAAATACAATGTTAAAAGTTAAATGATACAAACTGGAAAATATATTTACATTATAAAACCTCAGTGCACGCTATTTGACTGTTCCGTTTTGATGCATCCAGGAAAAGATCTTTAGGGACCAAAGTCAATTTTTCACTTCGACTTTTGAACAAAAAAATACAGTGTTTCATTCTTAATTAACAATTTGTCAGAAGTGGAGAACTTAATCTTTAAAATGGTACCTCATTTATCGATTTTGGTTAAATATTTAGGGAGAGAAAGGGATCGTCATAAAAAGTCACCTTATAGAAATAATATATATGGTTTGTCCATGCAAAAAGAATAATGTACACCTATGCAGATGCTGCCAATAAAGAAACTCATTACTGAAATCACAGAATGAAAATAAAAGCAAACTATTTTTAAATTTAAAAACAGTGCGATAGATAATGGTAAAATAAAAAAAAAAAGCTAGCGTTCATGCCATCTAGGGTAGGAAAGATTATTTATAATGTTTATACTTTGATTTTTAAACAAACAATAAGATGTTTAGTTCTAAATTAACAATTTGCATGAAGCGACGATCTTAATCTTTAAAATGGTACCTCATTTATTGATTTTGGTTAAGTATGAAGGAAGAAAAAGGGATAAAACAAAAAAATACCTTTTAGAAATAATATATGTAGATAGATACTGGTACAACCTGAAAATTACCAAATATTTTATTTGAAAAATGTGAAAAGACTTTTGATGAGTATTTTTCTTTAGAAGGAGATTACATTGTAATGTTATGTATAATTCATAAAGTTTTATCCTACAAAATAAGTATTGTAAATGTCTTATGGTTGTAATTGTAAGTATTGTAATGTAGTAAACTTCTTTGTAGATAAATATCTATATGTACTGATGGTATTATAGGAAATATAGATATTGATAATTCCTCTGGGGGGAATTCTAAAATCTTAGGGATGCAGGATGGGCATTTTAGACATCAATTTTTATCAATACTCTTGCAGAAATTGTTACCATCTTTGATACTAAACATTTAATGAATTCTGAATAATTTGAAGAACTTTCAGAATTATCCACAGAAATTTCAGAGGCAGAATTGTAGTCATCCATTTTAGGTGTGGTGAAGAATAACTGATAATTTTGATGCATAAGAAAACAATGCCAAAAGCAGCAAAAACTCTGTAAAATTAATATAAAACTCTAGAAATAATTTAACCTTTAAAATTTAAAGGAATTAAAACAGCCCTTAAAAATTTTGAGTATTTTATCTGAGGCATAACAAGGGCAGAGTTTCTTAAAATCCTCAATGAAAATTAAGAAAAGCAACTAATTCATCGGCCAGAGGAGTATCAGGTATGACTTTGCTTATGCTGTATACTACCAATACCCGTATTTGACAAGAGGTGTTTTTAATGTCATACCTTACAGTTACTGCAATTCATCTCCTTTTTGACAAATTAAATCTGTCTGTGATACACACTTAGAACATTCAAAGTATATTAAGAAGCAGGAAATATCTAAATTATATTAGCTAACCACTCCTGGGATTTGACACAAATTTAAATTTTAGCTAATGACTTCTCTAGTACAGCTGCTAGGAAAAATATTTGGACCTAATATTCTACTTTCTTGTTCTATTCTAATCATTTAATCATAATCCTTTATTTCTTTACCACTATAGTGATTTGCTCATATGTGGTATGGATAGATGAGTTACACATAGTTTGATTTGCTCATAGCAAACATGGGCGCTGCTAATCGCACACTTCATATATTGTTTTGCTCATGTAATATCAAACACTTGTCAATATGCTTTAGTTAATATTTTTTTTCCGATAGATGAAAGTAGCTGTCCACTATTGACAAATCACTCTCGGGCTTTTTATTAACTCTTGAAACTGCATGAGTTTCTGCTAGTGACAAATATTGATCTTTTCACTTGTCATTTTTTGCCAATTTTTTCCAGTGATATACCAAATAATTAATTACATAAGTGTAATAAAATAAAATTAGAAAATAATAGGTTTGTATACATTTATTAGTAGAAATTGACTTATAAAAAGGAGTGCATATTTAGTGTTTTACCCAATAAAAATCTCACCTATTTCTTAAGTTTGCCTGTATTTTGTTCAGTTTATTTTTGCTTTTAAAGTAGTATTCTTGTACTGGATTGGTCTATCCTTTTACAAAATCTGAAATTATTTTAATCTACTCATATTGAGTGACAGACTTAAAACATGTTTGAAGAAACAATTCATTTTTTAGTTTTTGAATCCACTTGAAAAGCATTCTCTGCTATGTAAGTTTTGGAGAGAGATTTTTATTTCAGTTCATTCTGGCATAAATTAGCAAAAATTGAATGTTCTGAGTAATGTGTTTTGTATAACTATACATGTAAATTTAAAATGATCTTTTGTTAAATTTTGTAAAGGTATCAAATTTCATTTCAAAACACAAAGGTCACTTGTTTTGATTAATTTAATTATCAAGCAGTAATTTAACTGGTGGCTTTGTTCTATTAAAACAGTTTGATAGGAACACTTATTATAATTACGTATATTTATCTCTGATGCTAAATGATTAGCAATGTTCTAACTAGAGCAAGGATTCCCAACGGGGTCCAGGTGGACCCTTTGGGGGTCGATGGAAGTTTAAAAAGGGTCTATAGTATTCCAGGGGTCTTCTGGGGTCGATAAAATTTTCTGTTTTAAAATTTAATTTTTTAGGAATGTAATTATTAGGTAATAATATAGATTTATATATATATATATATATATATATATATATAAATATATATTTATATATATTATGTTAGTAATTGTGACTATACAATAAGAAATTTGAGGTCAAACATTAAAAAAATTGTATCAATGCATCAAGCACAACCACCACATTAATTGAAATCGAACTTTTGAGCAATTACAGTTTGTGTTTCTGAAATCTTGTTTATATTTGTGAAATTAAAAATGAAAATAGTACAAAAATAATAAAACAAACCTAATGAACCACTTTTTGTAATTTTTTGTTTATATTCTTAGACAAATTGTTATCTTTGAGTGTTTTATGTGCAATTATTAGAATTATAATTATGTTGTATGCTGTATATTATAGAGAAAAATGTGAGGGGTGGTTGATGAAGAAAATCATTCTTTTAAAAGGGGTCGATGTAGGAAAAAGGTTGGGAACCCCTGAACTAGAGGTTTTAGAACACATTTATTAATTCCTCATTGTTCTAATAGGTGTCATAGAAATAATTTTTTGCTTATTATTTAAATTAACTTTCACTACTATTTGGCATGGTACCTTTTTCTGAAGGATCTGTGTTACAATGTTGCTGGAAAAGGTAAATTTGTTTGTTGGTATACCCATTAATGTTAGCAAATTTTTTAACATAGAATTACGACACAAATGATAAAAACAGTGTTTTTTGAAAATTACTGTTAAGATTAAAAAAAAAAAATTAAGGCAATCTCTAATGAAGTAAAGAATTGTTTTATATCATCTTTAATATTTAATGTAAATCCCATGTTAAAACTTTTTAATTATTTATTTTAATATAACTTTCATTTATTTATAGAAAGACAACAGTTTGAATTTGAAAAAGAAGTTGCAGGTTCTCAACGACAGTTAGAAGAAAGCACAGAGTCATGTGTAAAATTAAAACAACAAATTGTAGACCTAGGTATGTATTTTGCTTATATAAATATATATGAGTGCATAAATCTGTAATAAAAGTACCTTTTTACTGATTTGTTATGTGTTCATTTTCTGTTTTTTTTTTCTCTATCATCTGTAGTTATATGAATTAAATATATTAAATAATTGTTTTATGCTATCTAAAACTAAGTTTTACCAAACTCTATAGTCTCAAATTTTTTTTCTCTTTCTGTAACACCTTCAACATAAATTTTTATGCAGTAAATTAATATCATTAATTCTTTATTTTAGAGGAAAATTTAAATTCTACTCAAAAAGAATGGCGAGATTTGCAGAAGTTACATGATTCATCTGTGCTAGAATTTGTAAGTATATATATTTCTAATTTTTCTTTTTTAGTCTAATGCAGAGGTACCTGTTATGCACCTTTTGTTATTCACCACTATTTGCTGGCTACTTTATTATGGAAGCACCATATAAGTGAGTCAGCATTGCTCCCTATGAGGGGGACGACACGGAAACGACCAAGTCTTATTCAGGATTCGAACCCAAGCCCACTGTGTGGCAACTTAGAACGCTAACCACTACACCATGTGGATAGCATATTTGTAATACAGTCGAACCCAGTATATAACAAACTCACGGATATAATGAACGAAAATTTGGGCCCCACCGTTTTCCTGTTGTACATAATTTAATTAGTATTCTCAATTTAATGTAATTGATTTTAGTTTATTTAATTCATTAATGATCATTTTTAATTGATTTTATCATTATTTTAATACATCATTATTGAATACACATTGTAACTAATGAGTTATACATTTTGTGAACTCTAGAATTTTTCTTATAGGTTCAGATATAGCGAACAAAACCTTTGGTCCCTTGAAGTTTGTTATAACAGGGTTCGACTGTATAGCCCTAGGGATAAAAAATTATACACTCATTTCAGTTTTTTTTTCTTTTGTAAATAGGGGAAAAAGTTTTGAATAGTATTTAAAAGAAAGGCAAAGTATAGATGCAGAGTTGATTAAAAATATATTGAGGGAAAAGCTAGTCAAACCTTTTAATTAAACATTTGTTGTGATCATAATTGGAGGCTATCTTCTCAGTTTTGGTTCTTACTGATCAGGATAATCTTGCTTGACTTTGAAAATTTTCAATAAAATGTAGGTATAGGCATCATTTGAGGAACAAATGAATTATGCAGAGTCATTTGTTGAACATCAGCTATTGCTTAGATGTTTTCATAGGGATGAGAGAAAAAAAACCGGTTTGATCAGAAAAGACTTCCTGTATACATTCTAAATTAATTCCCAATTTTTGATGGGTGAAAGAAATACCCGTTTGAAAAAAGTTTTCATTACATTAGCAATTATTAGGGATAGCCAGTTAGATTAATTTTAAAATAGTATTTGAGTGAAATATACTACTCTCACGTATACACTAAGCGGCCACTTTATTATGACCACCAGACAGTTTTATGCAAATGAGCTGTTGCATCACAGTATTGCTGCTATGGGGCGAGATATCTATAAAAAGGGAATGCAGGACAAGTGAACCATCAATTGCACTGTGCTGCTTGTGAAGATATGGGAAAGAACAGGATTTATGTGAGTTTGAACGCGGGATGATTGTAGGTGCTCGAAGTGTCGGAATCAGCATCGGCAAAACGGCTGCATTTGTGAAGTATTCGAGAGCAGCAGTTATTAATGTTTACAGAGAGTGGACTACCAAGCAGAAAACTGGGTGTCAACATCAGGCTTGTGGTCGTCACAGGCTACTGAATGCTCGATCTGAGAGGAGACTTGCCAGAGTTGTCCAGTCCAACAGAAGGCAACAGTATGTCAAATAGTGGGGAATCTTAATCAAGGAACAACTATGAACGTCTTTCAATGAACTGTTCACCGCACATTACACTATATAGGCTATGGAAGCCGACGACCTGTTTGAAAGCTTCTACTATCTGCCTTGAACAAGAGCAGACGTCTCCAGTTCACAAAGGAGCACAAGGATTGGACAGTAGATGACTGGAAAAGGGTCTCGTGGTCCGGTTAATCATGTTTTCAATTACACCATGCAGATGGCAGGTTGTGAATATGGAGAAAATAGCACGAAAGCATGTACCCCAACTGCATTGCTAGAACACTTCAAGCTAGTGGAGTGAATATTATGGTTTGGGGGATGTTTTCTTGGCATTGTATGGGCCCTTTGATTTCTGTGAAACGTCTGAATGTCCAAGGGTATTTAAGTGTTATTGCAGATCAAGTACATTCTGTTATGTTAATGGTGTACCCTGCCGGGGATAGATACTTCCAGCAGGACAGTGCTCCTTGTCATAAAGCTGACATTGTCCTCAGATGGTTCAAAGAGCATGACAGTGAAGTTACCTTGCTTCGTTGGCCTGCCCAATCACCAGATCTCAATCCATTCGAGAATTTGTGGGATGAGATCGAACGGGGCATCAGGCAGCTGGATCCAGTACCATCAAATCTTAAGGAATTGGAAAGCACAGTTTATCGGATATGGTCTCAAATTCCTTATATTGTCTACCAACATCTCATAGAATCCATGCCAAGAATTCCTGCAGTATTAAGGGCGAAAGATGGTTCAACATTGTATTGAGGGAGGTGGTCATAATAATTTGGCCACTCAGTGTATATTCCTGCTGACTTTCACATTTTAAATGTGAAATTAATGCATTGTAAAGCCTCTTGATGCATTATATGCTTATTTTTATTCATTTTGCAATTTTGTAATAATTTAACATAAAAAAAGAAATTTTTTATAATTTAAAAAAAAAGTTGTGTTTTGAATTTTTAAGTTATAAAAAGATATTTGAAACTTCTCATTAAAATTCATGATTTTTGACTAGATATAAATGGTGTTTAGGTTCTGGAAAGATTTTCTAAGTTTGGACAAAAAATTTGCAGGTGTATGTAGTAACTTAGTGATGACAAAACCAAGATTGAAGTTTATTATGAATACACTTCGTCAGTTTTATGTGTATGAGTTATAAGATCACTGTGCTGTGTTTCCAGAAACTTCAAGAGCATTGATGCCTAGTGTGTATAAATTAGACAAATTCTAAATTATCCATGAAAAAGGGTCTTCTCATGCTAATTGTATTCTTTATTTGCATTTTTTAGATTGGTAGTTGTTTGTTCTTTATCAGGGTGTCTACTAACATGAAAAGTAATGAAAAGTAACGAAAAGTCACGAAATGGGAAAACGGTCACGAAAAGTCATGAAAAGTAACGAAATTGAAAGAAAAGGTCCCGAATTTTTTCCAATTTAAATTTTTTTTTCGATATAATGTAGAATAGAAAATATGTTCCTAACTGGTATAAAAACACTAAGATCATTTTTTGCCTACTTTGTGACGCCGCATCGGAAGAGAGATAACAGAGTTCCCGCTGGAAAATGCATTGTATTCTTCCCCACTGCGGGAACGAACGCTCTTTCTCCCCTTCACAGAAAGGAGAGTGTCCGTCGTCATGTGGGGCTACCCCTCGGGCGACGAAAATACGAGGAGATAAGAAACACACAGCGGAAGTAGACATGGTAAAGCATTAAAATTAACACGAATAAGTGGTGCACAATGCTAACGAGAGAGAAGTTGGACAGCGGAAAAACACAATTTTAAAAAAAAATAAGAATAGAGCTTCAATTTTTACGTCGATCCTGAATAGAGAAGTGTAGTTCAGATCGATTTTTCTTTCAGTGAACTCGAGTATTAGCGTATAGATTTTGGCGTCTTGTCATCATTTGCGCTCGAGGTATTCTCTCTCCCCACGCAAGACTATGTCCGATATATGCAGATTTCCCGCCGAGTATACGTTATGTAACGGGCGAAGCCGAAGCTTTCTCCCGCCAATGACGTAACGGGCGATGCATTCAATTATGAAGCTCTCTTCCACGGGAGATATTAGCTCCCTTTACACTACGTTCTTTCGCGAGTGCTTGGAGCGTATGGGATTGCGCTCACGCTCCAAGCACTCACAAAAGAGCGTACGTTTAGCGCCCTTTACACGTACGCTCTTTGAGTGCTTGGAGCGTACGGGATTGCGCGCGGGAAAATTTGGAGTACGCTCCAAAGAAGCTTTCCCTTCCTCTCCGACACCTTCACACGTGCACTCAATCGCGCGGAATCGTGGTTTCACGCGGGAAAGAACGTACGTGTAAAGGGCGCTATTCCTCCGCCCAGGACCGTAGCCTTGGGCCCCCCCCCCCCCCCCCCGAAATTTTGGAGTTTACTGTATTGCATTTTAACATCGAAATAAAAGTACATTTTTAAATGTAAAATTTTTCAAAACTGCATACTTATTCAAAATTTAATTTTTGAATAAAAATTCAAATTTTTATTTACTGTCTTAATTTCAATTTTTTTGCTCCAAATTGTTTTATAAATTTGCTGAAATGTATTGCACAAGATTGTGCATGGACTTTTAGATTATATAATATTAAATTTTATAATTTCTTAATATTATTATTAAATATTAATATTAAATATTATGTAATTTTAGTAAATTTTATATTATTTTTAGTTAAAAAATAGTGAAATATCGGGGAGGCTCAGTCCAGTTTGCGTTGTTCTTCATCTTGATGTTTTCAGAGCAGTTTAGGAAAGTTCCTCAATTTAAGCAAAAATTAACTCAAATTAAACATTGATACAGCTATTTTACAATTGTATCAGTGTAGAATTGATGAAAAATTGTTATTTAAATATTATTTACTTTAATGGGGTTTCTGTAGTAACTGTAACAAGTATGAGAATGATTAATTTTTGCATCATTCACTTTCAAGGTGTTTTACATTGCATCAATAAATTTCATGGGTGTTTGAGTCACAATCATATCTGGAATTTGTATAGCAGTAATAAAACTAGTAAGTATTGCATGGTTGTAATCCCAACTTTTTAAAAATAAGGTTTTCCTGATAAGAACTTAAATAATAAGGTGAATATTGTTAAAAGACGAGCTGGGGGGGGGGAGACTAATTTCGTTTAAACATTAGTATGTACTTCAATGGTCATGAAATTTTATTTTTAAGGTCATGAAATGTCATGAAAAGTCATGAAATTGACTTGCTCAAAAGTAGTAGACACCCTGTTTATATCTATATGAATTTCTACAACTTAAAACAAATATGACAAAAATACAGAGAGCACACCCTGAGGACCGGAGCTAATTGAAAATATATAAACCTCCAGTGTACCAGGCCTCCTCATGAAGGCATAGCATATGAGTATACTGGATGGGAAAGAAATACCAAATGTGGAATTTCTCTTAATTTTTACCTACTAGTCGCTGCACGACCAGCATGGTCGCTTTTAGTTTGATATTTTCTTTTGCAAAACAACTCAACTGAAAGTAACATATGTAAGGAATGTAACCATTACCTGTCATCATAAATATATGTTTTTCATTGATATTCTCTACTAGGCTGTTTCTAAAACATTGTGATTAAAAAATGTGAATTTCCATTACTTCCGAACAGAGTTAAAGATAAGACAGAAACCCAACACCAATGATTTTATAAATTCCATCCCTCTCTATTTGTACTATTTTTCAAAATTAAGATATCTACACTTTATCGTTACATCAAATAAGAAATTGTTTGGTAAAATTTTTTTCACTTCAAAAAATAGAGTAAAAATTCAGCAAGTACTAAAATATAGCGTGGATTACATTCTTCTCTGTATGTCCTATTGTTCACAATTCAGATATCTACATTTAATCATATCAAATAATAATTTGTTGGGAAAATTTCTTCACCTATAAAATGGAATAAAAATTCAGCAAGTACTGAAAAAAGTGTAGAAAATTAACTATTACTGGCTGTTGGTTGCTGTGCTGGTGACAGTTAAGCCTAACATGGCGATCATTTATGCTCTCTCTGGATGAATTAATTCTTCTTCACTTTCTTTCTTGAGACTGTTCCCAATTTTCACTTGATCGTGCAGCTTGCTTTTGAGCATTCCTGATTTCAGTGCGTAAATCCATGTTGACACATGGTTGCAAATTGCGGACGGTGGCTAATGTTTACATCTGGTAGTTGCAGCCTTTGCCATTCGGAGTGTAGAAATATTGTCGATTTTTGTGCCGCATACCTATGCATTTTATATATATAGACGACTACACTTAGTCAGTTAGCAGTAAAAATTCTGGATGTGGAATTCCTTTCTATCCAGTGTACTTTGGCTATGTCTTGTTGACTATATCTTATTGAGTATACATACCAAGGACAACATACTTAGGTCTAAGGTTGCCTGATATGCTGGAGGTGTATATATTATGCAATTCTAAAGAATAATTGAAGGGGGCAAAATATATGTTTTATTCTAGTATTGTTGCATAAGAAAGTTTTGCTTTTCTGTTACTTCATTTCATTTGAGTGTGTTTGGAAAAATTGAGATTTATGCTCTGTTTAGTATTTAAAATTTCTTATAATACACTTTATAATGCTTAAATGTTGTATATATTATACCCTCTTCACACTTAAAATTTGCTTTTTTTAAATTAAAATTTTTCTTTTTCTGTGTATGTATGTAATTTAAAATATCCCTATCATAGCAAGCAGCGAAGAGAGACAATGAGCTGCTAAATCAAGAGAAGAAAAATTTAATTGAACAGTTTGAAAAGAGGAGAGCTGATATAGAAAAATTAAATGGTAAGTACATTATCCTATACATCTGTGTATTCTGTATTTAATACCTAGTTTTCATTCTGCCTTTATCTGAGTTGAAATTATTTTGTGAATTTTATTCTAATATATTGCCTTTATTCTTTCAAGGGGACGTAAAGAGCTTATTAGATCAGGCAACTGCTGCAAATGAAGCCAAATTTGAAGCTATTGCCTCATCAGAAGAAGCAAAGATGAAGGAGTCTAATTTACAGGTAATTGAAAAAGAGTTGTTAAAACTCCACAATACCGAACTAATGACTTAAACAGCATTAATTGCATGTGATGAAATTAATATCCTTTGCTTTGCTTATAGCTTCCTTGCCAATTTGTTCCTAATCTATACAAGATTTAAAAAACAAAAATAAAATAAACCTGTGTTGTCAGAATAGGTGGAATTTAGGATTTTAGCAAAGTAGAACTGTATAAAAAGAACTTTATTAGAATGCTTTGTTATTTTATCATATTTAAGCCTCAAATAAAGGAAACGTCATAATTATGAAGATGATCGCATTAGGCACTGAATGCAATTTGATGCTATTAAAAACACTAGTATATACCAAAAAGTGTTTCAGGAAATGCTACCTAATTCAAATGTTGTAAGTAATTTGTCATTTTATATACTGACAATGTAAATGACAATGTTAAAGATGCAATAATATGAGAGAAATTTTTTAAAAAAAGTTTTAGAGTTTTGTTAAAGATATAATATAGTGACTAGAATTGTATAAATAAGTAACCCCATCTGTTATACAACCTTCCTTTATATAGATAATAATAAAAGAGAAAACAAAACTTATTCTATTGTTACAGTATTAAATGTTACTGACTCCCTTAACTATCCTCCTCCCAAACTGGTTCTTATATTGTATGCATTATCATTAGTGATTTAATAAATTATCCCTTGTAAGGCTTATTAAATACTTTGCATTTTAAACACTCGGGTCACAGTGTAAAATTAATAGATGGAAATATGTAAGTGCATTAAATAGAGTTGAACCTTGCTGCTATTTTTTAAATTAACTATTTTATTATGTTATGAATTCTTTACTCACTTAAATTGATATTTTAAATTTTTTATATGATTCTTGAAACTGGACACTGTCCTCAAATTTTTCATCCTGTTTTTCACTGTAATTGTTTCCGTTACACTGATCATTGTTGTCAGGAGGTTTAAATCTAGAGATATTAGATAATCTAAAAAATTAATAGGTTATTCTAGCATGTAACACCAATATAGTAAACCTTCCCTTTAAGTTATAAAATAGACATCATTCTTATAACCTTTATTATGCATATAAGGCAAATTTTCTGAGTTGTTTTAAATCCATTCTTCACTTATGAGACTTTAATGTGTGTGTGCCGGTTAAAATGTGAATTGCTTTAAATAAGTTTAACTTGTAGACAGTTCATTTTCCTTAAAGTGTTTTTCTTTTCTTTTTGAATTAATTTTGCTTTTCTTGTTCTGAGTTGCTACAGAAAAAGTTTCATGCTTCTATTTTTAAGTATTAAATTTAATTTACAGCACCAAGTAACACGTCTAGAGCAAGAAAAAGATTTACTAAATAGGCAGATAGAGGATTTGAATACTGAACTAACTCAGAAGAATCACGAAATTCATACATTGAAGAGGGAGAAATCTAATAATATTTTAGACCTTAAAACTCAGCTCGAAAATCGTGCAGATGAAGTAAGTTCTAATTTTTTGCATTGTTTCTTTTTTCCCTTTTATGATAGCTTTTTGTTTTTAGTATTTTAGTGTAAAGTGATATACCAGTCTGTTATTCTTTTATGTACCTACCAGTAATGGTGATTTATTATGTATCTTCCAAAATATATACTACACATTAAGTTTTGGTAGAAAATAGGGTTGGTAGAGCTGCATTAAGTGTTTCAAAATTGTCCAGTTCACAATTTCTGCTCCATGCTGTTCCGAGACAACTATAAGTACACTAGCTGAAAAACCGCACTTCGCTATGGAGTACATTCAAATTAAATACAACGGTCAATGTATGCAATTAATGCCAAAAAAATAAAAATAAATATATATATATTTATAATAAATACAATGATCAATGTATGCATTTGATGTAAAAAAATAAAAGTGAAAATTTATATATATATATATATATATATATTTATAAAAAAATTCTAAGGGATATTTTTATAGACAGAATTATGTAGAAGAAAATATTCGAATTAAATCTAATAGAACATACTAAAGAATATAGTACAGTTTGAGGAACATATCTTTTACTGTATTTTAATATTTTTTTGGATAATATCCAATCGTCTGCCACATAAGCAAGAAAAAAAAAATTTTTTTTGGGGGTCTATTTCGTTGTTATGCACATGACGATAAATTAATTTGAAGTACCAGAAAAAGAAATCAGGTGATCAGCATTTAATAAATTAAATTCTAAAAATTAATCTTTAAAAATTCACAAAAAAATCAGAAAAAGGAGGTAAAGATTCAAAAAAGATTTCATTTTAAAGGAATTTTTACGATCTTTTTCATAATATAAATTTTATAATCGTCAAATTATTATTTTAAATGCAAACTTAACAAAAGTTACTAAAACAGCTTAAAAATTTAATTTTAAAAAATCTAAGAAGAATTTTTCAAAAATCTTACTTAGTGTACCCCTACACTATAAGAAGAATCACCAAGCAAAATTTCAGCCCTTTAAGTCCAGCGGTTTGGTCTGTGCATTGTATGTCAGTCAGGCAATCAGTTAGTCAGTCAGTCACTTACGGAACTTTTTTATATATATAGATAGACTGTGTGAAGACTGCTCCAATTTTAGAAATTTTTGTATAATAAAAATATTTTACATGAATCTGTCACTAAAAGTGCAGTATAGACATATTTCTTAATAAAATATTTTTGGTTGCTGCAGTAGATTTTTACTGCTTCAAAATATCTACTGCAGCTGTATAATGATACTATGATGTCGAATGCCTCTTATTCAAACTGATTTTTTTTGACACAAGATTTTCAACAAAGAAAATTTTCTGTTAAATGTTCATTATATGAAAAGCAGATGTATTTTACATCAGTGTGTCTTTATCGGTTTAATAGTTCCCCTCTTTCACAAAAAATTGGCACCTTGAAAGGGAGAAATCTAATGATAATTAAGACCTTAAAACTGAGCTTGAAAATTGAACAGATGAAGTAAATTCATGTTTTGAATCACTGTGAATTCAAACATAGAGAGCTCTCTTGTTAACAGGTAAACCAGTCCAGTGGACTACTGGACTGGTTAATGAATTTTTTTAAAGGGTAAAGCAGTATTCACAAAAAAGGATGTAAAATAAAATTTTATGTTTATTGGTGCATGCAATTTTTTTGAAATTTTTAATGAATATAGTATCAAAAATATATTCATAAAACAGAAATTAAGATTTAAGGTCGAAAAGTTTGATTGGTCACAAGAGACATCTCTGAAAAAGTCTCCCCCCCCCCCAAAAAAAAAAAAAAAAAAAAAAATCTCTGCATATCATTAGTACAGTTTGCAAAATGTGATGTAAAAAGAAATTCTAACATTTGACAGGAATCAGCATGTGAGAAAATTTTTAAAGTATCTAAATTATTTACAAAAACTGTCTTTTGTCCTATTATTTTACTATGTATAATAATTTGAAGTTTTTTAAAACATCATAATAAATGCACTGGAAACTCCATAATGGAAACAGATTATTTGTAACAATATACCTAATTTTGAAGGAATTTTTTTAAAACAATTAAAAATGCATGTACAAACATCATTTTAGTCTCATCAAAAATCTTATGATTTGTAAAAGATAAATTGTGCATTTTTAGAAATGATGATAACATCAAAAATATTACAGGAATAAATATTTGATTATTTTTAATATCTTTGCTTTAAAACAGTGGTTCTCAACCTGGGGTGTATTAATAATTGACTTTCAGAGTATGCATAAATGATGCTAAAAAATCAACCTATTTTATATAGCCTACAGTTTTTTTAAACAGTAGTTTCATTTATTCATCTTTTAAATTTCCAGATTCATCTACTTCAAAAAAAGCTTGATGGGTTGAAAGAAAACGTTGAAGAAAAAGACAATAGAATTGAAGCACTAGCAGAAAAAATTAGACAACTTAATCAGTCACATAGCAAATCTGAAGAGCAATTTAATTTAGAATTGAATGCACAGTCAAAATTGATTGATTTACACAAGGTAAAAACCAATCCCTTGTTTTCTTTTAACATAATTTACCTGCACTGTATCACAATGTTTTCAATTCTTTACCTAACTTCATGAAAAACTCCTTAGATGTAAGATGATTTTTTTAATGTGTATTTAGAAATCTTTACAACAACATGCAAGGTTTAAATGATTCTAATAAAATTTATCCCCACTCCCCCTTTTCTTTAAAGGGAGTAAATAATCAAAATGTATATTACTTGTTTGAATAATCTTGCTGAATTCCTAAATATTTATGTCAACTATTCCATTTATTTAGAAAACTAAATTATAAAGAATGCAAATGTTTTGAATTATTGAAACATATTAATGTAGGATTACGTTCCTCCATAACGGTCCTTCAGAAAGCAAAATTTCAGATGCTAAAACTGTCCATCCATCCGTCCTTGCGAGTTATAATTTTGGCAGCATGCCAAACCCAGTCTGTATCGCTTCGACAAGCAGTAAAGAGTTAAACATAAAAGTACCAAAATGCATTAAAATTTTGACATACATATATGTATATATATACATACGTGCATATATATAGATACATACATACATAGCACATACATATATATACACATACAAAAGAGGTAAGCAACGATAAGTAATCCTACTTTAATATCCTGCGGTAGATTCATTATATATAAATACATATATACATAACACATGCATACATATACACATACAAAAGAGGTAAGCAACGATATGTTATCACCCTCTTAAATATTTCACCAAATGTTAAACAAATATTATCTAAGGTTCAAGCTCATTACTACCTATTAATTTTTTTCTGTTTTAGTTTGAAGTTTATCATTTTAAACACTTTAATATGAAACTTATAATTTTGAAATACTGCTCTAGTTTAATTTTAATGATCTTTAATTTTTACCTAAATGAAATTCAAGATTATAATTATTTTTTAAATATAACATTTTAGTCACACAAGATTTTGCAAAAACATGTGTAGAATGTGATCAAGATTTTTTATTGTTATTTTGCTGAGTAGATATAAATCCAAAATTTACAGTTCATGGGTTTTCAAAATAGTTTGTCAAAATTTCCTTACTTTTTGGTAATATTTTCCAAATTTTTTAAACAAAATTGCTTTTACCAAAAAATTTTCATTGGGCCGAGAGTTTTTTTTTATTTAAATAAAGTGGATTGCAGTTGCTAAAAGTCTGCACTCCACTGACATAGACAACCATTTTATTTTTGTGTCCCAAATGTGAATCTATAGTCCTTTTTAAAGTACAGTCGATTCCGGTTAATTGGACCACACCGAAACACGATCATTTTGGTCCTAATAACCGGCTGGTCCGATTAAACGAACATGACATGTTTGTTACAAGACTGGATTTGGTCCGAATAAGCAACTGGTCAGATTACACTTTGGTCCAATTAACCGGAATCGACTATATTTGCATCACAATTTAAATGTAAGCCAATTGTTTTGAATGAGTTAAACTAATTGTTTATCTGCTTTAAAAATTTTGTCCCTAAATTTATAATATTAAAGTATTATTTTCTTGTAGAAAGCAAGTGAGGATAATCAGCAGCGAGTCCAAGAACTGATGAGAGCTTTTGAAGAGGCTCAGAAATTACTGAGGGAATCAAATGAAGCTTGTGAAGAGATGGAAAAGCATTGCCAAAACATAGAACAAAGATGCAAAGAACAACTTGATGAAAAACTGAGTGAAATATCTCTATTAAAGGAGGATTTGCGAAAAGCTAAAGATTTTGCTCAAGGTTTGACTCTTATGTATTAATATTGTGTTAATCTTTTAACATGTATATCGAATTGAAGTAACAGATGCAATTTTTTATTGATTATCATGAATCAATCATGTATATGTATGAAAATAATTTGTCTAGAATTCCCAACCTGTCCAGACATTTTAGTGTCACTCAGAAAACTTAAATGTAAATGTTCTCTGGAATGCATTTAAAAATAGATTTTGTGTAACTTGTAAATGCAAATTCTCTTAACCATATTAACTTTTTTTCCATTGTGATTGGTATGTTAGGAGTGTCAATCCATTAATATCCATAATTATGTTCCTGTTATTGCTTACTCTATACCTGTGGTTGTTTTATTTCCTTTTGCTGGTCAGAAAAATTTCATTGCCATGGATAAGAATTAGTTGAGATAAACTTTAACTTTTCATCTACGTATCTTCTTTTAGCATCGCATAGCCAAAAGTAAGTTATTACAAATGTAACTGATTTTAAGGCTTTAATATTTTAAAAATTAGTGAAAATAATGAATATGCAGGTTTTTTTCTCTCTCAAATGTTTTTTCTGTTGTCAATATTTCTCAAACTTCTATCAGAGGCAAAAATGGAAATTAGAAAAAAAATAATAGGTTAAAATAAAATATGAAATTAAGGATACTTGGTAAAATCGTAAAATATTTTGAAAAGCCTAGGAAAAATTTAGTTTTTATGTAGCTTTTTACCTTTAAAGCAAAAGTACTTGTGATATCTGAGAGAGCCTTGCAGAAGTTTGTTTTAGTTTGATGTCAGTTTACAAACTGCAACAGATTCTTATATCTTTTCAGGATCTTTTGTGACTGTATCCCATAAATAAAAAAAATAAAAAAAAATTCTAAAAATTTATCTTGCTGAATTGAATTTTACATGTGTTCAAATTTACTTCTTTCATCCAGGAGCATGCTTTCTTGCAGCTTTTTTTTTAAAAATAGCGTCTGATCAAAACTCTGAAAATTTTAATCCTCCACAGCATCTTAGATGGTCATTCACACAGAACTGGAACAAATATTTTATTGTGTGAAAGTTGATGCCAGTTTATTTATTCATTCATTTTATATATATTCAATATTTATATTCAATATGTATATTACACTTTAAGACACAGAGCACTTTTAATGTTAAATGGATTGATTACATTAGACTTGCTTTTTGGTACAAATTAAAAAGAGTATTTAGTATTCATATGGGCATTTAAATAAATAATTAAAATTTGAATCCAATGAAGAATCTACTAAATGCATAAATGTATGGTTAACTCTAAAGTGACAATTTGTAGTTTTGATTTTGAGAATAGAACTATAAAATTTAATAGTAAATTGAACTGAAAAATTGGGTTTATTTGTTAATAAAAAAGCACAATAAATGCAAATAAATTTATTTTTAACAATTTTAGAATTTTTGAAACTTCCTGTTTTTTTATAATAAAATTTCTACTTAAAATGTGACTGTTGAGTAATTGTGCTTTGTTAAACTTTAACCCTTATTTCTGACTGTGTATCATTTATATGGTTATGATTACTTTAAAGTATTTTTATATTGACTCTAGCACCCTTCTTAAATTGTAAAAAATCTGTGGTTCTGTGGATTTTACTCATGCACTTCAGCATTACTGAAATCTATTAAAAGTTCAACCATAAATAGGACTTTAAAAATAAGAATACTGTGCTACCTTGACTTATGAGTGTCCTGACTTAAGAGTTTTTTGAGATAAGAGCAGTCTCTTGGCCATTTTTTGCCTTGAGTTGCGAGCTAAAATTCGGGTTACGGGCCAGCTTCAGATACCCCACCAATAGTTTGCGGAACGAATGCCATGTAACATTTTTGTCAAATGAACACACAAGAAACATATCGTGGGGTTACAGGTGAAACACACTAAGTCAAAAAACATGATTTTGAGAAAATGCTGATCTAAGTTTTTTTCTTTTAACTTCTTTGATACTAACATTTTAAAATCAAATTAAGCACTGGTGTTTTTATGCTATCTACGAACCAGTCTTGGCTCTCATATGTTTATTTTATATTATTATTCTCAGGATGGTTAGTGTGTTTCATCTATACAAACTACTAGGCTAGAGTACTTAATGTGATTACAAAATTTTTGGGGAAAAAAAAAGGAAATAAAGATATGACTTTGTGGGTTCCACCAGTAGAAAGTCACCTTTTTCTGGTCAAGAAGAGCTGAAGATTTGAAAATTGATAATTTTGACTTAGTGTGTTTCACTTGTAACCCCACGATATAATATTTACAAACTTTTATGTACAATTATTAAACAGTTATATGCATGTTATTATAAGACTACTTTCAAGTCTTATACCGAGAGATTTAACCCTCAACAATTATCAAATGGGGCTGCTTGCTCTGCCCACACTTGAGTCGCCCTCTAAAACCAAACAATGTCCAACCTCTCATTTCAAAAACATTCTGAAAGGGGGATGAAACAGATCTCCTTGGACAATTTTTTATCGAAAACCTCTGCAAATGAAAGTGAGGAAAGTGTAGCAAAAAGGGCAAAAATCAGCAAATAAGGCTGATTTATTCAGTTCATCCTTTCTCCTGCACCTCCATCGGTATCTTCAAGTCGTCTGATTTCCACAGTAAATGTTGTACATTATACTTAATAAAACCAGTTTATTAAGTATGTTGCAGTAAGTCTATTGTATTGTGTTTTTATACAATATGTTATTTGTAAATACATTTTTCTTATTTAAAAACATGTAACAAAAAATTGCAGTGTTTTAGGGTGAGGCTCAGAATGGATTAACGGCATTTCAATTCATTTCAATGGGGAAAATTGATTTGACATATGAGTAATTTGAGTTACGAGCTCCGTCACAGAACGAATTAAACTCTAAGTCAAGGCACCACTGTATTGTGCATTTTTATGTAAAATTAATTGTAAATTATATATTAAAAGGGGGGGGGGGAGGATGCTTACAAATAGTTTTACCATGCATTAAAAATTCCATGTGCTTTGTGAATCTGGTAGATAATCCATCTCAAAGTAGTTTGACACATAATTATATTCAGAGGTTAAAATAACAAAATATTTTTCTGGAAATTGGGAATTCTAAATATATGGAACTGGTGGGAAGAGGCTTGAGAAATAAACATTTTCATACTGAAGCATTAAGTATAGTTCAAGGATAGAAGGTTGCTCAATATTTTAGATTTAAAAGGAATAATAACACATTTTTCTTATGTTTTGTAAAAGTACTAACATTTTTAACTTGACGTGGTTAATATTTGTAGGTTTGAATAAAGATGCCATAGAAAAAATATTTCCTGTGGCAGCTGCTACAAGTAAAGTTCTTCATTCTGGAATGACACTCACAGAACTTTATGTTGAGTACACAAGACTTCAAGAAGATTTGCAGCAACAGAAAAATGAAAATTCTAACCTTACACAAGAAATTAAACAGATTGTAACCGTGAGTGTAGCTTTTGTTGTAATTTTGTAATTATTTTCAGGATTTCTATCCAATAGATTTATCGCTGTAAAATGTTGGATGAAATTAGTATGTTTTGAGGATAGATTGTGTTGAAATACTGCTTTTGTCAAGATTGGTTTCTTATTTGTTCTTTGAAAGGTCTTATTTGCATCCTTAATTACTATAAATAGAATTGAAAATCCTTTGGATAGCTTAATTTTGCCCAATTTTTGCTTTAAGTCCTTAATTTTTGTTTCCAGATTCATACAGTGTGGCAAATTACATAATTTCTAAAATGCTATGAATAGCCACTAAAAGTTTTAAATTGTCTCATAATATGCCTAATTTGATTCATAGTTAGCATTAATGCCATGCATTTAAGCACCTTCAATGTGGCTCCTTGAAATGTCTCTATGATTTGAATTTTTTTATTTTTCCACTACCCCTCTGAAAATTTTACCAAATTCTTCTCCTATTCTAAAATCTCAAAATCACCAATAGTGTTGCTCCTAAAAGCAATATTCTGTCTAGGCATAAAGTTCTTACTCCTGAAATAATTAAAAATGTACAGTGTATGATTTACATATTTCCTGTATTTGATTAGTTTAAGTTTTTAAAATTTGAAATGCATAAAATGAAATGTATGAATATATTGAATGAAATTTTTTGTAATAATTTTTTTTTTTCTATAGGAAATTGAAGAAAAAACTCCACTAATAAATCAACGAATGTTAGAATATGAAAAGTCAAAGGACACGATATCTTGTTTGAAAAGTCAACTGGCAAATGCCCTAGTGGTTAGTTACATGATTTTATGCAATTTTATTAAAATATTGTTTCATATGTTTAGTTTATATTTTCATTTGATAGAGCAATTTCTATTTGTAGTTTGAATGAATAGTTTTTAAATATTAATTCTGTGCTTATATGTACTATATTTCTAAAATTAAGGATTATGAAAAACTGCTTGAAGAAAGAAATGATGCCAAGAGAATCAGTAATTTGGCTGAACGAGAAAATTCAAGGTTAAAAACTCAGGTCTTAGATCTGAATCGTCAGGTAATATTATAATTTTATTTTTTCATATGCTTAATTTTCATACTGATTGTTCAGTAAATAATAGTATTATTAAATATTCAGAACTTTCACACGAATTCAACTTCATTAGTTGCAGTTTGGATGCTGTTTGATTATCACAGAATTTTACACACAGTATCGAACATTGACACACAGTGACACAAAATTTCCTCATGTATCTGTGATACATGAGGAAATTTTCTCTTAAGTTTCATTGAAACTATGATAATGCTCCAAAATATTCAATTGTCTGATCTGATTTGAACCAAATATCAAATAGTAATCAATATTTTTGGGTGCAATACTTCTGACCAAAAACTACATTTTCTAGACTTTCTGCTGAAAAGCAGCTTGAAATCAAAATTTGTTATTTATGAAGTATAAAGTAATGCTAGTTAAAAACTGTCATTAGATTTTAGAATTGAAAATTTGAATCAGTTTGATGCATTTTGAGCAGCATGAAGAAATAAACAATACATATTTAAATAGTTGTGAAATGTTCTGTGTTCCAACCATTAAAATTAACTTTTTGGTATTACTGTAGTTGCACTAGAACTGGGAAAAAAAAAAAAAAAAAAAAAAAAAAAAAAAAAAAAAAATTACATGTGTAGTATGCGAAAATACTTTTCAGTAAGAAAAGGACCAGATATTGGTCAGGGAAACATGCAGTATAGATCTATGCATGGAAAATTTTTTAGGAATATAACATTCATAACTTTTTAAATTAAAATTATCTGTTGTTATACAAATTATCTTTGTTGAAGTTTAATGTTTATAGCAATATTTCATTACTGATATATTCACTTATGTCAATATATTTCTATATTTTGCTTTTATTATTGGAATTGTTTTCTTTCTCCTAAAACTGTTTTCTTAAAGATTTAGTTGTTAAAAAAAATATTTCAGATAGTTTCACGAAACTACTGTGGGTTATTAACGTAGGAATACTTATCATTGCTTACCTCTTTTTAAAATTTTTTTTAAAACTCATTTTGGTACTTTTCTGTTTAACTGCTTTACTATTATTGGGTTTGGCTCACTGCCAAAATTATAACTCTCGACTACACTGAAATTTTGCTTTCTGGAGGACTGTTATTTAGGAATTTAATCCTGCGTTAAAACAAATATTCTTTTACCACTAAAAAACACTATTGTTTACTACTAAAACAATATATCTAATTTTCGACTTTTTTTGAAGCTGACTTAAGAGTGCTTGGAAGTGGTGTAACTGTCAGTTGTGAAAGCTCAGGCCTGAGAAAGCACTACTTATTACTCTCTTTATAGGTTCTGCAGGAGATAACACTGATATTTACCACTGAAATGTCATTGTTTTGATGAGATGCTATCTGCAAATTTTTTGATCTTTTGAAATTTGCCCTTGCACATAGTGTTTCAGAGCTTTTATTCTTTCTCGCTAAGCTTCCAAAAGTTTTGCAATGTTCTGTGCATTTCTCTGGAAATGAACTAATAATCGCAAAATATTACAATGAGCAGTAAGGATGTCCTATCTTGAACAGTATCATAACTTGATAAATTTATTACTCTACTAAAGTATTTTAAAATTTTTTAAGAATTACTGCTATTAACAATATGAGCGTTAATGTTTTATCATTGACTATGCAGGTGCAGGTTCTCCTTAAAGAAGTTGAAGAAGCTAGAGGAGGCCATATTCGTCTTGATAGCAGTAAAATTGAAGATGACGACCTTGTAACTTCAAGTGATGAAGTTACTGCTGATAAAATAATATCGAGACATTTAGTGACATTTAGGTAAATTCTTGGTTTGAGTTTTATATTAAAGTTTTCATAGAATTAGGATGGTCTTATTTGTTCCGAGCATTTATCGAGTTGTTGATAAAACCTTTTCCTTAAACTTTTTGTCCAATATCACTCATTTATACTCAATTTTAAAAACTAGTGCAAAATTGCATCTTTGTCTATACAAGATATAATTGAATGTAATCTGAGGATATTAAATAGTTTGTGAATCCTATCTATGGATGCATTCTCTTAGGGTGATCAAAAATTTGTTTTGGTAGCTAAGCGTATAAATATGCATTAAAAAATAAGACTCTTCTTTCATGTAAAATTTAAGAATGTTCCCCTCAAAATATCAAAATTAGTACTGATTGTTTAACTCTGTACACCAGTGTAATCACTTCTGTGATATGAAGCAAGTATACGAGCATCAGTGTACATTAAATATCAATTGAATTAATTCTTAAAATTTCAACTGATAGTTTTTTCCTCTATGACATTAAAATTTTAATTGAAATTAAGGATTTATTAATAAGAGCTCATCTCCATTCATAATATTAGAACTTGCTAGGCATAGGCATAATTAACTTTAGAGGCTCCTGGGAGCTAGAGCTCCATATCCTCTGTATTCAATGTGGAATGTATCATGATTACCGTTCTCTAAAATTGATTAAAATAGTACTGAGAGTGTGTGGGAGGGGAAAAAATGTGAATTAAATTAAATTACAAATAGTTTAAAGAGTTTAGGTTGGTAGGTAATGAAGGAATAACTGGGGGTGTTGAGAAAAGATTAGTAAAAGAGAGAGAGGATTTTGGGAAAAATATTTAACCTGAGACAATCGAGGAAGATTCAAAGAGTAAGGATGGCCGGACAGAGATCCAACAAGGACTTAGCAGCAAATTCTATGAAGACAGCTAATGGGATACGAGTCAGTGAGCGGAGCAACATGAATGGAGCTGTTGTTGATTGTTCAGAGTGACAGTTCGGAAACCAGAAGTAGTCAAGCCAGTGGGGGTTTGAAGCAAGGAGAGGGAATGGAAGTTAGCTGTTGTGAATGGGAACAAGCCCAGGGTTTATTATCAGTGGGACCTTAGGCTGTCTGGGAAATTCTCTAGGGTCTTAATCTGGGAGGTTAATTAGGTCATCATTATTTATTGCATACAGGTTATCATAAAGTTTTTTGGGAAAAATATGTAACCTGAGACAATCGAGGAAGATTCAAAGAGTAAGGATGGCCGGACAGAGATCCAACAGGAACTTAGCAGCAAATTCTATGAAGACAGCTAAGGGGATACGAGTCAGTGAGCGGAGCAACATGAATGGAGCTGTTGTTGATTGTTCAGAGTGACAGTTAGGAAACCAGAAGTAGTCAAGCCAGTGGGGGTTTGAAGCAAGGAGAGGGAAAGGAAGTTAGCTGTTGTGAATGGGAACAAGCCCAGGGTTTATTATCAGTGGGACCTTAGGCTGTCTGGGAAATTCTCTAGGGTCTTAATCTGGGAGGTTAATTAGGTCATCATTATTTATTGCATACAGGTTATCATAAAGTTTATTGCGAGTTCTTTGATATGGTGTCTAATTGGCTCTATTGTCAAATCTCTATGAATAACTTTGTTACGGAGGTACCAAGGGTCTTTCCTAATTCCGCGGAGGGTTTTATTTTGAATAGTCTGTAGTCTTTAGATGTGAGTGTCTGCTGCTGAGCCCCCAAGCCGGAGCAGCTTAGAATTTGCTATCTGAAAGAAGCTTATTTCTTATTAATTTCTGTTGCAATAAATAACTTGCATTGCTTTTAGCAGAAATCCCCAATATATCTGAATAATTATATGCTGAAGAGATATTTTAATCGTGAATGGTTTTAAGGAAAGGATTATATCATTAATAAAAGTGGAATCTTAGTCTGGTGGGGGGGGGGAGGGCATATATTCCAATTAAATGCGTAATACTATCACATAGAGATGTTATTAATACATTATTCAAATACAAATTAATTATGCATATGTAGCAATAATATAAAATTTAAATTATGCCAGTCTCTATCAAAAATATCTTTTTTCCAACTGGGCATTTGTATTAATTTCATTTGTGGATGGCAGATGAACTCTTTTAATTATGGGCTGGTTTAATGAGATAAAAGCAATCATCAATAAATTTGTAGAAGTTTTGTCCCTTACTTGACAAGTTCTTAATAGGTGAGAGATAATGAAGTATCATATGCAGAATTGCTCTGCATTTTTGCAGCTGACAGAATGTATTTTAATAATGTAATAGTTGGTACCCATCAAAACATGATGGCTGGATATAGTAAATAAATGTACTAATACACAAATTATACTCAACACATCATTGCCAAATATTGTAAAGCATAATATTAAGAATAGAGAAATACACTTTAAAAAATTACTATTGAAGCCAATTAAAAGAAATATGGTTATTCAACAGAACAAAATAAACAATTTGTGTCAGGTTTAATTCTATATCTCACAAACATAATTGAAAATAAAAGTGGCAGAGAGCTAGAGAGATTCCTCAAAATAAACAAATTAATGTGTTTATGCGGCCTTGTACTTAGTAAGTATCGGAAACCAGATTTAAACATGTCACTGAGCATGTGCAGAAAGCAATTTTTTTAATTGTAAATTATCGCTAATTAATAGAAATTGCGGTTACAAAAACCAAATTTTAGACATGTATAGATTAAAATATTTCGTTTAAGACCAAAACAAAGTAAATTGATGCAGTAGTTTTCTCTCATGGACTGCCCAAAGAATCAGCTTAGCAACTTAAATATATAGATTTTAATTATTTACCAGTTCATAATGGTTAAATAAAGTCTATTATTTAGTATTGTATAAATGATTAAGAACAGTATAGGCATTGGACCCTGCCAGAAATGACTTGATAAAATAGTGTTATAGTCATAACTGTTTTGAGGGTGTAGCTAGAATAGAGATTGGAATTTGCTTAATATTGTAATAAGCAGTGGTAATTTATAAACTTTTAACTTTTATATTACCTTTCTTTATGATACAACAAATGTTTATGTTTTTGAATTTTTCATTTTACTGTTGAAATTCTTTTAATTTAGTAGTTTCTGTTTGTACAAAGTACAGTTTCTTTTAAATTTTAGAAAATGTATTCTGTTCAGTAAACATTAGTGAACTTTCATACTATTAGTTTAGATTTGAAGCTTTTGTTTGGTTCTAAAAATTGTGAATGAAATTTAAAAAAAAAAAAATCATATATTTAGGGACATAGAAGAAATTCAGTCAAAAAATCAAAAATTGCTGGCTGTTATCAGAGATTTGAGCCAACAGCATGAAGAATTGGAGAAAAAGCTGTCATCTGAATTGTAAGTAATGTAATTATTCTTGTCTATTTATTTTCGATAATAATGATAGATATTACAGCTGTTTATTAGACTTTGGGAATAGTTAATATATGAGTGGTATAGGATCAAAACTAGCAATCTCCATTTTTTTTTCAAATCTGAGTTAAGGATACTTTCTTGTAGTATTTCAATCAGTTAATAACAAATTTTTTTAGAAAATGGCCTACTAATAAAATGTAATGTGGGAATTTTTTAAAGGGTAAATTCATATTTATATCTTCAAAAATGCATAAGATCTAGTTCTTTAAACTTTACCAAAAGAAAATAAGGTCTGATGGAGACTGCTAGTTTTGATCCCACTCATATGTGGTATGTAATCTGCTTAAGAGGATCTTTTATAGAGATATCGGTAAATATTTAGCATTCGCTTTCAAGAATATTAAAGTCATATGCAGAGTAGATAATGCTTGTTCTCCTCATTGTTTGAGAAAATAAAAGTATTTGAAATTATATATCTGAAATAAAAAATGACTTAAAAATTAATACCTTACATAAGGTAAATAAAAAAATGACTTATAAGTATATTATTAATCAGAATTGTAATTGTTACTAATTTAATAAAATGCACTTAAAATGTTGTTATATATATATATATAAATAAATAAAATGCATGCACACATATCTCCAAAACAAATTTTAAAAAATTATTAAAATTTTGTTTTTGCTTTACACTGAAAGTTACATCGAAGCTGAATTTATTTGGGTTTCAACCTATATACTAGTTCATGTACGAACTTGCAATATTTCTTGGCCAATATGCTCTAGGGATCTAGTATACAAGAGCCCAGCAAAGACTTGCCTGATAATCAGAGTTTCTGTATGAATTTTTTGCTGTAGGGGGTCAGATATGCATACTTTAAATTTGATTGCCTTTGATATTGTCTTTTGTTTTATGTGTTCTGTATTGCGTTTGTTAGTATTTTTAAATAAAATAGACCATGTATCACTTGTATTAATAGCAGGTTGAAAAAATTATTTGGAAATACTTAATGTCAATTTTTATTTAAAAAAGATAAAAGACAGACCTTTGTTAGGTCTCTGGAATTATTTAAAAGAAGGAACTTCAAAGCAGCAAAAAGTACTAATTTTTTGAGTTGGGGTAATAGCAGGAACCCTGTAGTGTTTCCTTGTTGTGACTTAGTTTCATTTGACAGTGTGCATACCCATATATGTTTTACTAAGATAATGTTCTCAGGAAACATGAATTGGCATCCTTTGTTAAGTGTTGGTGAAAGAAAATGACAATTTATGTTACCTACAACCCCCACAATATTTTACAATAATTTCCAATATTGTGTGGGAATTATTACTGTATACATTTTACTGGGTGTCTAACATTCCCAGAAATATGAAAAAGTTGCTAAATTGGAAAACGGCACAAATTGGGTCACAAAAATAATCTAGTCACACTTGGAAAAAGGGTCAATTTTCCTGTGCATGAAATCTAAATATCTCTTAATTTTTTTTTAAAATTTTGTTTTTAATTTAGAGTGCTATATACAAAATCCGAAAGAACTTGTGACAAATTGTGTGATAAAATGTGTATGTACACATGGTTAAAAAAAAATACAAATTTCTAAAATTAGCTCCTTTTATCTCCTATATCCCATTTTATCAAAGTTTCAAATGCACAAGATATATTGTTTTTAAGGATTTCTTTTGATAGGAGAGAATCTTTATTCAGTAAGATCCTAATGTTTGAATTGATTAGATCATGTTAGATTAGTCATACTCAACCTTTTTTTCTCTCGGGCCACATACATAAGTTTGCTATGTAACATGGTCCACACCCTAGTATACTATACCTCACACTGTAATTTTACAAAAAATAATACTGAAAACCTTAACATATTTAAATGTTTTTTTGAAAGATTGTGATTTTCTTTATGTTAAGACAAACTTAAAACTCTTTTAGACAAATCAAGTTTATACTCGCTACATGCTACTCTCAATGCGTCATTAAGGTGAGAATCAGTAAGCCGATTTCTATATCCATTCTTTGCGTATGTCATTTTGAAATTGGAGAATTTACAAAGATATGTTAATGCGAACAACACGAGCAGCAGGTGGCACATATTTGTACAGTTTTGTATTTTTCAGGCACTAATTATTAAGATTGTGTTTACAAAAGCACATACCTGATAATGAGTGAGTGCTTTGTCCCGCACATAAAAGCTTGGCCGCAGTTTGAGTACCGCTGTGTTAGATTATAGACTGTGAGGGAATTTCTGAGGTGGCATTTTTTTTTTTAAGGTGAAGAGATGTTGTTTTGCTAATAATTAACTAGTACAAAAAATGGAAAGATATTGAAAATTTTCACAAAATTTTGGAGTTGAACTTCAAATTTTGAAAAACTTCAAATTTCTACTAAAGTCGTTTGTGATGCAGTTTTGACTAGCATGTGTAATTGTGGATTTTTCTCTCTGTGGGATTCTAGAATTATGGTTTTGTTGATTTCCACTCCCACCCCCACACCCAAATCATTTGTTTTTGTTTTGAAAATGAGTGAAAGCAGCAGTGACATAACTTCATGCTGATTTACAATTTATGTAAGTGACATCACTTTTATCTACTTGCCTGCATTATGAGGCATTTGAATCTTGTATTTATATTGTTTACTTTTTATGAGCAGGCTCACAAGAATGTTTTGTTGTTGTTGCTAATGCTCTCTGCTTGGAGATTCCATTCACCAGGTCCTAATAGGCTATTGGGCTGAAAGGGGCGGCTCCAGTTTTGAATTAGCACCACAAGGGTTGGAGTCCAACTTGGCTAAATGACCGGTCCTGTAATTTTGAACCGAGTCAAGTGACGAGACTCGAACACTTGACCCCGCACCTTCAGAGGTAAATTTGAGAACTTGGAGGACATTGCAGCCATGACCTATTTTACCTGCCCTGGCCACCATTAGTGAACATAGCGGTGGATTTGCAGTGACAAGCATTGAACCAGGGACGTTCAGATCACTTGCCAACTGGGCCACCATGCCCATTGAGAATGTTTTGTTCTAGAGGCATGCTGCCTTTTATGGTAGTCTGGTTACATTATCAGAAAATTTGTTTTACTTGTACATGATTTCTATGATGTTATTGTTAGTTTTATAGATTTTTAATATATTTTCATTGATGACTACGATTTTACTTAATTCAGTATTTTATTGCAGAAGTGCAAAATTCCAAAAGGACATTGAAACTCTTTCTGCTCAGTTAGAAGATCTACAGCAAAAGCGTAACAAACAGTCTGAAATGTTGGAGACTATCATTAGACAAAGGGATATGTATAGGGTTTTACTTACAAGTCAAGGATTCTCTGAAGTTAGTAGTTGTTATTTATGTGTTTAATATATGTTTTCCATTATTTAATAAATTCTCATCTATTTTTGTTCAAAATTTGAAGGGATGCTAATATAAAGAAATAAAATTTTTAATAACCTTTTTGCATTATGCTTTAAAATGCCAAAAAGTTAAGAACTTTTTGAAATTTTAAGAAATTCTTGTGTTTTTTAAAGAAAAGTTTTGCAAGTTAATTGGTAATTTAAAGAAAAATTTGTTAATTGGCAAAAGTATATAAAATACAAAATTCATTGCAATTTTATTCCTTTTGCTTGTGTACTAGTCATGCAGAATTATTTAGTTTTATTTAAAAGTTGGTTAAACCGTAGTAATTTGTAATTTATTTAGATGGTAAACAAGTCTTAATTTTTAATCTTAATTCTCAGCTTCAACAAGAGCCGGTTAATTGCTTGTTTATGCCCTTTTTAAATGGCTGATAATTCGTTTCCAGTAAATGTAAAGACTTATATTTCATGTCAGGGATTTTCAAGTATAAAGCCTGTAGATCTTTTATCCCAAAAGATAAAGTGTAACTTACTCACCCATATTGATTAATGATTGATATATTTTTAACTTCAAAGGTCATTACGTGTTATCATCTGTATATGTTTTTTATTCTAATATTTTATAGTTCTGGCAGTTTAAACCTAACTGAACTGCTGAGCTGTTTATGAACAGTAACTTGTTTCAAATAGCCTGCAAAAATAATCTGAGTGTAATATTTATCAATTTTGCAATATTTTTTTTGCTCTTTTTTATAGTGATATGTCGAAGTTTAAAAATTTTTTTTTGCATTTCTATAATGAAAAATTTTGATATAATTGCTGCTTTCTTTCGCCAGTCAGTTTTGTTTGTAATTTTACTTTATTATTTATTATGCCAAATACCAGTTATTGTCCTCTGTTAATGTTTTATTGAAAATCTTTCTCTTATTTAGTCTCTTCTTGGTCAACCTGATGGGTCCCTCTCTGTGTTACAAAACAGCTCGAAACTCTCTCCTGGTGATCCTCGTCTGAAAGAAGCCAAAACTGCCATGAATCAACTTCAGGCAGAATTCAATAACTACAAGAAGGAAAAATGTGAAAATGAGAGGTGAAATTTGAATTATTAGTAGCTAGTTATTTTTATTACGTGGCCTGTGCAACCCTTTCGCAAGCACTTAAAATACGATAAATTTTATAGCAAGGTTGTTGGTTTGTAGTAGGATGAAAAAAGAACCAGTTCATTTGTAGCAGTTGTTTATTTATCAAATAACAATGGTGCGAAAGGATAATATAAAACCAATTACTAAACACCTTTGTCCGCAATATTGGAGATGAAGCATAAGACAAGACAGGGGAACATGAGATATGTACACGTCAAAACACCTTTGTAGACAATATTAAAAGTTAATATGACACAAACTTGTGGAAAATGGGATATTTACACTACAAAACCTCTTTGTGCCTACTATTTGACTGTGCTATTTTGACGCATCCAGGAAAAGAATTTTAGGGCGAAAAGTCAATTTTCACTTTGGTTTTTAAGCAAACAATACGTGTCATTCTGAATTAACAATTCATCAGAAGCGGAGAACTTGATCTTTAAAATGGTACTTTATTTATCAATTTGGTTAAGTATCAAGGGAGAGAAAGTGATTGTTACAAAAAATCACCTAGAAATAATATAGTTTTCCACGCAAAAAGAATAATGTACACCTATGCGAATGTTGCCAATAAAGAAACTCATTAACGAAATCACAGAATGATAATAAAAGCAAACGATTTTTAAATTTAAAAGTTCAGTGCGATTGATAATGGTAAAATAAAAAAGCTAGGGTGTGTGCCATCTAGGGGAAGAAAAATTGTTTAAAATGTTTATACTTTGATTTTTAAGCAAATTGTAAGATGTGTAATTCTAAATCAACAATACGCATGAATCGAAATCTTAATCTTTAAAATGGTACCTCATTTATCGATTTTGGTTAAGGAGGAAGGGAGAAAAAGGGATAAAACAAAAACCATATTTTAGAAATAATATATATAGATAGTTGCTATTCTTCCATTTTGAAAGTTAACTGTTTTTAGTAATTTTAGTAATTAGTTTTAAGGGGAGTCATCACTTTTAAATCTTCAAAAAATTGAAATTTATTTTTTTGCATTTTTAGAATATTTGAATATTTCTGAATCATTTAAAACAAATCAAGTTAAAATATTGTCACGGAGAGTGGCAATATGACAGAGTCTACAGTTGTCTGGCATGGGTGTGTTCATGAATAAGCAAGACTTAAGTTAAAAATATAAAGTTTATTTAGAACCTCAATAAACGTTAAAAATATTAAAAGTAATAAACTTAGAACATTTGTATAACCAAAATAATCTCACACAGACACTTCTAACTCACGAATCTCACTAGCTCGGGAGTCCGACTGTGTGTGCTGCGAGGGGTACCTTTGCTCTAACTCGAGCAGTATTTGTACAATTTAGTTCTGATGTAAACATTACCATAGTGGGAACTTTGAAAAACCTTTTTCTCATAATGATGATTTTCATACTTGCACGCACTGTATAAAAGAAACCACTGAAGATATTGCTTTCAAATTTTTTAGGGTTAGTGCATAATGATGCTACCAAAAATATGCATCTAATTTTTCATAAAATTATTCTACTAAGAATTTATATTTATAGCATTTGACTTGTAATTTTAATGTGCTTTTTCAGATTTTTAAAATCTGATTGTCCTGGAGTAAATATTCTTTGGTGTTTTAAAATTTATATAAGGGTAGTATTATACCTAAGGATTTTACATCACAAAAAATGCAAAAATTATTACTCAAACTTTATTTGTGTTTATATAAGTCTGCACACAGTGTATCAGTGTAAATTTGAAATTTTCAGTAAATGCACTAACTTCTCACTTCATGAATAAAATTCTTATTTACTTGTTACAAAATTGAATCAGGGAACATAATCTACAAAGTTTAGAGAAGTAACTGTAAGATTTGGATCAAAGCAAAAGATTATAAACTGTCTTCCAATTATATATTGGAATACAGTGACAGAATACTTATTGATTTTCATATTCAAGTATGAATGTAATTTAAAGAACTGTACAGTAGTTTAATTACTTTAACTACAAAATAGGGTGCTCTTAAAAACTTGTGTAATAAGCATTAAGTATACCAAATCAGGTTACCTTCTTACCTGATAAAAACAATTCTGCTAAATTTTGAACAGTTTCAACCTTAGTGCAATATTTAATTGGCATACACTTAACATGTCTTTTGGTATCAGTCTAAGGACACACTATTTTATAAGAACAACTGTTTAAAGCCATATTGTCATAAATAATATATACTGCTTATACTTTATACAATATACTAGAACTAAATGATTATTACTCTTAAAAAGTAATACCCAATAAATAGCTAATTTTAGATTTTTAGTAGAAATTAAAAATTTTTTTATGCTAAACTTAACTGCAGTAACTTAATTGAAATTGAATTTGTATAATTTATCCAAAATTTTGGTGAGCCACAATGGTATGATAGCTAGTTGATAGAACTATAAATTATTTTGAAATTGAGAATGTGTGGAATTTTGGATAAAAGAATATAATGTTAATTGAGTATCATTTCAGGTATTTTATATCAATACAGTAGATTCCGGTTAATCGGACCACATCGGGACGTGATCATTTTAGTCCTAATAACCGGCTTATCCGATTAAACGAACATGCCTTATGTTACAAGATGGGATTCAGTCAGTATAAGCGGCTCGTCTGATTAACTGGAATCGACTGTATTTAAATTATTAGAAATTATTTTTTGTGAAAGAGGAAGCTCTTTTTTAATCCTACGTCAAGGGAAGTCTAACATAACCATAATTTCCTTCTGGCAGCCCAAAATAGTGAAAAAGGAAACTATGACAGTGTAATTTTAGAAAATGAATTGCATAACTGATCTGATTAGTAAAAAGTCTGGAGTCCTTTTTCTGGAGGTAAATGAAAGAATGTGTGAATTTTGAATCAATATCTTCATACCAGACATATTATGAAATGCAAAGTAATTACTGATATAGCAAAGAGTTTTTCTTATTTAAAGTTATGTTAGTGGTGTCTAGCTAGTAAGATTGTTCAGTCATTAGTTTTAAATAATGTGCATAATCTAGGATATCTTATTTTCAGAATGCTAAATGAACAGTTGGATAAGATGCGCAGTGATGTATCTGATCTTAGAATCCAAAATGCTAAGCTTGCTTCACAGGTAAGGTATTTTGATTTTCTAATTCAATCAGGCAGAGAGAGAGTTGTTTTAATGAGAGTTACTGGTGTGAAACTGTTTTAAAAAAGAAATTAGTGTACTTTGTAGTAAATTTTTACTTTTTTGTAACAATCATCTGATAAACTTTTTTTGTGTAAATAATAGAAATCCTTTGAAATTTGTTGAAGGAAAGATTTTTTTGTGTATCTTAGTCATCTATTTATATACCTTTTCGTTATCAGAGTTGAATGCAGGTTAAATTCTTGCTCATGGTTCAACTTCAAGTCTAAATTTTAATTTATAAATTTTGATTAATTGAGAAGAGAGGTGAATGAATCAGAAACATTGAATACAGAGATGCAACATTTTCACCTGGTTTACCAAAAAGTTTTCATATTGTGCCTCCTTATGCCATTAAAAAGATAAATTCAGTCATTCCAAATGTGCAAAATAAAGGGTTTACATAAACAGAAATGTAGAAATTTGCATGTAGGCTATCAGTATATCTTAACTCATCTTGTTGCACAAGCAAAATTTATCAGTTGATACTGTATGTTTTTTCAAAGAATCCATATTGCAACTATCTACAATACAGTTGACTACAGAAAGGTGAAAAGTAAATTTTTCAGGGTCTGTATTTTTCCTCATTTCACTGCTTTCTGAACTCCTTGACTTGCCATTCCTTATTGTTCTAATTTTTAGAAATATTTTTAAGGTCAAAAGGATTTGCATACCAGGCACATACGGCATGTTAATTATTGATTTTTGTCAAAAATATCAAAATGACCCAATATGTTTGATTGTTTTAAAGAATTTTTTAAAAATTTTTATTTATATAATAAAATTTTCTTCTCATTTTAGTGTAAATTTTGCCATTTAAAAATCCTTTTTTAAAAATATTTTATTTTTTTACCCCTTTTTAAAAATATAATTTTATTTTTTTAAATGGTTTTTACTTCTTACCTATTTTTTCATAAAAATTCACTCTTTGCTTTTTCCTTATTTAAAAAAAAATAAAATTATTAGTTTTTTTACTTTTCTGCACAAAAGAATTCCTGCTATTTTCCGAAAAATTTAATTCATGGATCCTACATGTCTTGTATTCAGCTCTATCGATGTATTGTGAATTCCTAATTTATATTTTGGGGTGACTTCTCACCATTGTGAGCTGGTAGATAATTTTCTTCATAACAGAGATAACCTGAAAATGTTAGGGCCACCAAAGTCTCCAGTTATCTAGTCCCAGCTTGCATGGGAGACCATCGAGAGATTAGTCTATCTTGTCAGTCTTACCAAAGACGATTCAAAACCTAAAAACAGCCCATTACAGGAGGGGACCCTGTTGCCCAAACAATTCATAAACAACCTTAAAGAAAGCACAAAATATATGGGAAGTTTGTGTGGCTACAATTGGTAACCAAATGCCCTTGTACCAAGTATATTTTCTATGAACAACACACACACACAAAAAAAAAAAAATGCCTTGGCATCCTCTTTCCTGGTAATTTAAAACTAGTTTTAGGTTTTTAAATTTTGGATTTGATTGATGATAGATCAAAGGCCTGTAATGTTTGAATAATTGTTACTCTACATTATGTGATATTTAAGTGTAGTTTTCTTTCCCTCAAAAGAGGATATAGTAAATGATAAAGAACTTTAAACCATATATTGCTTCCAAAGAGTTTAATTTTTTATTGAACTTTTTAAACTTCATGAAAAAATTGTTATTGTTATTAAACTACTAGGGTTATTAAACTATTATTATTAAACTATTGTTATTAAACTATTGTTATTAAACTATTATTTTGTGAAATATTGCCAAAACCTGGTTGAATTTTATGATATGTACTGTGAGGGAGAAGTAAAGTTGTTATTAATGGTTATTAAATAGTACAGTCTTTAAACACTTTCACTGTCTATAAAAATGTATTTCCTCCAATCATGCTGTAAAAAATTCTCAGATTTTTCACATATGTCATATATTTCTGAATTAACATTTTTATGCAACAAATTTTATTTTCAGCATTATATATCATTTATATGAATCAGTTGTGATAATCTTCCTCAAGACTTAATTAGTTTTGTGGTTAAAATTTTTTTCTATATTGTATTCATAAAATGATTTTTTTTTTTTTTTTTTTTTTTTTTTTAACAGTGTGAGTACTCTGAAGAAAGAGTAAAAATTCTTCAGTCAAATTTAGAGACATACAAGAAAGAATATATGTCATTTAAAGATAAAAATCGTCAACATAGTTCTCTGATTGTACAGCATCAACAATCTATCAACAGTTTGCGACAGGTGTGCTGACATTTTATTCTCTCAATATATATATATTGCATTGTTAAAGTTTACTTGTCAGGGTAATTAGTTTAAATTAAATTAACTCATTTTTCTGTGAATTTCATAGGACTTAATGGTAGCACAAGAGAAACTTGCAAAATCAGATGTGACAATTGAAAATTTGAAAGCTGAAAGAGATTTGCTTAAAGGCGTTGAAACTCGTCTTTTGCAAGAGAAAGAATCAGTAATGAAAGAACAACAGCAGCAGTCCCGCTTAATGGCAAACTTACAGGCTGTTCAGGTTGGATTTAAATCTGCTTCCTCTGTTTAATTGTATCTTTTTAATATTTTTAAAAAGGAAATGTTTTATAAATTTTATAGCTAGAGTTTTTTTATTAATCATACTTCAATTTTTTTTCTGTATTATATATATTTGTAAAAATATGTGTTTGCATTAGTTTCTCATATTTAGTTTTAATATGAAAAACTTATATTTTCCTTCATAGTTACAAACTTTGAGGATGCTTTAGAGCAGGGGTCTGCAATGCGGTGCCTGCCAGACAATTTTAAAGTGCCTGCTGTTCAAATATCTAAATTTTAGATATTTGAACAACAAATGCTTGTAGTTGTAATGAATAATTTTAGTAAATTTTTTAAAAGCATAAAACTGTAAGAAATAAAAAACTGAGCAGCTTGCTATCTCAACAGTGTTGCTCTCCCCTCGCTGTGAGTCAGCTTGTTTTTCCTGCTCTGAAATTGAACCGTCTTTGCGTGCCGACATGCTTGTGAATCTTTATTTTCCAATAGGAAATAACTTAACCTTTTCCTTATGGGGTGGGATAGCATGTATCCCAAGTATATACAGCCGATTCCGGTTAATAGGACCACATCGAGATGCAATCATTTTGGTCCTAATAACTGGCTGGTCTGATTAAACGAACATGCCTTATGTTACAAGATGGAATTTGGTCTGAATAAGCGGCTGATTCGATTAACCCGTGTTCCGATTAAGTGGAATTGACTGTGTGTGTGTGTGTGTGTGTGTAAGTATATATATATATATATATATATATACACAACACCTCCTTAATGATGGCCGTTCATACAACAGAGGTATAAACTTTTCTGTTCTAAAGAGGGAATTGGAAAAATGGGCCCCGTAAGCTAAAGGTTAAAATCAAAGTACCAATCATGCCTCACTAACACTCATTTGGACCAATGTCTGAGAATTGGGAATTCAACTTCTGTGCCACATTACAACGAGTTGGCTGCAAATTTGCAATGTCAAATATCACATTAATTATTAATTTTGAGATTGTTTTGTTAAAATTAAAATTTGAATTGATGTATTAAAAAATTGTCGCATTAATATTTCCATGTTTAAATATTATCCCCTCCCTCCTCTTCATCCAGCAGTGCCTACCAAATTCCTGCATTTCAGAAATATACCCTCCTAATAAAAAAGGTTGCTGACCCCTGCTTTAGAGAATTGCTATCTCTCAGCAAGAAGAGATAGATATTTACTGTCAAATCTAAGAATTTAAATCAATATTATTAATTTGCCAAAGTAGAACATCCTTTATTTTGGTATTAAAAACTTTCCAGTGGGCTCCTGAAATTTAAAATTACCCTATCTGTATAAAAGACAACAAATGCAGAAAGCAACTCATCACATGCATAGTTTGATATGCAGTTCATTCATACCATTTAAAAGCAGTAATATTATTAAAGTTCACCAAACAGTTATACACAGTACAATATTATAGTTAATGAAATTCAATACATTTAATCTTGTTGTAATCTGTAAGACCAAAAAAAATTGTCTTAATTTTATTCATGCCAATCCAGCAACCAGTGATCTCTGCTGAAATTTACCCTCCAAAAATCAAGGGTTGGCTGTATATGTATAAAATATTTATGTATTAAAAAAATGTATAAACATTTATTTTTAATTTCACAGGTTTGTTTGAAGTAAGTTTATTTCAATTCAATAACTTCTTTAAATTTTATATCAAAATTATGAGATACTGTACTCATCACTGTTTATATCTTTTAGAATAATTTAGAACGCATTGAGTCAGAAACTAAAAGGAACCTTCAGTACCAAGTAGAGAAATTCGAGAAAGAAAATTCTGTTTTGAAAACTAAAGTAGACAATGCTAATGAAGAGTATCGATCTGCTGTAAAGATTTGGGAGGTATTTATTTTAGACATTAAATACTGTTGCTGTATATTTCATTTTTATTAAATAACTTAAAACTAAAAATAAATTATAACCCTGTAAACATTAAGATGATGGTAATTGACAGTTTGAGCTAGATTTTTACTTTTTAAGAATTTTATTTCTAGCCTAAGTTGAAAGTGACCTTTTTATAATGATATTACTCAACCTCTAATTACTTATTGCTGCTGTTAACCACTTGTAATGATTAATCAGAGTTTCTTAAGAAAATTGGAAGTTTTATATATTATAACTAGGACAATTAAATCAACCTTTATGGTGGCCATGCTGATACTGATAAAAACTAAGCCTACCATAGCATCATAAAGGATGAAATATGCTTGAAAAAATGATTCAATATTTGAAAAAAATTATTCATGTTGGAGGCACCTTTTTGAGTTAATTATCTATTAAAACTGAGAACTTTAAAGGCTCATCTTGGTTTCATACAAAGTATTTATGATATTAGGGAGCCTTTTGAATTGTGATAGAATGTAAAAAAACAAAACAAAAAACAATAACTATGAAACCCCTTAATGGCAGTTCATATTGAGACAAATAAGACTGTTTCCAAGAATGACACTGTAACAGTGTGTGTGTGTGGCTAAGGTCCCTGGGGCTGATGACTGTCACACCCCAGTCCAGTGTACATCTGAATACAGAGAAATAGAAGCATAAATCACATAATCACAGGAGAATTTTTACTAACAAACAATGACACCGGCGATGGACGATGGATTGCAGCTCCCCATTTTAGACGAAAGACTGATGAGTTCCCCAGGTTACAACCAAGTCTTATGTGGGAATTGAACCCATGCCCCCGGCGTGGGGCTGATGCCTTAACCACTTAGCCACTAGGCGACACTGTTACAGTGGTATGGTAAGATGTTACAGTAATATGGTTACAGTAATATGGGTAGATGTCTTGCCCATTAATACTGAATGTGTGGAAAAGTATGAATGGATAAGTGTCTATACTGATGGGTCTCAGCCTGTAGAACTCCCAACCAACCCAAGTTTGTATGGCAGCAGGTTCAGGACTATTTAATCCTCTTCTCCTGTTATGTGTTTGTCGTTAAATTTAAAACAGATTTTGATGGCAAAGTGAAGGCCATTCACCTTGCATTGACACAACTACTGACTAAACACTATAAATTTTAAGAGTTATTTTATTCTTGGATTCACAAGCAGCAATCCATGCCATAAGTTTTGTACAGGACCCCTTATCTTATTGAAATTTTCATCTGTAGGGAACTCATATGACTTCTGGAACAAAATAAGAAAAATAGTTCTATAGTGTTTACATAGCCATACGGTCTCTTTTGCGAAGAAACAGGCAGATCTTCTCATTCAAAAAGTGATCAACTGCAACAACCAAAATACTTCAAAATGTCGTACCTTTCAATAAAGCTATTCATAAAACAAATTATGAATGTGAAATATTAATCACAGTTGCAGAACAGATTAAGAACTCCTCCCCCCAAAAAATTCAGGTAGTCTCCTCTAGTGAAACCACCATGGGTTATTAACGTAGGATTACTTATCGTTTGCTTACCTTTTTCTTTTCTTTTCTTTTCTTAAAAAAAAAAAAAAAAAAATTGGTACTTTTCTGTTTAGCTGTTTACTGCTGCTGGGTTTGGCGTGCTGCCAAAGTTATAGGACCATTATTGAGGAACATAATCCTACATTAAAATTAAAAAGAATGATAAGACCTAGCTGATGTACTTGATAAACTGCATCACAAGGCAGTGGCTTTTTCCAGTGGCAATGTTTACTGACTGGGCATGATTGCCTGTGTACACACCTTTACCTAATTGGAATATTCAGCAATCCTTATTGCCCGTGAATTGAATAAACCTATGAATAGAACCCATCTGTGTGACTGTAATGCAATTAATGGAACTGACTCCAAGATAGTGAGATAGAGAACTTTTGGAGCAATGATTTTGTTCATTACATTTTTGTTATTTGGTTTCTTTCATTATACTTGTTCTTTTGTTCTACTTATTGTGTGCCCTGCCACTAGAAATTTAAAAACAAAGATATTACCTTGAAAATATGGGTAAAATGGTATGTTATGATCATTATAAAGACAAAAATTACTCTCCATAAACATGTTAACTACTTAAATTGCCATTTTTTTCTGTCTTTTAATGTATTGGTATGGGACATGGGAACAATGACTTTCCTAATTTGTTTCATGCCAAATTTCATTTGATCCTTAACATATTTATTGCTGAGCATACACAAGCATATATACAATTATTCATACAGTTGATTGCACATAGTGCCAGGTGTAACAATAAACTCTTCATAAAATCAGTTAATTGTTTTTCTAACATCAAGCATTGCAGCTAGTCGCCCAGTGGCTAAGTGGTTAAAGGCATCAGCCTGCCATGCCGGGGGTGCGGGTTCGATTCCCGCATAAGACTTGGCTGTATTCTGGGGAACTGGTCTGTCTTCCACCTGCAAATGGAGCCCCGTCTAGAAAGGGGAGCTGCAACTCATCGTCCATCGCCGGTGTCATCGTTTGTCAATAAAATTCTTCTGTGATTGTGTCATTTGTCTGTTTCTATGTCTTGTATTCATATGTACACCGGACTGGGGTGTTATGTCGTCATCCCCCAGGAACATTATGAGAAATAAAAGAAAAAAAAAACGCAGCTTGTTTGACTTTCATGCAGCTGTGTAACAAACTAAAATATCCTGATTTTGACTGGTTTTTTTTCTTTCAAACCTTAATAACAATGCTTTAGTAATATTTCAATCTTATAAAGCTAACATTTGAATAACTTTTTGACATTATGCATTTTTACTTACCTATTATAATCTTTTATAGGTTATGATTTCTACTTTTGTTAAAAGGAAAAGAGATATTTTAATAATATTTAAATTTTTTTTTTTTTTTTTTTTTTTAAACACAGAGATGCTTAACATGATTTTGCCATTTAAATGAGAATACTTAGAATACATTAAATGAAAAATGGGAAATAAAGCTTTACTCGGGGCCAACCTAACCTGAGAGCACTAAACATACTACAACGGCCAATTTACACCTGGAACGGAAATAATTCCCCTCCAATACAAAATGCGGATTGCCATATTTGGCCTTTTATCGCCCATTAAGAAAATTATGAAGGTTTTAAATATTTAGGCTTTAAGAAAACAATCACATGTTTTGATTTCTATTTTCAACTTTTAAACATTTCAGATTGTACAGCAAATCACGGCAGTTAATATTCCAATAGGTATAGTGTTGAAAATTTCCTTTCTATTGTTAACTGCAGATGTGTATTTTTCCCCACTTTTCTCTTGTAAACACTGCCTTTTCTTAGGGTAAACCATTACCCACTGGCAGGAAGTAACAGACCTGGGGTTACCAAACTTTCACATCCACATTGAACTCCAGCTACTCCTGCCAAGGAAACGAAGCCTTCTGAATGGTCAGATTATTCTATGACGTTAAATTCTTTCCCATATGCTGTATTGCACATTATTTACTAAATATATGAAACACCAATTTTTGTTGCTCAAATATATCTATGCTTTATCAGTTAAATCATTATTTTAATGATTTATGTCTGAAATGTACCTTTAATCAACTCTGTTAATAGGAAAAAGTGCGAACTATATCGCAATCGTGGAATCATACTGCTCTAGCATCCTACCTGTATTCAGGTTAGGTAGGCCCCGAGTATAGTGCTAAAATATTTTCAATGCAGTTTTGTTTACAATAATGGAAAGTTTATTTCGTTATATAGCAAATTGACTATAAGTAACTTTTTTTTTTTATCTGCATGATGCATGTAATATAGAATCATTGCTAGAATTTGAAGAGTAAATACATGTAAAATGAAGTTTTAAGTATCCAGTTTTAATATATATATATATATATATTTCTTGGTAGAAACAAAACAAAGAGTTACAACAGAAAATTGATGCTGAAGTTGAACGAAATCGTAAATTGCATGAAGATCTAGTAGACGCTTATTCACAGGTTCATGCTTTGAACCAAGAGGTGAGAAATGTTCATTATTATACTTGAGTTTCTTAATACATGTTTTATTTATATCTTACATTTCTTCTTTGTCTTTCACAGCTATTAGCTGCTAAATCTCATATAAGCTCTACACCAGAAAAAGCAGATACAGGTGAGTTTTTAGCATATATTTTGGAATCAGAAGAATTTTGCATTTTTATTTATCCTTAAAAATGTTAGAACTAATTAACTCTAGGGAAAGATTTTTTTATGTAGATAAACCATATCTATCCTAATATAGGTTCTTCCAAATATTGTAAATAGCTCAAGAAATTGTACTTGATGCTGTGACATTGTCTCAATTATTACACATAATTAGTACTTAAATAAGTATGTGATGCCCCTTTCCTACCCCTCAACATGTCATCTATCTGAGAACTCTTGATCTGAGCAGTCTCATAAACTCTTGGATAAGAGGCCATAAAGTTCTAGTAATGTGTGGGTTTTGACGTTATAGAATGCATTAATCCCAGAGTGGTTCGAGGGCTCTTCAGATTTTGACACTATAATGACGGCTCAAATCTCATAAACTTCAAACACTTACCAGCACTTCAAATGCCAGAGAAAAATCCCTCATCAATCGGTGATTCAAATCCCTTTGAATTTGCCGACAGTATAAAAGATAGGCAGTAAAAGTCCACGCTGAGATCTGTTTTGGAGTGCTAGAGAGCTCTCCTGGTTGGAGGCCATGTAGGCCAGAGTCTTGGAACCCGAAAAGCTAACCTTATGATCTAACTATATATTCTAACTTGCTGTACATACTTGCTTTAAATGTAGTAGTTGTAGTATGTTAACATGTTGTAGTAAATAGTTGAAGCTAAAGGTTTGTCTTATTATTGGCTATGGTACAATGCATAAAGTTTAATATTTGTCCTGCATTTATGTGCAGAGCATTTATCCTATTTTGGTAATCTTGCTGTGTTTGTATAAAATAAAACCTCAGCGTCTAATGCAGAAATGCTTTAAATTTTATCCAGTAGGGGAAGAAATAAACTTTCTATACATCCTGGTTTTCTTGGCTTCTGTCCTGTTGTAGTGTTTGTCTCAAGTTTACTAAGAACTTTTGCAAATTTCTGATGTCAGTTCCTACATTCATGATTGCATTGGCCTTATAACGTAGACTGGCAACCATTGGTTTATGAAAGGCCAGATCAGGCATGTTTTGTATAATGTGTTTATGTGCAAATGCTTTGTTCTGTTTAAAATGGGTTTGTTCCTGTATAGTTTGGTGAAATGTCAAATGAATATGTTTCTTTAATAGATTACCGTAAAATCTTTAAGTATAATACACATTTTTTTCACATTTTAGTCCAGAAAAATGAGGGTGCCTATTATACTCATGTACAAAAAAATGTAGTTTTAAACATTGAATAAACGACAAACAATGATGAGCTGTATTTTAGTAAAAGTGATTAAGGCTGATAATATGACAGTGTTGTTTGTTTTGAATTAAAAATTTAAGTTTTTTTTTTCTATCAAATTTGACATTTTTGTTTATTTTTATTACAAATTTTATTTATGTTTATAAGTATTTGTACAATTTTAAAATAAAATATTCTAAAGTTTTGCCTGTGTATCATAGTCGAATTTTAATTTTTTCCAAAAATTTTGTGCAAAATCAAGTATGTGTATTATACATGGTGTGTATTATAGTCAAGATTTTATGGTACTTGATGTAAGTTTTGCGGAAGTATGCCTGTTATGTTATATATATATATATATACATACACACACACACACACACACACACATGCGCAGTGGAATGTCGATCTACTGTTTTTCAAGGGACCAACTGAACTGAACGATAGATGCGGGAACATAACAAAGCAATAGGATTGTTGAGACTGGGGGAAATAAACGACACATACGGGAAAATGATGATTTGGAGAATGATAGATCGAGATTCCACTGTATATATATATAAACAATGTATATACTTTAACATGCTTTTAGACTAAATAAGTGCTAATGATTAACTTTAAAAGATGTTAAGGTTTGTTCTTGATCCTGCTTCAGCCCTAAGCAGTCCTTATTTTATAAGGACTCTCAAAATTTTAATGATATTGTATTAGGATAGTTTGTATTTAAACCAATGTAAGTTATGGGAAAATTTTAAAAAAGCCTGATATATATAAATGAATTATAGGTGTGTTTTACTTTCTAGCAAAATGTTTAATGATATTCAATGTCATGTGTCCACATATAAAACTTTTTTGACAGTATTAATCTATATGTTGGAAACCTAGAAATTTTTTTTGATATTGTTAGATGATAGCTTGAAATTTTGGCAAAATTTACATGATAGCTTGTCTCTTAGTTTGTTAGGTACTACTATGATTGGTTCTTTTGACCTTACCTTTTATATTTTACCCTTTATACTGACCTTGTATGCCGAACCTTTTTATACTGACCTTTTACATTTTATACTGAAATTTACTTTGTTCTTAATAAGAAACTAGTTGGAACCCGTCAAAACGTAATGGCTGGATAGTAAATAAATGTACTAATACACAAATTATACTCAACACATCATTTTGAATTGTTGGAAATCATAATATTAAGAACAGAGAAATACACTTTAAAAAATTACTATTTAACCCAGCAAAAAGAAATATGGTTTCTCAACAGTGAGAAATAAACAATTTGTCAGGTTTAATTCTATATCTCACAAACAATTAAAAATAAATATGGCCGAGAGAGAGAGTTAAAGAGATTCTTCGGAGTAAACAAATTAATGTGTTTAGGCGGCCTCGTGCTTAGTAAGTATCGAAAGCCAGATTTAAACATGTCACTGAGCATGCGCAGAAAGCAAATTTTAATTGTAAATTATCGCTACTTTATAGAATATACTGTTATAAATAAACAGCAAATTTGACAAATCTACGGATTCCAATCTTTCGTTTAAGACAAAAATAAAGTAAATTGATGCAGCGGTTTTCTCTTACGGACAGCCCAAAAAATTGGCTTAGCAACTTAAATATATAGATTTAAAAGTAGGATAGTTTACTTGCAAAATTGTTCCCCAGTGTTTCAAATGTGATTAGTTGTCTGAACCCTTTTATACTGAAATTTATTTGTACTTAAAGAATTTAAAAGTAGGTAAAATTGTCCCCCAGTGTTTTAAATTTGGTGATTAGTTGTCCAGTTTTAAAAACTTGATAAAATTTATTTATGTATGCAGCATGTTTTTTCTTGAAAACTTCTGCATTAAATTTTGTGGTTGTACAATATGAAGATCTACCCTATGTTAATATTTTTGAGTATTAGGTTTGCTCTAAATTTGGGAAATTCTGGAAATCTGAGATGAGAACTAGTATTCTCATTTCAAATTACAATTACTCATTTGACAGCCGATTACTAATTAATTACCAGACAAATACTGCACCTGTTTGGTAGCTAATTCTTAAAATTAAAGAGGCAGTTTTCTTTTATAAAGAAAAGATTGACTTTCATGGATACAAGAGAGGAGAAAGTTTTCTTTTTTTTAATAACAAGTAGCATGTTTAAATTTTTTTTAAAATTAGAGTTGGTTATTTTTAATTGATACAACTGATTTTGAGAGTGAGTCTACCTTGATGCGGGAAAATCGTGTGTAATATGCAATCAGTGGAATATTTACATTTCTTCATTGAAGGGATAGAGAATTTTATGTGTAAATATTTTAAATATGCAGTTTGACTTGGTCAAAGCATAATAGTAAACTAATCTGCTGATGAAAATTAGATCTTTTGGGCATGAAAAATTATTTTTTAAAATATTTGAATTTAATTTTTTTACATATTTTTTAGTGTTAATTAGAGATTATCTAATTTAAATTGTGCAATCCAATTTGGGAACCCCTGCTTATTGCAGATAATGTTGAAATAAATTTGAATTTAAAAGATTGGTAGAGAAAAATATCAATTGAATGAAGACATAATGTTTCTAAATGCAAAATAGCTATTTTCCAAAGAAATTTTATTAGCGACCTATATTTGGCACTTTCCATTACTAGACCAGTATGAATTTCATTAAATCTTGGATGAAAATGCCTAATATTTTGATGAAAATAATGAAATGAGAGGGTGTTGGAGTTTCCAATCTGTAAGAGATGAAATTGTCAAAAGAATAATTGAATAGAAAAATTGTATTTCAACAATTTAAGCAGTTTTTGTTTTTTTCCCTTTTTTCTGTTAACTTAAGGACTTTGTCCATAGGTTTCTGCATTAGAAAAATAAATAATTTAAGTAATTTTATTTAATTTATTTTGCAGTTGCTGGTGGTAAGACTCCTCCAAAAACGCCTACTGCTCTTAGTTCATCTATTGCTGAAGTGAAGCATTTAAAAGAGCAACTGAATGAAGCACAGCAAAAATTGAAATGTAAGTTATATTTTTTTACCATTCTTCTTTTTCGAATGTGCTAAATTCTTGAAGTAAGTGATATATGGCAAAGTTCTAATTTCGCTGTGCTTTTGGCACAATAAATGGGTTGAATAAAAACCTTTTGTAATGATGGTCCAAATGTGGTTTGATTGAAATTAAAATTTTGAGTTCAGTCTAACAAAGTTCTTTTTTAAGCTTCTTAGTCTCAGTTTATTTAAAAAAAAAAGAACAAATATTAGTTCTATTTATTTAAAAATAAAATTTTTTTATGAAGTGATAGCTTTTAGTATGCCAGCATTTGCTAAATTGCTGAACATAAGACTGTAAAATTGGGATAATCAAATGATCACATATTGAAATTAATTCATTGTGATATAATTTATGAATTCATATTGTGTATATAGTCCACCTCCTGCTAGAATAGACCTGGCACCAGTTTTATGGTTGCTGACTTGGGGAGGTCGATTCTCGAAATGAGGGGTCGGGGATAATCAACATTTCTTCACCATTAACTATGAGAAGTATTTATTGCTCTTTAGGCATAAATTTAATTTTGTAGGTTTTAACTATTTAGGCTTTAAGAATACTATCGTGTGTTTTGATTTCTATTTTCATGTAATCAATGTATTTTAGGACTCTTAATCCTGCATTATACTATGTACTTTTTCCGTAAGTAATAAGAGGGAGTTTCAGAAATCCTCGATAAAATTTAGAGTCATGTTTACATTTTAAATACTGGATCATACAAAAATTTATTATTATACATGCAGATTTCTGGGTATTTGGGTTTTTGCAATTGTTAGTTTTTTCATTCGCCAAAGGAGGTGCGATCTTTTTTGGTAATTTTGTTTTCATTTAAAATAAGTGGCCTGTTATATTGATAAATAATGCAAACATAAAATATATTTTGGGATATAAGTGGTTGGTTCTAGAAATGAGGGATTAAACATAAGACAGTTATAAAATAGGAATTTAATGGTAGTCACAAAATTCCAAGTGGTGGAAGGGATGGAACATTTTGCGATTTATGGTAGCCTGTATTTTCTGCAGTACCCTAAAACTATGCAAAATTTGGCCCAGATCTGTTTTGAGGTGTAGGATTGTAGGATATAAACAGCTACAGAATTTCATATTTATAAATATTTGTTTAATGTAAGATTTTTTGCTTTGTTAATATTTACATTTCAATATGCATTCATATGTACAGACAACTTTGTATGGGTTCATTGATTATGATTGCATATCAAAAAGATTTTAGGATTTTCTTATTAATTTGTCTCATTGTTGAGGAAAATGTAATTTATAAAAATATTTTCTTAATTTTGTAAATAGTTAAATATTTTATGCACCTTTATTTTAGAATTATGACAATCATGCATTTTTCTTATAGAATTAAATTGTTCGACACATGTTTTAATAAGATTGAGAGTTATAATTTTGACTGCCTTTCTTTTTATTTTTTTTTCTTTTATATATGCATTTCATGTATTTATTTTGTAATTTCACCTTTATTTTTAGCCCTTCAAGAAAAATTGGACATTACAAACAAAAGTTCTGAACAATATTTGAGCATGTGCCAAGATTTAGAATTACGAGTTAAAGAACAAGATGAAGTTAGGCTTGTTTTCTTTTATTTGTATTGAATATATGTTTTACAGAATGTTTATAATTTTCATTGTAATTTTTGGAAAATTAATTCAAAATGGTCAAATTTTTTTTAATTGCACCATTTTATTCATAAAATTCTGAGTTAATTAGTAAAAGAAACGGTTTATTTTTTTCAAATTTTAAAGTGTTCAGGATGGATGAAATTTTTAACTCACAATTTTATTTACCTTATATTTGGCTTTTTTTTTATACACACGTCTTGCAGGGAAGCTTCAATGCAACAAATTGTACAGCTCCAACTCGTACAAATTCTTATAATGAAGCATTCTGATCTTAAAATCAAGTTTGTCAGTTCAGTACTGCCATCTATTGAGCGCTTAAGCATTTAAACTAATCTCAGGTGCGACAAAGTCAAAGAAGCTATAATATATTAGCAAAAGTTATGTGGAGTTCAACCCATGAGGGGATGACAAAATTGCTCTTTTTCTCAATTTTGACAAATTTGCTCTTTTTCTTAGAGCAAAAGAGTACATGACAAAATTTGTTTACAAATGACTGCCTGTGAAGGTTTTGGGCTTGATGATTAAGGGATTAAAGAAGCTAGCACAGGTCCTTAGAAAGTTCTGAAGAACTACTTATTTTTGATTTTGGTAAAATAATACGAGCCTTGTTTGCATATGGAGATGAAATAATGTGTATAACTATCATGCAATTCTTTTTATATTTATTGAATAATGTATTAACCTGAAGTATAGTTAATTATTTTATAATTTATATTGGGTTTTATCTTTTTTATGTTTGTGTCACATAATAAAATGGCTATATGATCTGGATATATTTAGTGGACCCACAGATATGGTGTGTGTTTAAAGTCATGTTTATTTTCTTCACTCAATATTTGTTTTTGTCCAATTTAGTTGAAAAAAAAATGCCCTGATCTTTTTCTTAGAGCAAGTGTTTGCTTTAGTCATATTTTAACTGCAGAACTTTCATTTTCTGTTTTTCTCGTAGAACTTTGATTTTCTAGGGCTGCAAAATTTTCAAAAGTAATAGTTGATCTTTTTTTTAAAATTGTACAATTTTTGAGTTATTGAATACTGCATTTTAAATCTAAATATAGTGGATAAATATATACTTGAATTGATTAGAGTATTTCTAATATCTTAATGTATTACAGGAAAATTAATTTCATGATTTTTATTACTAAACTGTTAAGATTTGATATATGGAAACAATTGGTACTTTTTAGTAATTGCATTTATTTATTATGTAACATTTATTAAAAAAAGTAATAAATATAGTAAGCCTAAATATATTTTTCAGATAAACAAACAACTTCAAGAGTCGATGGATTCTGCTTTGAATTCTAGTAAAGAGGGTAAGACTAATTCACATTAAATCTAAAACAGTTTATTATGGTTTTATGTTTATTTGTTTCTTTGGAATACAAATTGCTTTTTTTTGGCTAAGTACTTTCATGTTGTGTTGGAGGTAAATTTGGGAATAACTTGATTGCTGGTCGTATTAAAATTGAAAATTTTAAAGCAAGAAACAGAAAGAGATTTGTGTGATGTATTAAAATTCATCATCCCATTAATAAAACCAACAGAAAGATCATACAGTACTAAAGTTTCTTTGAATAATAGTATTATTTCATTGTGAATTAGTAAATGAAAACTTAGTAAACAAATAATTTATTCCTAACAAAAAACATTTTTATTACAGTACTGAAGATTCTTTGAATAGTAGCATTATTTCAGTGTGAATTTAGTAAAACTGCAGTGGTAGCTTTCAGACCATTGCAGTTTAAGAATGATTTTTCAAAGAAAAAATGTCTACCTTTTTATCAAACATGTAACATTTATAAAATAAGTATGTGTTATGAATACACACACACATTCAATAAAAGTCATGTCACATGAATATTTACTGTTTAACGTATGATAGAATTTTCATCTAATCATAATATTCTAAGCTATATTACTTGTATTTATTGAATTTTAGCTCAGGCATCTTTAGAGAAAAGTCTAGAAAATATGGAAAAGACAAATCGGGAACTAATAGAAGAAAATATGAGACTTAATCAACATTCTGGATCTCAGGTAAGTTTTCCTATCTATAAATTAATTGTGTGTAAAATTCATTTTGGTGGGAAGTATGTTGTTCTATAACTTCATTTTTGTCTTTCGATGAAGTATAACATTTTTATTTTATCTGCTGGAGGTAAATGTTTATTTCATCTTGATTTGGAAGTATATGAATTGTGTCCCAGTTAGAATTTAGAGCTCTAGAGTCATTCTTTCATCAATAAAGTTTTAATGTTTCATGTTGGAAGGGCAAGGGGACTTTCTAGGCCTATCAAAATACCCTTTTTTGAATTTCTCTGATGACAGGAAATAAACTCATTTCTTAATGTACTTTTTTATAATTAGTTTTGTGTGAACAGCATTTCTGTTGTTTTTTAAAGTGCATTGTCTGTAATAGAAATGGGATTTTTTATTTGCATGCTTTCATATTTCTTTATTTTATTTTTATAAATTTTGGAAACACATTTGTCCTACTTTTCCTTAGATATTGTATTTCTATTCATTTGTGATCCCTGTTTTAAATCTACTTACTATTAATATCGTTTTATTTGGATAAATATCCTATATCTCCTTTGATTATTTTAATGTAATTTAATGCTATTTTCCATTTGTTTGTCTCTTTGATAAACATCAGTTCTTTGCTACATGCATGTGTGCACCTATACAAAAAATTAGTTTACTTTTTAACTAAATCAATTAATCTAAATCTGTTGTTTCGTATGCTCCCTGGCTGGGAGTTCCATGCGATGTCCATATAGGCTTTGGACTGAAGTGTGCGGCTCAGGTTTTAAATAGCACCACAAGGGTCGAAGTCTGTCTTGGCTAGTTGCTACCTTAATTTTGACCGAGCATCCCCAGGGGCAACATCTGAGGAAATCATATCCTCTCCCACCCTCACTGACCTTCATAGAGGGACTTTCTGGTCTACGGATTTAACGTGCCCATATATGGCCTAGACACGGAGGTATTTTATGGTGCACACCAGGATTTGATCTGAATACCCTCAACTCCGAAAGCCAGCACATTACCACAAGGCCACCTCGAGCTCAACCCAAATCTAATTACTAATTAGGAGTAAGAATATAATTTTTCATGTTGATTATAGTACTGTGTGAGGAAACTACTCAAGTTCACAGCAGAACAGTATATGTGTAGATAATTCAGGAACATTAACTCTGTGGCACTGAAAAGTGGGATTAAATCAGTAGGACTTGCCTTTGAAGTTATTTAGTTGAAGGAAGAAGGGATTATGGACTCTGGGGTAGCCACCTGCTTTAGTGAGTTGTCAGAGTTGAATTAGATCTGATTTGCAATCTTGAATAGAAGTGAACCAGACCAAACCAATGACTTTTTATTGTTGTTTATTGTTGTTGTTTCTAATTCTCTGGCATCCAAATTAAATTCAAATGAGATCCATGAGGTTGTTAACTCGGGCAAAATCAATGACAAGAAGGGGGGGTTTAAAATGAGATCTTCTCTGGTAAGGCCCAGACACTCCAAAATGTGCTCTGTGGAGGCCTGCTGGACATGGCACTTAGAGCAGATGGAAAAGATCTTTCTGTGTGTGTTGTTCTGTTGTGGCTCATGCTCCTTGACTGACAGCAACATCAGATCAAGGCCATTATAGACTATTGGGCTTGAAGATATGGCTTTGGTTTTAACTTAGCACCACAAGGGTTCGAGTCTGAGTTAGCCGAGGGTCCGGTCCCGTAATTTTGAACCAAGTCAAGTGACAAGACTGGTACACTTGACCCCACATCCCCAAAGGTAAATATTGAGAACTTGGAGGACATTGCAGCCATGACAGATTTTACGTGCACCAGCTGCCATTACCGTACATGGTGGTGAATTTGTCAGCGGCGAGCATCAAACCAGAGACATATAGATCACTGGCTCTTGCCAACTGGGCGACCACACCCTTTCTTCCCCCTGCAAAAGAAAGCCTCCTGAGGTATCCACTAGCAAGCCTAGAGAGTGCAGTTTGGGAGCTTCTATAGAAATTTAGAAAAAGGAAAACTTCTCTTGTACCAGTGATGAGTGGGGAGAATCAGCCAAGAGATATTATCTAGGGCCTTTCTGACAGAATGGCCTGTTTGTATTAAAGTATAGATGAAGTTTACATATAGTATAGATGTATCGAACTTTATAAAGTATAGATGTACTTTATTTACTAAAGTATAGATAAATTCTATGAAAAATATAATTTTAATGTTGTATATGTGTCATAGTTCATGTAAATGTAATTCTAGGATAAATTAAGGAATTTGTAAATTAATGAATAGGATCCAGGATAAATTAACAAAAAAATACTCCATGTTCCTTTTTCCCCCCTGACTATAGGTTGACGAACTGCAGAAAAAACTTGCTGAAATCTCAAAATCAGTGGAAGACTATAAAAATCAAGCAGTTGTCGCAAAAGAAGTTGCTGATCAAGCTAGACAAGATTGCCAAAATCAAATAAAATTAGTTGAAGATGTATGTATAAATAGATTAGGATTTTTCTGTTTACGTTTATTGTAGATTTTATCCTGTCTCTGTTTTATAATAAAAATATATCTAATTTTAGGTTCAAGAGAAATATGAAAGGGAATTAATGCTTCATGCCCAAGATATGCAAACTATGACTGCATTAAAAGAAGAAGTAAGTTGTTGTAACTAAAGAATTTTTTGTTCTACTAATTGTACTAAAGAATATAATTAATTTTAACTAAAAGTTTATCTTATAGATTATAGATTTAAAGTTAGATTATCTTAAAGATTAAAGTTAGATTGAGGCGCGTTGTGAAAACCTCAATAAGATAACAATTTAATTTTAACCGCAATATCCAAGTTCAAAGGGAGTAACGAGTATCATAACGAAACTGTAATTAAACCTAAAAGAAAATAAAAAAATAACTAAAACTTACTCTTCGAAAAGGAATTAATGACAAAACACAAGCTTAGGGGTAATAATCACAAATTTTATTTAAACATTAATTTCCTGTTATTCATGACGTATTCACAAAACCAAAACTAGAACTTAACTTGTAAAAATGGCACAATTCCTTGATGACATATTATATATTCATAATAAATACAAAACATAATAAAAAAAGTAAAATAATTGGTGGCTGGTGAAAAACAAAAATAAAAATTACTTAAGCTAAACTTTAATAAAAAAAATCAACTAAAAATCATATTACCGGATAACGACTGCAGTCTAAAAAAAATTAAGAAGAGAAATTAGAAAGAAAGGCAATATAGTAAAGAGTAAAGATTTTGGGAAGTAGGGTTGGGCAAGCCCAAAAATTAAGGTAGTTAGCCTTCTCTTGGCTTCTTCAAAATCTCCGTCATCTCATCGTTGTTTTTAGGCATCTTTTCTGGACAAAGGCGTCTGGAAAGCGACTCTTCTCTCTGGCTGCGGGACTCTGTCTCTGAATCTCAAACTTTCCTCTTGTTTTCAACTCGGGAGCCCCAACTCGCTTCCCCAAACCTTACGTGTCAAAAAATAGTTCTTCAGCTTCCTTTTCGTATTGGTGAGTTTCGCCGAGCCTCTGCATGTTGTTGACTGGTGGATCTTGTAAGTAGAATTTATCAGGCAAAAACTTGGATAACTTTAGTTTTATTTAAAACTTTAGACAAAAAATAATAAAGATACTGTCCAGCAGTATATCCAAACAAATAATCACATCTATCCTGATGCTGACTGCAGCTTACTTGCCGGCTGGCTTCTCACTGACCAAACTTGGCCTTTTATATCATCATATGTCAAACAAATCTGTATATCCTGAAAAATATGTGCATGTGATGCCATTTGATTAAAAAGAAATTAAAACCCAGGGTTCAGGTGTACCTGACTTCAAAATATTCAATCACTATTTGATTACCTCATACCTGGGAACCAATGAGTAATTAACAGGCTATCAAATGACATCATATGCCTATCATACTACAACTGATACCCCGGTCATTTCACTAGCTCTCTTTAGGGATTGCGAAAGTGGAACAATAACATTTCCTTCTAGTGCTTCTTTATCACACAATTTAATTACATTGTGTATTATACGTTTACAATCACTACGGAATGGCTTATTCCGAGCAGTTGTGTTGGGTAAAGGATCCATTAATTTTAATATAATAATCAAAATAACAGACGAGGGAAAAGCAAGCAAGCACAGTTAGTAACCGATTCTAAAGAATGTGGAGAGACTACGAGACTTTTCCCCCTCCTTCCTCAGCAGCCTTACCTACAGCGTGAATAGAGTCGTCTTGGCACTATGCCAACCGTGGTTCTTCGTACTGTGGTCGGACTGTACTGATGCTTTTGTTTATACATTAGTGAAATTTTTTGCATTATAAAGTGTGAATTTTTTATGCTAAAGTTTTGTGTTAATTTAATTTGTCTTATATACATCATGGATTTTGTGATTTTTCTTTTTTTTTTTTTCCAATTTATGGCAGTCCTGCAATCTTTCTGACTGTTGAACTAAAACTTTTTTACTCCTCAGCACCAAAACTGCTCTGCCAAGTTTGAGAAATCGAGAGAAGAAGCTAAAGTAGCTGAACAAATTCTTACTGAGAGCCGGGAATCTTGGTCTCGTCAAGAACAAATCCTAATGAAAGAAAATGAGGCTTTGAAAAAACGTCTCTCAGATTTAGAAGAGTGCAACCGCAATCTACATGAGCAATTGGATTTAGTAGGTTCTTTTTTTAAAAAAAATTATTTTAGTATTTTATTTATTTGTTTATTTTTAATTATTATTATTATTTTTTTTGGCTTACTTACTGACTTAAAAAGTTTGGTTTTATTTAATATTCATAATATTCAGAGAATTAAGGATTCTTAGATGCAATAAAAAATAAATAGTAGGAAGATTTCAGAAAAAGGATAGTTGTTGAATTTAAGGTATCTGATTATGTTTAACCCTTTCACGATGACTGTTGCAATCACGTGCATTCCTCTGAGGCCAGATGTGTTTCCTGTGAGCGTTCCCTCCAGGCCGGCTGTCTTTTAAGCACTAAGCCTAATTTTAAAAAAAATTCCAAAATAGTAATATTTTTGAACAAATCTGTATTTAAGCTATATATGGGTTACATGCACATTCATTTATAATTTCTCTATTAACAAATTTTTGTTTTACAGATTGGAATATTTTTTTACTGTATTTACTTAACTATCGGTGTAAATTAGAAAATCTCACAGCATCAGTGTCTGATTGCCCCTTAAAACTAAATGGTGAACCCATATGTCCAACACTATAATCCAACACCAAATGAAAAACAAAATTGAGAACACGTGCAAAGTTAAAAGCCTAACTGCTGACAGCGAGTCGCAGTAAATAGCTCTCTCCATTTATTTACAAAAAACTACTGCTAGCATTTGAGTCATATTCCTCTTTATTTCAAAAACAAGGTCATAACTATGTGTATTCCAAATTTCATGGACATAGGATGCCATCTAGTGCCCCCAAAATTAACAAATAAAATGTTCTGATCTACCATCATGTATGTGACAGTTGGTAGCTGAAATGTTTTCTCTCTGTCACGCGGATGTTACAGCTGGGAGAAAACACAGATAGCAGCTGTCATGTATATGTGACGTTTACCACGAAAGGGTTAAAATGTTGACTATGATGAAAAGTCTGAAATATATTTTATTCCCTTTTCTTAAAAACTGTGAAGTTCTGTTTCTAAATCTGCTTTTATATTTTCTGTGCGATCACTAGATATGAAATTAGAGATTTTAAAGAAGAGCAACAGCAGTCAATTTCATAGTGTTTTCTGAAGAACTTAACTTCCCTGAAAAATGTATATGACTATTGCAATAACTCATAATGTAATAATTTTGTCTATGGAATTTTCCATGTATGTTTTTCATAATACTAAGAATGTAATGAACTACAGATTTGATTCTATATATATTATTTGTTGATTTATAGCTGTATTTATGAAAAATCTCATGAGAAATGTCAAATTTTACATGTAATTGCATAAAATCACCCTGTATTTCTTTTAGGTTCGAAAATATTGGTTCGTTTTTAGTTCATGACACTCACAAGTGCCTTAGGAACATATGATTAAAAAACAATTAGTATTATATACATAAATACTTTTGTAGAACTAGAGCTGTTTGTGTAAAAATTTGCTAAATTTCAACCAATACTGTTTTTTTTGTAAAAAATCTGTATAGTTATGGTACATTTTTTCATCATTTTGTTATTTTTGTGTTATGCTCCTTCAAAAAATTTTTGCAATTTTAAGTTTTTAAAAAAATGCTGCTCTGAATGAAATTGGATACTTTAACCAATTTTAACTGTCAAGTTATTTTGATAATTTTGGTACGAAAAATGTTAGTTTTTTTATTGCAAAAATCAAATGTTTAGTACAAAATAACGTACATAAACTGCCATCTATTGAATAAAGTAAACATTCACCTATGGTATAGACTACTAGTACTGCCATCTATTGAATAAAGTCCAAATCAACTTGTCCTGAGATAGATTCGGGTTTGACAATAAGATGCAAGAAAAAAAATCTACTCCAAGTGGGACTTGGGCAGGACATTTTGGAATGCAAATGCTGTGCCCGAGACTATCTTGGGTATGACAGTTAAAAGGTTAATAGAGAACTGAGAAATTAAAGATGCATTGCTCTAATCCCCGTTGTTTTAAACTGCTGACTATGCCATCATTAAAAGTTGGCTCTCTAGTTTGTTGATTGCGTAAAATTATTTAAAAGTCTATGAACAGCAGCCAGAACTTCTAGAGAAGGAAATAAAGGCATTTTGCCGTAGTTTATACAAATTACTTTAATACCCAAACTTTAACATCTAAAGTAGTCATGGTTACTGTAAAAGCAGAAAATTAGAGAAAACCATGAATTGCCTGGACATTTTACTTAACTGAGAAAAAAAATCTGGGAATCCAGTAAAAAAAATAATCTAAATCAGGGAAATTGGAACCATCATAATCAATTTCAGTTTTTCTGTAGTTCTACTTATTGTATTGGTTACAATAATGAGTTCTCTAGATAGTAAGTTTGTGTTTCTAATTAAAAACTAATCTCTACAACAACAACAAAAATAGAGGTTTCTGCTTATCCACCTTTACCCACAGGCCAGTGATAACTGGGACATACTTTTCCTCATGTTCTTTATGATGTTGGCCTGAGTAAAAAACAAGTTATTGATTAACCATGATAGTTGTGAAGAAAGCCTTTTTGTGATAGGCATTTTAATTAAAAAAAACTTTTCTTGTATCAATTTCATAGCTGTAAATTATAGGCTATACCTAACGTGTAATTATATCCTTTTGAAAGGATTTGACTATCTGTAAAGATAAATCCTATTTAAACCAATTGCATGTTGACTTCAAGGAGTTCAGTAGTATAACATTTTCTTTTGATGCTGAGCATGAAGGCTCAAGAACCTGTGATGACCAAAATGTGCCTCCTGTCACTTGAGTTTCAGGCTCAAAGCGCATTATTTCAGATGTTTTAGTATACATCACTTAACCTATTTTAAGGATATAATTATTCATTTAGGTTTTTATTTTTCTGTATGTGCAAAAGCCCTTTCTTATGCACTGGAGAGCTGATTAAATTTTTTCATGTATTTCAAATCCAGGATTCTGGTATCAAATCCAAGTGTATTGCTATCATTTTAGACTTTCTTTTTTAGTTTAAAAATTGCACATTTTCATATTTTTGTCAATAAGAGGGTATAGTACAACATGAAAACTTTTACTACCTATCTCAAAAACAAGCTTAATAACCTAAAACATTTTGTGCTTAAAGATTGAGTATTTAAAGTAAAATGTGTGTAGTTTTTTATTATCAAGATAAATTTGTAATTTTAATGCAACTTTTCACAGATGGGAACACAAATGGCAGCATTGCAGTCCAAGAATTGGGATGACACTCCATATGCTTCAATACAGTCAGATCTGAAAGATACACAGCATTTATTACAAGTTATTCAGTATGTATCAGTGCATTTTTATACAAAAATTTTATATTACTGTATGTTTTGCTTTGATAGTTTGAAATAATTCTGTAGATTTCATATCTTAAAATATTGTTTGATCTTCCTGTCTCCTAATATTTATTGTTTTGTATCCTGTTGTTTAAGCATGCAAACTTAGATATTTTGCAACTATCTTGCAGGTTCATTAAAAAAGAAAAGGAAATAGCCAGTACACAATATGATGTTGCACAGTCTGAGAATGTGAGATTGAATTTAAAAGTAGAACAACTTACTAATGAATTGAATGACACAAAAGCTGAACTTAAAGACATAATGGGCAATTTCCAGGTATGTTATTTGCCTATTTGTAAATAATGAGTTATTCAAAATGATTAAACTGATGCTCTTCATTGCTGTTATTTGCTATATTGTTCTAAGTTGTCCATTGTATTTGTGATTTTAACTAGCTGAATACCCATGCTTCGCTACGAAGTACATTCAAATTAAATATAATGGTCAACGTATGCAATTAATGCCCCCCCCCCCAAAAAAAATATATATATAATAAATACAATGGTCAATGTATGCCATTAATGCAAAAAAAAAAAATTAAAATTAAAAATCGTAACAGATAATTTTATAGACAAAATAATGTAGAAGAAAATATTTAAATTAAATACAATGGTCAATATATGCAATTAATTTGTATGTTTAATATCCATAAATCATACTATTTTGAATTAAATTAAGAAACTTCCATCTCAATTAGTCTAGTGGTTAAATTTTACCTTTTACTGTATTTCAATATTTTTTTTTTGTCAATTCATTTCATTGTTATGCATGTGATGCAAAATTAATTTAAAGTATCACAAAAAGAAAAGAAACCACATGATCAGCATTTAATAAATTAAATTCTAAAAATTAATCTTTTAAAAATTCACCAAAAATCAGATAATGAAGGTAAAGATTCGAAAAAGATTTCATTTTAAAGGAATTTTTACGATCTTTCTCGTAATATAAATTTTATAACCCTCAAATTATTATTTTAAATGCAAACTTAACAAAAGTTACTAAAACAGCTTAAAAATTTAATTAAAAAAAATCTAAGAATTTTTCAAAAATCTTAGTGCACCTCTACACTATAAGAAGAATCGCCATGCAAAATTTCAGCCCTTTAGGTCCAGCAGTTTGGTCTGTGTATCATCTGTCTGTCGGTCAGTCAGTCACTGAACTGTTTTATATATATAGATAAATTGTACTGAAAGCATGGGTAATGACTGCTTTAATATTTACTTCATGACGTGTAACAATAATTTTTAATCTTGTTCTCTCTTTTTCTGAACTTTGTGGCTTATTTTAATCTGAACGTATATTTCTTTTACTATTGCACATATAAACATCATATAGGATTTTGATCATATTCCTTTTTTATCAGATAAAAAAGGGATCAATATTACTGAATGTTCAGGATTACCATCTTTTTGAGACATTAATATTCTTTAGATTTTTCTCATGATTTTATAACTAATTTTTTAATCTACTGGTTATTTAAACCCAGAAAAACAGCTCTCATAAGTTAATAGATGAACTTTTAGAGTTCAACTTTTACTTATAGTGTCAATTTTGTTTAATTCTTTTTAAAAAGTATGGAAAAAAAAACTGAAAACATTTTTTAGGATTTCTTTCTTTCTTTTAAATGTATGATTATTTCAAAGTAACAGTTTACATTGAAGTTGAAATTTTATATTTTTAAAATTAAGGTATCTGACTATGTTCGGAACACTTTTTTAGAAACACATAGTTTAGGCACACTTTAAATACATTCTTGGATTTAATTGCAATAAAGATTAATGAGAGAGTGTCAATTTTTAAAATAAACTTCTATGTTTTTCAAAATCGATAAATATATGCAGAATTTTAAGGAAATTAAAAAAAATCTTCAAAAATGCTACATTAAAAACAGTTAATCTCATCTGAATAACAGTTATACCAAAATAAATTATATGCTTTTATCTAGAGAACCTACTAAAAGATTGAAGTTATATTAAGAAATGAATATTTTACAACTAATCAAATATTTATTATGAAATTTTTGCCAATTTTACAACGTTATTATTGATATAATAGGTCATAAATTGGAAAATATTCATTCAATTAAAATTATTTTAGTACATCCTCTAGAAAACAATATGTAGATTAGGCACACAAAATTTCACAAAAATTCAATGATAATATTTTGAGTTATCGCTTTTGAAATCAGCAAAAAATGGTCATATCACAATTTTGAGAAAAATGCATTTTAAGTTTTACATGTGCTTAGAATTACAAGCTATATAAAGTAATTTAATGTTGCCACACAGTTTGCAAAAATGTTCTTTCTTTAATTATTTCATTAAAAGTTTACTAAAATTATATTGAAAAAGGAAATTCTGTTTGTACTAATTGTTAACATGTTTGTAGTCCTTTAATAAATGGCCACTTCCAGTGATTTAAATCTCCACTTCCGGTTTTCTAGTCATTATAAAATCTTTAATATCTTGGCTTTAATTAACGTACAAAAATAAACCTGTTTTGTAAAGCGAAATAACTGATCTATCCAAATAAAGAATAAAAAAAAAAAAAATTAAAAATTTTTTAATTTTGACCCAAATTAAACTATTTAATGTAGTTGGATACCTTAATCTTATTTATTTTCTCAAATTGAATAAGCAAAAATTTCAATGCCTTATGTTTTTACATGTTTTTCATAAGTATAAATAATTTGCTAGACTGTATTCTGATTTTTCACCTTTTGATTACTCTCTTTGTAGGTACTTTCATTGAAATTGAACTAATTATGTTCAATCATGTATTTAGTAGACAGTTCTCTAATCTTTAAACTTTATTTTTTAAAGGCCAAAGCAGCTAGCGAAGCTCAGCATACTGAGCTGTTGAAAAAAGTTGAAATGATGAATCTGTTATCGGAAAGCAACAATCTTATGAGAATGGAGAAGGAATCTCTCTCAACTGCTAAATCAAGGCTGGAAACTCAGGTATCTTGTAGAATGAATGAGTTTTCCTAATCAGTCATTTTCAGTTACTTCATATTGTGTTTTAATGCAGTTATATAGATTTTTCATAATTTGTAATTATGTAGCACTTTTAAAATGGAAATAATTTTGATGAGCACATTAAAAATGTTTTTTATGCAAGACATTTTTTTTTTTGTAAAAGGATTATTCTCTGAAAATAATTATCTATGAATGTTTCATAATGATAAATGTCAAGAAAAGGTCATTTTCTCCTTAAAATTTTTTTGCCATTTTTTTTTTCTACAAAGCCCAGAGCATTTGTTAAAGGCTTTAGGCATTTGATATTTTGTACAGTGTCATCTGTTCTGTTCAGTGATTCTATCTATACCAAGGGTGAATCCTTCTTATAAAATTAAAAGTTCAGTTTAACACTAGAAAGACGGCTGCCGTCATTTTGACGGTTTCGGACATACTATTGAGTGCTATGTCTGTATTTATGTCATCAGGCTTCTGAAATTTTATGACTTTTTCTAATTTTATGTGAAATATGTACACACATTTACAAAATTATATTCGATAGTAAAGAGGGTGAGAAAATGTATTGTATACCTACGAAGACTGAAAACCGTCAATTTGATGGCAATATAGAAAACAGGCAGGAATCTTTAAAATAATACTGGAAAAATGTTAGTTACTTTTCGTCTCTTTCCCCTTTTGTAAATAACGGAAATATTGGCTCTTCAGAAATATAGGTGTTGAAAAATAAGGACTGCGCAAACCATGCATATATTTTTACGGATGAACCATACCAGGTTGTCAGATTGGCATATTTGCATAAAAATATATCTAAATATATAAATAATCCAACAGAGATAGATAAAAATAATACGAATATAGACAAAAAACAAACAGAAATCAAGCACTCTGGGCATCCACGCACCAACGGCAAGATTCTGTTAAGTGGCGGAACTGAACCTTAAAACAACATAGAGGTTCCCGTCCTTCTAGTGTTAACTAAGCTTTATTCCCATCTCCACCTGGGAGAACTGTGCAGTATTTCTGCAGGACTGAAGGATGATTTAAACTGAGAGAGATTCTGCATGTAGTTCAACATACTGTTTTTTCAAATACGGTAGCTTACAATCAGGTTTTGGTTCCTCTATTAAGCATTAAAAAATGTACTAAGGTATATTAAACTATATGTATTCTTCCATATATTGAAATTATTCTATTTCCCCTGCAGACTTACCTCATTCTTTTTCGTCATCCTTAACCTCCTTGATCATTGCAGATGTTATATAAAATCCTTAATTGTATAGTTCAAGAACTTAATTTTTTGACTTTATACCTTATTTATGCGTGTATAGGCTGCACTTTTATTCTATAAAATAGGTTAGTAAAAGTGGGGTGCAGCATATACACAAAATTTTAAAATGAAATAAGTAAACACCCTTTAGTTTAGAATACTTTACTACCATAAAACATTAGTATATATTAACCTTATAACCTATTGCACCGTATCATGCCCACGGCAATTCAATGTATTGTAAATATTGTTTGTACATAGTCAATTCTGGTTAATTGGACCAGCCGCTTATTCGATTCGAATCCTTCGGAACAAATCCTATCTTGTAACAGAAGGCATGTTCGCTTAATCGGACCAGCCGCTTATTAGAACCAAACTGATCACGTCCCGATGTGGTCCGATTAACCGGAATTGACCGTATTATACCTTAGGAGTATTTAATAAAACTCTTGAGTTCCCAAGAGTTTGTCTTTGTGTGAAATAATTCCCAAGTGTACTAGTATACATATAACCATCTTTTTTACACTGTAGTTTCACACCATCAGCTAAGGCTGTACCTGATATTGTTAGGTGAGCATTGAAATCTAAGGAATGTATGACATTCCTACATTCCGCAGAACAATGCTACTTTGAGCTACAACAGAATTCAGAAAAAAAAAAAAAAAATCCTCAAATGTTGTCTAAAAATTCAGGTGGGGCTTATACACACATTCGGCCTATAGTAAATATGGTATGTCACATACTTTTTGGTCTTTTAATATTTCAGTAGGAAGGTTACAACTTTGTCATGATGCACACTACATAGATATGAGAAACTAGAGCTATGTTTAGAGAAAATAAAAAAGGAGATATTAAAACCTATTGCATTATTTGAACAAATATAATCTACTTTTTTAAGTTAATTTTGTTTTCTGTTGGCATAATTTTGTTACTATCAGTTTCTATGAATCAGAGAATAGCATTTTCTCTTTACATTCATTTTAATTTTGACAGTTGCATGAACTAGAAGAAAAACTGCAACCTCTTATTGAGAAGGAGAGTGAAATGAGCCAGCAAAATGATATGCTTGTAGCTGAAAATAATGCATTGAGATCAGAGGTGAAAAGCTGGCAGTCACGCACAAATCAGCTTCTTGAACAGTCCCACAGGATTGGACCACAGGAATACAAGAACTTGATGTATGTATTTTAAGAATATAATCATTTTCCTCCTTCAGAAACAAATTTTATTAAATTAAAAGAATTTTCAGATGCATGAATTTCATAGGAGATGATTTCAGAACATTCAGTTGTTTTGTTTATTTGCAAATGAAAGGTATAAGCTGTAAATTATAGCTACTTTTAACAGAAATAGTCATTAAAAGCTTCAAAGAGCTTATCTAATAACTGCATGTATATCTGCGGACTTTGTTGAAACATCATTCAATTTAGAGGTCTGCTAACTGTTACAGTTCATGTATAACTATGTTTAGCATTATTTTTTCAAAAATCATATTCAAATATTGAATAAGCTTAGTATTTTAATAATAATAATAATTTAATAAGGTTTATAATATTTTAATCTCCCTTTGTTATTGTGATAAATTACCTATTAATTATATTTCTTTGCTTAAATTTTGATTTGATTGCATGCCATTTGTACAGGAAGGAGATAGATGAACTAAAATCTCAGAAAACCAGACTTGCTGAGGAATTGCAGAAGAAACATGCAGAACTATCTCAGCTGACTGCTTTTAATAGTGCTTTAAAGAAAGATGTGGAAGGCTCCAAGAATGTAGTTAAGGAGAAAGCCGTGGAAGTTGCTAGATTGACGAAAGAAATAGCTGAACATCACAAAACTATGGTTCAGGTATGAAACATAATTGAATTTAAAGTTTAATATTTGTGTTTGCATGTGAGTGGATATATTCACACACACACAGATATATATATATATATGTGTGTGTGTGTGTGTGTTATGTTGATATTTAAAGTGATGGATCGGTATTTTTATGCCGCTGGACTGGCAATTCTGTAATGACAGTTCCTAAAAATTATTCCATTCATCTCTCAATGCAGTCTACTAAAAGATATTCATGTAAAGATCAGAAGAAAGTGGACATACAACAACCAAATTTAATACATAAATATAATACTGAAATGGGTGGAGTAATTGGTGGTTAAACCTGCGAAATTAAGTAAAGAAATAAACGATCTGACCTGCTAGATAGAATGTTAGGCAGCTACTGTCCCATGCTTCGCAATAAGAAATGATGGTTTAATTATTTGTTAATGCATTAAAGATGACTGTTGTCGCTGGTTGGCTTTTACATTCAGCAACTCATGAAAAAAATACCAAGCTGACTCATCTGGAGTTTCATCGAGAGGTTACAATCGCTCTTCTAAGAATTGCAACAGGAAAGGATAGGCCTCAACCAGGACCGAAAGTCCACCGCCCTATATCACAGAGAAAGAGTGATGGCCATTTCCTTGTGCAAACAACACAAGGTAGATGTGCACAGTGCACAGTAAATGCAAGATTAGCTTGCAATGAGTGTAAGAAAAAATTTCATCTAACATGCTTTCCACTGTACCTTGGAATAAAGGTATAAACATAAATTTTTGATATTTTGTTTAAGTAAAAAAAATTGTTTTCATTTAAATTAATAAATTTTCAACTTAATTCATATCTAAATTTAAAAATAAATCTTCCATTCATTCTTACTACTTTGCTTATTTAATCTACTCATTACTATATTCCATTTTTGAATCCAGTATAAAAGTATAGTCAGAAGTGGCCAATGTTCCCAATTGGGAACATCATGAAAATATATATAATTCCCCCCCCCCCCCATTTAAATGGCTAATATCCTTTAACTTAAGCATTAGAAGGCAAAATATGCCAAAAAAATAATTTAAAATATACCTGCATCTGAATTCGGCCTGTAAAAGATTAAGATCCAACATTAAATATAAGTTTTGAAATTCTTCTTTTCTAAATATTGAGGTTTTAAGCCTCCTCAAAAGTTGGGTTTTTAAAAAAGATTTTTTAGCGAGCACCCACGGCCTATGGTGAACCACCATGCAAAATTTTAGCTTCCTAGGACTTATGGTTCCAGAGACTCAGTGTTTGGTATTTGGCTTTTATATATATAGATGTGGAGACTCCCTCTCATGCCTTTTGTTTAACTTGGCTCTAGAAAAGTTCTATAAGGGATTCTGAGATAAATACTAGCAGAACCATCCTACAGAGAACAATCCAATTGCTTGCTTTTGACGATGATATTGATAGCATTGGGCAAACTAGACAAGCTGTCGTTGAGGCTTTCGTTTCACTTGAGAATGCAGCAGGAAAGATGGGTCTAACCATCAATGAGGATAAAACTAAATTTATGATCGCAACAGATAAAAAAATAGATACAGCCCCTCTGGAGATCAATAACTACACATTTGAGAATGTAAAGCAATTTAAATACCTGGGCACAATGATCTCAAGCTGCAATGACCTAAAAATTTAAATTAAAAGCAAACTAGCCATGGCTAATAGATGTTTCTATGGCCTTCGAAACCAACTAAAATCCAAATTCATCAGCATTAAAACAAAAATAAGTCTATATAAGACCCTGATAAGACCTGTTGTCTTATACGGGAGTGAATGCTGGGCCCTGAACAGGGCAGAAGAAGATCGTTTATTGATTTTTGAAAGAAAAATTTTGAAGAAGATTTTTGGACCAATTATGCAAAACAACGTTTGGAGAATCGCCTATAATCATGAAATATATAAAAAGTATGGTGAACCCGACATCTTAAAGGTGGCAAAAGCATCTTGCATTAGGTGGCTAGGCCACATATTCAGATATGATGACAGGTTTCCCACAAAAATTAGTCACCTTTTCAAATTTGGAGGGAAGATGACGAAGAGGAAGACCCCCCAACCAGATGGTTGGATGAGGTAGAAAAGGACCTAAGAACAATTGGAGTGAACCGATGGAGGGCTATTGCACAGGATCGATCTAGGTGGGGAAAAATTGGCAAGACAGCCTTGGCCTGTAACAGGCTGTAGTGCTAGCGAAGAAGAAGAAGAAGATATATAGATATATTTAATATTTTCACAGAAATCTGGTTCAGAATTGAAAATTTCTACTTTTAAACTGTTTAAAATAATTTATCTTGATTTGTTGAGATTTTGCAGAGTGTACTGAGAAAATTTCATTGTTCTATATTGATTGTGCAGATTTCATATTTTATGATTAGTTGTTGGTTATGAAAAAAAAATAAAGTATTATGAAATGTCATTATTTTTTGTTTAATATTTATAGTGCATTTTATTTGTTCTTTAGGTTAAGAAAATTGGTAGAAAGTATAAAACTCAGTTTGATGAATTGAAAGTTAAGTATGACGACTTGGAGGCTAAATCCAAATCAGCTGACACATCAAATCAAGAGCTTGCTTTGCAAGAGATGCAGAAAAAATTTGAAGAAAGTGAAAAGAATGTCAAGGAATTAAAAGAGGAAGTGGAAAAAGAAAAGGAGGTAACTAAAATTTCATATTTTCTTAATTTCTGCTTTACAAGTAGTCCATCAGTAGAAGCTTGAGCACTTTTATAGGGGATATATATATATATATATATATATATATATATATATATATATATATATATATATAATATATATTATTTATTTTTAATGGAAATGAAAGGGGTGCAAATAAGATGAGGGATCAATACAGTTTTCTCATCAAATGGGTAACCTTTTCCCTACCTTTTTTTGTATCAGAAATCAGTCTTTTCAATAGATAACATCTCTAATCCTGGCAAACAATATTCTTGTGCTTTCAAAAATTATAAATTTTTATTGTAGGAAAGTAATGGCAAGGATCAGATTTCATCAGAGTTTTTTAATTTTAACTGCCAAGGCACTGAGATGTACATCTATTGGCCTACAGCAATTGGAATAGTGTAATTTATCACAAAGTTGTGATCCTAAGACTCGAATAATTTCCAAATGAAATGTAATTCTAACTACTTTTGAGGTACTTAATAAAAATGCTACCATAAATTTTTGAAATGTCCTTAAGAATTCTTATTCGTGATATCTGAAAATAAGTATGAAATGGAATTTTTTTCAGACAAAATACACGTAAACTCTTTATTATGTATTACTTAGAAAGTAGCATTAAAATTAGTTTTCTTCTCTTGTCTGTTCTCTTGTAATTATGTTTGATATTCAGGATCAGATTTTTTATTTAATTATTTTGTGTGTGTAGGTCAAAATTTATCAGTTTTTGTTATTGTCATGTAATAATTAACTTGCTTGCCCACAGGTTCTTGTGGGGTTTTGTTTTATGTGTCTATTCTAATAAATGTTTCTTTATGGGTTATTTTTTGAGTACTGATCTTTTCTTGTAATACTAAATTTTATTATTTGTTTTAGTCTGCTACTCTATCCAAACAAGCTCAAAGTAAGGCTAGTGAAAAAGAAGAGAGGGCCATCAAAATTCTATCTCAATTGAGATTGAAATATTCTCATGTGAACAGTATGTATATTTTTTTCAATTGTCAATCTTTGATTTCCTAATGTGAGTAAAATAGTAAAGTAGTTTTCATTCTTCATGTCTTAATTTAGTTTTTATCTAGATGAATATCTTCTGTATAATTAAATAGTAAAACTTCATGTGATTTATAATTTAGTTTTGTGACTTAATTTGATTTTAGTTTTTGAGAAAATTATCCTAAAATGCGTAACCAATGAGCCTTAGCTTTGGAATATTGTATATTCTGAGATTTACCCGTTGACTTCATTCTAGGTAACGAAAAAGTTGTTTTTGTCTGCATTACTCTCATGCAGTATTTCACTTTTTTTAAAGTTATGCTAGTATGACGCTACTTAAGTGGCATATTTAAAGGGGCACAGTACCTCTAAGCTTGTCAAAATTGCTGAAAACATAGTTATGTTCGAACAAATCAAACTATAATAAAATTACAAAAAGAAATGTTGTTTTCAATTGGTATTTGATTAACATGTTTTTAATTATATTCTCTGCAAAAATTAAAGGTTTTCTTTGTAAATTAATATTTTTATTACATGTTTAGAAAATGGATATGAGTCTAAGATGCAGAATGTCTTAAATCACTGCGCACACGATAAAACATAAAAATATACACAGATAATAAAATGGTCATTGTAATATATTTACAATATGCCTATCTTTAATTTAAAACCAGAATACTGGTAAAAAATATTGATTAAATTTTTAAATACTCATAAATTGTAAAAATTTCGCAATAGAAATTTTTTTTAAAGTTTTTTCTTTGAAAAACAATTTAATTTTTTAAAAATTTCTAATTTTTTCGTTTTAAGTTATAGATTGCCACAACATATACATATGGTTAAATTTTTATCAATATTGCACTAATAGTTTGGCAGTAACAGTGCACACAATGTTAAAAAATTTGCTGTTTTGAGAAAACTCAATTTAAAGTTTCACTATCACTTTTACCATTTATTTATTGGACTGAAATAGCTCAAAAGTCTCCCGATGTATAAAACAGGACCTTCTTTTAGAAGATTCTTTTCATTTACTTTCTTTTCCTTCATCCTTTTAGCTATTTGAGCCTCTAATGTCACTCCTATTTACCACCCCTTAAAAGGTCCTGTGCCCTAAACTGATCGTAACATAAATTGATTGAACATAAATTGATCTCTTAATTTCCAGTACTCAGCCTACCATATATAGCTTACTCAGCATACATATTCATACAATGTTTCAAAATTAAGCTACATTTAAGTTGGTAAGGCTCCTAAAGGCTGCATAATTTTCATAGAATCAATGCTCCTTTTGCATCATGTAATTTATTTCCACATTAAATATTTTATAACCAAGAAAGTTTTAAATATATTTGCTGTTTCTATTTAATTTTTTTTTGAACAGTAACAATCTTTGTTGGAAAGAAACAAGAAATTACTGAAAAGAACTGAGGGTTTATAAGTTAAATAATGTGAGATTTTGTGATACCCCTATGTGAGATTTTGTGTAATGTGAGATTTTGTCATACAAAAGGATTATTGTTAGCAACATTTATTTAAAGCAATATTTACATTTATTGGGTCTCCAAATAATTTTTTTGTAAGCTGTGATCATTTTGCATTGTGTAACATTTTCTAGATAAAATATTTTATGTTCCTAAATATTTAAAACAGGATATTTACTATTTGCAAATAATATTTTAGATCAGAAAGAATCTTTAGCTGATGAAAATAAGAAATTGATGAGAGAAATTGAAGATTTAAAAAGTCAGATATCCAATTTTAATTTAGCACGTAAGTACTTTCCTCTTAAAAATTATTTACTATGTGCAAACACAAGGATTTATGCATTACATAATGAGTGACTGAGTTGTGACATTAGTTTTGAGAGTTGTGCTGGAAGTTAAAATATGACCTATCCCTAAAGCAGACTCACTTGTGGGGAAGAACAGGGATTAAAATTCTGTGCCAAACTGACACAAAAGGAAAATTATGTGCTTGGTAAAAAAACATGGTTTTTTGCCAAATCTTCAATTTCAGAAATTAGACTTTTATGATACAACTTCCTAACTTTTCTTGGTCGAGTAGAATTCACTCATTTTTTACACAATTTTTGATTATTAGCTATATGCCAAATATTTGCCCTTCCTCACTCTGTTTCCATGATTGGCCACTACACTTCTGCATAGTAATGCAGACCTTACATCCAGGGCTTCTGCAATCAGTGGGAATGGAATATAATTATTTCATTTTCAATTCATGTTTTTTTTTAAGCGTAGAATTACATTCCTCAATAACAGTCCTTCGAAGAGAGAAAAAATTATCCTGCATCGCGAGTTATAATTTTGGCAGCATGCCAAACCCAGTAGCAGTAAACAATTAAACAGAAAAATACCCCCCCCCCCCTAAAAAGCAAATGATAAATAATCCTATGTTAATAACCCATAGTAGTTTCATTAGTGGAGGCTACATGTAATTTTTTTTCTTTTTTTTCTCTTTTCTTTTCTATCTAATACAGGGGTGTCCAACCTTTTAGCTTCCTTGGGCCACATTGAAAGAAGACTAATTGTTTTGGGCCACACAAAAATATACCTAACATTAAAAAATAGTACTCGGGCCGCGGGTTGGACACCCCTGATCTAATAGATCTATCTCAGAAGAGGTGTCAATGTGCTTTTAAGTATCAAACTGGCACTGAATGGATTTTGAAGACTGAGTTTCAGAAAGAATTTGTTCACTTTAAAATTGAAGAATTACTGTTAAACTTGTTCAAGCATAAAGAGACCAACACTTTTGCTCCATTTAGCTTTTATTAATACAATGAAAAGCTGAAGCCCTTTCTGGAGCCAATGAAGGTTTATTTGATTTATTGTGTGGATATCAAAACTATTGCATCATACATTTTTATTGTGTCATAAATTTTTGCAGCATTGCAGAATGTTGCATCATATTTTTTAATAATTATGTAATACATATAGGTATGTACTATACATTCGAGGAACAGCATTTTTGAGATTTTTATATTTTTTATTTTTTTTAAATTGAAAATTTCGGTCATAAGTGCGAGTGGTTGTGAGTCGAGGCATACCTGTATTGCTTCTGAACCAATAATGTGCTGTGTGAATATTTGTTTTGTCCATGAGCTTAACCCAGGCTCACAACATAGCCTTGCCCACACTGCATGGAGTCAGGGTTAAGCCCAGGCTTTGTAGAGAGAGAGAGAGAGAGAAATATGGGCTGTCAAACAAACAACAACAACAAAGACACCTGCCCTTTCTCTGTAAAATTTTACATTGCTTAACCCAGGCTCACAACATAGCCTTGCCCACACTGCATGGAGTCAGGGTTAAGCCCAGGCTTTGTAGAGAGAGAGAGAGAGAGAGAAATATGGGCTGTCAAACAAACAACAACAACAAAGACACCTGGCCTTTCTCTGTAAAATTTTACATTATCAAAGAATTTATTGGTAGGAGATAATAATGAATTGGTCTTTAGTTTTTCCTACTTTGTTTTTTGTAGAAGATCTGAGTATTTTTTTAGTTATTTTTGTAATTAAAAATGAATAAATGTGTCTATAATATTTTACATTGTTGAGGTGAGAATTTATTGGTAGGAGATAATAACGAATTGGTGTTTTGTTTTTCCTACTTTGTTTTTTGTAGGAGATCTAAGTATATTTTTGGTTATTTTTGTAATTAACACTGAATAAATGTCTCATGATTATTTAGAAAGAAAAAAAATCTTTCTTTTCTTTGATACTAATATGTCTACATATTTAATAGAAGAAGAAAACCTTGTGATAGTTTCTAGACTTGAAAAAGAACTTAGAATGACAAAGGAATTGCATACATCTGAGAGAGAATATTTGCAAAAGCAGTATGATGATCTTTGCCAGAAGGTTAGTTTCTTTACCTTTTTTTTTTTTTATCTTTCTCAAACCTTTTTTAAAGTTTTAGTGAATCAACAAAACTGTGACAGAAAAATATTACAGATTTTAGCTAATTATATAGTGGGTAGATAAAAAAAATAAAAAAATTATTTGAGTACTTGAGTATGAAATACTTTCATCAGTATCTGATATTGCATCGAAGGCTTATTTTGTATGGAAATTATATTTCATTTTAGGTTGAAATAAGAGGTGATGATAAAATTTTTAAAATTGCTTGCATACTATTTACTTTGTCAGACTGTCAGTGGTTTCAAATTTTTATTGAATTATTTGATATAGCCAAGTGAAATTGATAAGTGTTTACAAATTTTAACTACTATGAGCTATTAGATTTCAATTTTTAAAAATTTTTGTCACAGGGTTTTTGAGATGCTAAAAAACTTGTTGGAGTTACATTTTAAGGGATTTTAGATTTTATTATTTTATTGCTAGGCAATCTTTAAAAACTCCTTGATGGTTCAGACCTAGATTTAAGTTGGGAAAAATGTACTACCATTTTTCTAAATTTGTATTCTTGTTCTTGGAAATTCCAGCAAAATTTTATGTTCCACTCTGTAATTTAATTAAATAGTTTATGGAATGTAAATATACTTAATTCGTTTAAGTAAGATATAATTTGTAGCTTACAAATTTTTGTTGAAAACACATAATATTTAATATCAGTTCTTTTATGATTAACATTTGGAATATGTTGTGCAAAATATTTACAGGTATAATTTAAGATTTCTTTCTATTATATTTTATTTATATAATAAGAAGTACCTCAAAAACACATTAGTACCAAATCTTATGTTTATATGTGTTATACTGTTGATTGGTTTAAAAAAAATAAAGGTAGTTTATTTATATTATTTTAAAAATTATTGACAGACATAGTTTTGTCAGTATGATATATATTTATTACTTATTTCTTTTATAGGTTGCCCAGCAGAAACAAAATATTAAACCCAATATTGGGTTAGGAGAACGAGCAAGGTAAATATTAATTCCTGTATTTTCTTCTTTTTTTCTTTTCTCTTTTTTTTGGATGCAGGAAAAAGTTATTGTCTTTGAAGCTTAAGGCATGTCCCATATTTTGCAAGTAATATTGTAACTTTCAATAATATTGCAATACTCTGCAAGTAATATTGTAACTAATTTTCTAACTCTCAAAACACTTTTGTAAAACAAGAATTAAATGTTTCAAGAAATACAGAAAGTTATTTTCACTGAAAGGTAAACTAACTAGGGATTTGCTTGTCTTAATGCTGTTTTGGAAACTAATTAGACCTTGCAAAAGGTTATGCCAGTGTGTTTCAGTATTGTAATATTAATGTTAATTGTTGATTATGCCCCCCCCCCACAAAAAAAAAAAGAAAAAAAAAAGTGAAAAACTTGTTTTTCCAAGTAAAAATTTTAATTAGCTGAATTTGGTTCTAAAATATGAAATCTTAAGTGTATATTAATATGCTTTTTGTTGTATAGTGAGGAGTTTATAGCATATTTTGTCATGCTTACAAAAGGATTAATAATAATTTACTTATGGCTCTATAAGACTAAAATAGTTGATCTAGTCAGTATTACTTTAATTGTTATTTATGGTTTATTTTCCTTAATCAAGAATATGAAACTTAAGTGTGATTCACCAATAAAAATGCATTAGGCTTTTGTGTCATTGGTTTAGACTGATACATTATTAATGTTATTAGAGACAGTGGCTAATATATGTTCATGATTAGCAACATTAGTTAGTATAGCTGTGTTCATTGTCAGACACTGTAATTAGTTGATCTCCTGATTAGTTTCATTAGAAAAAAAAAATTTTAAAGATTGAGAAAAATTAAAGTTATGTAACTATAAAACCCCCGATTAAGTTATTCAATAGTTAAATCTGAGTATTGATTTTTAAAGAGTACAAAATTATTTTTCTATGCTATTGAGAAAGTAATGAATGTTGGTCATATTTTGTAGTTAAATATTATTTAAACCAATCACTAGCCGGGCAGTGATTGCATCAAAAAATAGGAAGTTACTGTGGCTCAGCTAATGTGTGTGTGTTCAAAAACCAATTTTTTAGAGTTGCGACACACATATGCTATTTTTATAGGGTATTTTGTAGCATCATAAAGAAATTCAGTGTCTTTCTGTTCCCTCTTAAGGTCCCCTCTCTTATTTTTGTCATGTAATTTTCTTTTTCAGTGGCAGTGGAACAGAACCACTTACTGCCAACATCAAGCCTTTAACTTCACCCTCAACATCAGGAGTAAGTGCTAGTCTGCGTCACTCGCAGCATTCCCATACTGCTGCTGCAGTTTCTCGGCCAACCCCCACAGCAAGTATACGACCCATGGCAATTGGAACACCTGCTACTCCAACCCAGACAAGGATGGCAGCTGTTCTGCCCACTACAGCTACACCATCACATAGCGAAGAAGGTGAGTAATTTATTCTATAAGCAATATAGGTTATACATAGGCTTATTAAAATAAATAAGTCAGCTGATCATGAAAATGGAACAATAGATCGCAAAAGGCCAGAAAATGTTATACGATTAAAGATTGGTCAAGAAAAAAAAATACAATTTGTACAGTATAACCTCTCAAATCCGGAACGTTTTAATAAATGCCCAATTTTACTTTTCCATTTTACTGATAAATGTCACTACCAAACTGATTGGTTAAAAAACCCCTTTTCTTTCAATGAACTGACAGTAGCAATTGTGAAGGCTTTCAAGTGTCTGGGGAAGAAGCTGAAATAGTAGAATTAATAGAATGTGCAAATAAAGGCAACATTAACTTCGATAAATAAGACATACAGGAAGTTTTAGACATCGACGAAAATGTGCTGATCATCAGTTCTCTGAGCGATTCTGAAATTATTGATAGTGTGGTCAATAACAAAGGTTATGATGAAAGCAATCGTGAAAGTGATTCAGAATGCCCCGAAAATGAAAGAATGTCAATGGAAGACCTGATAAAATCATTAGATAAAACATTATTAGACTTAGAACAGTAGAATTTTATCTTTGAACATGCAATTATGGCAGTATATAGGATTCGAGAAAAAATGATTTCTAATAGGACAAAACTAAAACAACAGACATTATTGACTGAAATGTTTAAATTATAATGCATTTATATGTTCTGTATTCAGGTATATTTAATAATTAAGCCATTTTACATGTTTTTTTTTAAGTGTGTTTATTTTTTTCCTAAAATTTTATAGTGTTATTTAAAAACCTCAAATCCGGAAAATTCCCAAATCCAGAATTGCCGCAACCTGAATGATTCCAGATTTGGGAGGTTGTACTGTTTAAGGAAGATAGTAAATATCTTGTATTCCATTTAAAATACACCTATACCTCGCTATACGGCTGCTCTTTATACAGCATTTCGCTATAATGGCCTTTTTTAATTATGGCACTTTTTCGATTTACAGCCCGCAATATTTCGTTATACGGCCATGACAGTGGAAAGTGATGATGGCAGCATATTATAGCTTAGTGATTCATGTTAATGATTGTCATCACATTAAAACAGTTTTTAAATATTTTATTTTATGTTTCTTTATTATCTATATATATAAAACAGTTCCGAAACTGACTGACTGACATACAATGCATAGACCAAACTGCTGGACCTAAAGGGTTGAAATTTTGCATGGCGATTCTTCTTATGGTGTAGGGGTACACTAAGAAAGATTTTTGAAAAATTCTTCTTAGATTTTTTAAAATTAAATTTTTAAGCTGTTTTTTTAACTTTTTTAAAGTTTACATTTAAAATAATAATTTGAGGGTTATAAAATTTATACCACGAGAAAGATCATAAAAATTCTTTTAAAATGAAATCTTTTTCGAACCTTTATCTCGATTTTCTGATTTTTGGTTAATTTTTTTAATTTAATTTATGAAATGCTGATCACGTGATTTCTTTTTCTGGTACTTTAAATAAATTTATCATCACGTGCATAACAACTAAATAGACAAAAAATTTTTTTTTTCTTTCTAATGCAGCAGACGATTAGATATTATCCAAAAAAAATAAATATACCTTAAGATTTTTTTATAAATATATATATATATTTACATCAATGGTATACATTGATTGTTGCATTTATTATAAATATATTTATTTTTTTTGGCATTAATTGCATACATTGACCGTTGTATTTAATTTGAATGTACTCTGTAGCGAAGCGCGTTTTCAGCTAGTGTGTATACATATGTGCATATGATTTCTTTTGTTTTTGTTTATATGTTTATTTTTTGAATTTCTGTTTATTATTACATTGTTTTGTACTTTTATTTTTATGTAAGCATTTTTATAGGAAATAAAAAGAATAAAATACTTTGTGAACTAAAAACTATATTATTTATAAAAAAATGGAACATATCCAATTAAATTTGTATGGGTTTGTATCAAAATAATTGATTCGTTTTACGGCTTTTCACTTTACGGCTAACTTTTCCGGAATGCATCTAGGCCGTAAAGTGAGATATGGGTGTATTAAAGTATGAAAGAGTTATAAATTATTAGTTAAAAAGGAAAATGGCCAAGATTTTGGTGCATTTATGCTGATTTAAGTATTACACTGTTGATTTAAAACTTCATGTGCTTGGATGTGTGTAGGACTAGGATTATAGATTTATTCATCAATATTTGTTCTTGTTAGAAATAACATTTATCAGATCCTTTAATAATTTTTCTTTGATATTTCTACCAGATTCAGTATTTGTTGCTTCTGCAACTTCTACCGTCTCTGTTCCTCATCCGGTCCAACCACTTGTACAGCCTACCCCTGCAACGGCAACTGTTGCTCCAACAACCATGGCTATAACTGTTTCACCAGTCATTTCTGATGTATCTGCACCTGAAGTCAATGGTAATTATGTACATTTTTTACCTTAATTCTGTTAATTTACTTGATAGTCAAAATGACGAAGCTCCTGCTGAAATTTTTATTTAGTATAGCTTTTAAAGAGAATACTAGAAGAGTGGTAATTTAAGAGTGCATCCAAATTAATGATAAAAATTCAAGAAACTTCTGTCTGAAATCTGTATACTTTGTGAGAAAAGTTTTAAACTTCTTGAGTGAATGTATCTGGGTTCCTATGAGCCTTAATAAGACTCACATAAAGAACCCTAATTTTCTAAACAATTTTGGGTTATGCATTTCATAATATTTATCGTTGAATCAATAATTGTAGATGTATTGAGAGCAATAAATTTTCTTTGTATATTTTAATTAGCATGTATATATATGTATGTATATTTTACTTAATATATTCATGATTTTAAATTCAGAATCTTCCAACATTGAAGAAGAACACCGAAGTGAAGCTCTGCAAGCACATGTCATTGGTATTCAAGTGGCACCTACCCCTGTCACAGCTCTTTTTACACCTAGAATTGATGTGACAGGTAAATAATTGAATTGCTTCCCCCCCCCCCCCCCCCTCTAATTTGGTGATTCAGAATGTTGCTTCCTGAATACTACCTTATTGAGTATAACAAAGTATGGATAAACAGAGTATTAATGTTTAGTTTCAGTTTTATAAAATTTTGTTATAAATTTACGATGGTATTTCAGTTTTTGACTGATTATAGTTTATTTCATTCCTAATAATACTCCTCTCTGCTTTTTGGGTTCGTGGAGGAATCTGGAAAAGAGGAAAAAACATATTTGTAACAAAATTCAGATCTGCCATTTGATGAATATTTAGGAGTTAAAGCAAATATTTAATATTCAATGAATATCGGTTTTGCCAATTTATAAAACAAAAATTTGGACAATGGTCCAAAAATTGATTGCAAGTGTCTAGTCTAATGTTTTAAATAATAGTCCACTGAGGTTTAAAATTTTTTTATAATTATAATAATTTTTCTGGCTTGTGTTTAGCAAACTTTTACTTGTGGTAAACACTAATTAATATTTTCCCATTTAGATGTATCATTAGAGCCAGTAACAGCTGATTCACCAGCTCCTACAACATCAGTCATTGTGTCCCCTCCGGCTACACAAGTTGTTACTCCCACAGTTAAAAGACCCAGAGAAGAAAGTCCAGGGTAATTTATATCTCCTAATTGTCATTTCAATGTGCCTCTTTTTCTCTGAAAGTCTATTAGGACTTGGTATAGGAAATAATGACTGAGGCATCTGCAAAACCAACTACCGTATTCTGTGAATTGCTTCTATTTTAACATAACATGAAGTATCTTAATTTCCTGCCTATAATCTGTGGCTCATATATTGAAAAATTTTAGAATTTCTTGAGGCTATTGCATATCATTTGCCTCTTTTTCTCTCCTGAGATGGCTGGGTAAATTTTATTTGGTGGAATATGATATATCAGTTATGACTTGGTAACATCTTTAAAGTTCCTTTTTTTAATTCTAAAATGTTTTGCTTTGTATATAAGCACTGAATTATAAAAACCAAATTTTAACCAAAAGTATTAAATTTTTACTTAAGTATTTTATATATATATATATATATATATATATATATATATATATATATATATATATAAATAACAGTTCTGTAACTGAATGACTGACTGACAGATAACACACAGACCAAACTGCTGGACCTAAAGGACTGAAATTTTGCATGACAATTCTTAAAGTGTAGGGGGTGCACTAAGAAAGATTTTTGAAAAAATCTTAGATTTTTTTAAATTAAATTTTTAAGTTGTTTGTGTAACTTTTTTTAAGTTTGCATTTAAAATAATAATCCAAGGGTTATAAAATTTATATCATGAGAAAGATCATAAAAAAATTCCTTTAAAATGAAATCTTTTACGAATCTTTACTTCCATTTTTTGATTTTTGGTGAATTTTTAAAGATTAATTTTTAGAATTTAATTTATTAAATGCTGATCACATGGTTTGTTTCTTTTTGTGAATTTTGCGTCACGTGCATAACAATGAAATAAATTGACAAAAATAAATAAATAAATAAAAATACCGCAAAAGATAAAATTTAACCTCTAGACTAAGTGAGATGGAAGATTTTAAGAATTTTTAATTCAAATTAGTATGTTTTATGGATATTAAACATGCAAATTAATTGCATACCTTGACCATTGTATTTAATTTGAATATTTTCTTTTATAATATTTTGTCTATAAAATATCCATTACAATTTTTTATAAATAAATAAATATATATATATACATTAATTGCATACATTAACTGTTGTATTTATCATAAATATATATATATATATATATTTTGCATTAATTGCATACATTGACCATTGTATTTAATTTGAATGTACTCCGTAGCAAAGTATGGGTATTCTGCTAGTAATATGTGAAATTAAGATAGAAATTACTTTTTAGTTCCAGTGAAGCCCAGGAAAATGCTTTAAAACGAGTGCGAATGATATCTGAGGGAAGTCAGACAAATCAACAACATTCCACAACTTCTGCAGTTGCTGGTGCTTCCAATGTTGCTGTTGTTCCTGCTGCACAAGTTGTACCTCGTAACAAAACGAAAGATACATCTGCTACTGAAAGTCATTTAGCAGTTCCTAATGCTCCTGTTGAAGCCAAAGATGCACTTATTGCAGTTATTGCTTCAGCACAACCATCTACCAGTGCCACAGTTGACGGTATGCAAAATAGTTGTCTTTTCCAGAGATTAAATACATGGCCTTTTTGTATTGTTTGTTTCTAATACACTATGTTTTAATAAATACAGTTGAATTCAGTTAACTGGACCACTGGTTAATCGGACCAGCCGCTTATTCGGACCAAATCCTAAAGAACCGAAACAAATCCTATTGCATAAGCCTAACAGGGCATGTTCGTGTAATCGGACCAGTTGGTTCTTAGGACCAAAATGATCGCGTTCTGATGTGGTCCGATTAACTGGAATCGACTGTAGGTTATTTTATTAAATTTTGAAAGAAGTGTTCTGTAAAACAGGATTTTTCACCTGAAAACTGTAATTGTTAGGGAAAACAAAATTGACAATAGAAGGGATAAGAAATGGTCGTTATTTTTGTGAAAATCTAGAATTGTCTGGGAATTCCGTACTGTGGATTCTCATGGTGCTGCTGTGACCTACTGAAGTTTTATCTGATTTTGATGTAAATAAACTTGAATAGTCAGTTATTTGTGTGGGAAAATAAAATACTTCCATTATTTCCAAAATATGAGATTATGATGAAAATTTCTGAAATTTTACCATTCTTATGAAAATCAAATCTATTTCCATACAAGTAAAGAAAGTATAATTTTTTCTAGTAAATAGCCTAAAAGGGTAAAGTAAAGTGTGTGTTAAGGGTAAAGTAAATGTGCAAAGTAGCGGTAAAGTGGGCATTTTGTCCTTATTGTATAAATATGAAAGCAAGTTTGTCATGTTTAGTATCATTTCTACACATTTTTTCTCCTTGATTATGTTAACTATGTAATTTTGTAGGAGTCATATTACACACAATATATTAACAACTATTTCCTGTAATGGAAAGGTTTTATGTGCTACCCTGGTGTTTTTATTAATTGGAAGCATACATTATTTTATATAAGTATTACCTTTTTAAAGTTCATTCAAAGTAATTCTAAATTAGTATTTACTATGAGAATATGGATTTTTGTTAAATTTCATATTTTAGTAGGTTTGAAATAAATAAGAAAGGGTATAATTATTATAAATTTAAAGAAAATTGATTTTTTTTTGTTATATAACCATTGCTCTGGGATTCAAAATCATCTATACTTACTACCCATCTTTTTCCTTCGATTGTTTGAACAAAAGGGAACTGCAATGCTGAAAACATGCCCAGCTTGTTTCTGGGTTATTTGTATTCTCTAGGTTTGGAGCATTTTATCAACAACTCTTTTGCCATAATTCATTTTATTTATTTAAATTTTTTTTTTGTTATATATATCTTATAGAAATTACCTGTTGAACTATGTTTTGTTGGATTTTCTCAACAGAAGGGTAGCTACAGTATAGAAACTTGCATATTTTAAATCTGTTGCGTTATGGCAGATGTTGATATGTCATTTTTTCATGTTTTCGGAAAATTAAAAAAGAAACATTTGTTGTGAAATATAAAATCACTCAATTACATTTTTCAATCCAAATATTCTTTAGTTAATACTCATATTCAATCTTAAGCAATGGCTTGTCTTCAATGAAAATATTTTTTCAATTAGGGACTAAAATTTTGAGGTGGGTTTTGAAAAAAAGAAAACATCAACTTTTGCCAAATTACGAATAACTTAGTATTTCATAATTCCACATATCAGCTTTTGCTACATTTAAAAACTAATTTTATGTGTGACATATCAACTTATAACATAAAATTGAATTTTTCGAACATATTAACATCTGTCATAATGCCACAGAAATTAATTTTATGTAAAATAGTGCATAAAGAAATGTACCATCTGTTTTTAAATTTTTCTTTGTTATGTGTTCTAGTTTATGCCCTTATTTTTGTATCTGAAAGAATTTTGTTATTGAATTATGAAGGTTTTTTTGATTTTAGGAGAACAACCCCTTAAATTTCCCTAATTTTGATGCAAAATCTCCTAAACTCTCATTCCCCAGTGTTGGCAGTTATGCTGCTGAGAAGTGCTATGACTGCAGTTTAAACTAATGAAAACTGACCATGATGAATATATATCAAAATTTGATATAATTTAAGTTTCGAACCCTCCCCCCTCCCCCCCCAAAAAAATGAATCTATATATATAAAATGCATAGGTATGAGGCACAAAAATTGATGATATTTCTACACTCCGAATGGCAACGGCTGCAACTACCAGATGTAAACATTACAGCAACTACCAGATGTAAAGAAAGTATGAAACTACAAGCGATCATACTATTTTATAATTTTGTTTAAAGATAATTCTTTCAGCAAAATAAAGTTGCAATTACTTAGATGTAATATTTGAAGTTGTGATAACTGTTTTATCAAGATTCATCTCCTACCTGAATAATAACTTAGTTAATATGCATGTAATCTTGAGGTGAGAAGTAAAATGACTAGTAAATTCACCATTTCTTTGTTGCCAAGCTATAAACTGCAGTAATTCGAAAAATATGAAAGCTAATTACACCCACATATATCTTGAAGAAGGTTTTTTAGTATAAAAAATGTACTTTTCACATATTACTTCAGACTTTTAAACTCTTTCTAATCTAAAACTATAGCCTGAATTTCTCACTGCCTTGTAGTTATAGTTCTGGAGCTGTCTAGAATATTGTTTTTCCAAATAAAGAGTATACATTTGAACTGTATTTTCATTTAATATGCTGATTACATTTTAACTCTTAATAATCAGTTGCTTTCATTTTACGTTCTAGAATCTATTGTTCCTACAACAGAAACAACAGAGTCTGAAATTCTAGATGATGATGAGAAAGATGAGCAAAATATTGAGGTGAGATCTTTAGATTTTGAGTTTCTTAATGGAATACATTTTTTACCCAATGAGGAAAACAATTAGGGAGATCTTTTCCTCACATGACTTAATTTGTAGACAGATTTAATTAGAATATGTGTGATGTTAGTATAGCTATATGCCACCCACATGGTATAGTTCAGTGATTCCCAACGGGGTCCAGGTGGACCCCTTGGGGGTCAATGGAAGTTTAAAAATGGTCTATAGTATTCCAGAGGTCTATTGTGGGGGGGGGGGGGGTCTATGATAAATTTTTCTGTTTTAAAATTTAATTAAATTTTTTAGGAATGTTATTATTAGATAATAATATCCGTTTTAATATGTATAAATACAGATTTGCATAGGGCAGAGTGATCCATGCATCTAAAGTTGAATGACGCTTTTGTATATGCCTCGAATGCCATCATCAGCTTTTGTGTACCAACACTAGGAAGAACTGGGGAAATCCACTGGACCTTAAACAGCACATGGGTCCTCCTGATGCAACCAATCAGAAGCAGTTTCTTTTTTCTCTTGGCGATGCTTGTGCAATTACAATATGTGTTTCTGAGATCTTGTTTATATTTATGAAATTAAAAATGAAAATAGTACAAAAATAATAAAACATAAACCTAATGAACCACTTTTTCTAATTTTTTGTTTATATTCTTAGTCAAATTGTTATCTTTAAGTGTTTTATGTGCAATTATTAGTATTATAATTATGTTGTATGCTGTATATTATAGAGAAAAATGCGAGGGGGGGGGGTCGATAAAGAAAATCATTCTTTTAAAAGGGGTCGATGTACAAAAAAGGTTGGAAATCCCTGGTATAGTTGTTAGCATCATGAACTTCACAGTGTGATTGGGTTCAAATCTCGAATAAGGCTTTTTTGTCAATGTGTTGTACCTGCATAGGGAGCAATGCTGTCTCACCTAAATGGTGCTCCCATGATGAAATAGCCAGCAAGGCTTCGTGGTGAATATCAAAAGGCAAATGTTTCACAATTGCCTCTACATTCGACCAAAAGAAAAAAAAAAAAGGTATTGCTATATTAAGTTCTTTGTTTGAATTTAATTGATAAATTACGTTTTACTTTATAAGGAAATTTCTAGGTCCTTGAAATCTTTCAGAATCAAGGTTACAGATTTATCATGAAAATAAATAAGAACATGGTGAAATGAATATTTGTTGTGTTTATAGATGATGTTTATTACTATTTCTGTTGTTGTTATTGTTAAGAAATGTATAATTTTGCCATAATGTGTAAGTGCCAGGATCAAAAGTTAAAAATTTTTCGTGAAGTTTTTGTTCTTCACCTCTCCCAGGCATCTGTTTTAAACTCTTCTGTAGCAAAAGATGGCTCTCAGAAAGCTAAACAACTAGCCAACCACTTACCTTTCATACTTTTCCCTGCCAAACAAAAGTTGTAATAAGCACTTGTCCTCATGACATAACTCTTTAGTGAACTTATTTGCTGATACTTTGTTTTAAATCATCAGTGGTGGCCAATCTTTATAATGAATATGCCAAATCAAACCAATAGGAAAATTCAACATTCCACACTGAAAATATATTGTAGAAAATAACTTGAATATAATTACGAAGTACTGAACATAACAAATTTTTAAAGTTGGTTTTAATATAGAAGTAGTTGTTTTAATTTTATCTGAAAAACAAACATTTAAAATTGTTTTTAATTATATTTTAAACAATTTTTTTAAGAACTAAAGTTAAAATATATATGTATGTGGTTACTAAGCTGACAATGAGGTACTATTTATTTATTTTTTGTTAATGTTTTGTGAACATAAAGATGTACTAGTTATTGGTTCTAGTATCGATTAAATTTATTTTTGCCTGAAAATATAATAGCAATTTTTAATTTCATAGTAAGTTAATAACTGTTGTGTGTGTATTCAATTTATTGGAGAACAGTTGTGAAAATGCACCATTGTAAAACCTGTAATAAAAAATTATAAATTTCAGCAAATTTTCAGCTCCTCTGCCCCCATACACATTTAAAAGGATTGGTTAGGATAGCTTGTGTGCCTCACGTTGGCCACCGCTGTTTTAAATTATCTCAGAAATGTCTTGTATTTTATTTAAGTAAATGTTTTATAAAATTAAAAACCTTTTGTTAGTTTGCATTAGATGCTAAAAACAGTTGAAATTTGTAGTGGGAACCACAGGATGATGCAAAAATTGAAGATGATTATGAAGCTGAAGTAATGGAAGAAGAAGCTGTTATCATTGATGATAATGAAGAATTAGAAGATGATGTTGAACAGATGCAAGGAATTGATGCTGTATGTTATTGAATTATGAATGTTTGTTTAAACCAATGCTCTAAATTCAATCTAGGGGAAATCAAATTTTTGTTTTTCAGGGCACTTTTATTACCTAGTGTCTAGAGTCATGACTAATTTCTAAATCTGGTTTTAAAGGTTTATTTGTTATGATAATTTAACTGTAAATGTCAAAATGAACAACACACATATGCATGCATACATTCATTCCGAACTACAGTTATCCTCTTGGATTCATAATTTTCCTCAGATGTTAAAATATTGTTAAATTTAGATTTAAGTTCATTTTTAGGCTTCTGCCATATTTAAATAAAATTGTCAATAAATGAGATAAGACTAATAGTTATTTAAAAGTATTTTCAAGGTACCTTAGAATTTTTTAAACATGTACCAATTGAGAGGTATTTTTGGATATGAAAGTTGTTGAATCAAAATCATATGATTAAATAATTTAAATCTTTTGTATTTGTTAAATTTTTTTTTTCAAATTTGTTTGCAAGAAATTATCTGTCTGTTAAGCTATTGATATTGTGGATTCTGAAGGATATTGCACAATCACTCAGATTTTCTGCATATGAGTATTATGTGTGGAGAGTTTCATGGTTTTCCTTGCATATAACATAAATTTGTGTCTAAATTTATCCTCTCTTCCAAAGTTCAACGAAAAAGCTTCACCCATGAAAGAATTTTATTGTTTATTAACAGCCAATTCCAACTATATTTTTAATGATAAAATGGTAGCATTTAAGATGAAGTCTTTGATGGCAGTGAAACCTCTTTCCTGAAGAATTTAGTTACTTTTAATGTAAGATTTTCAATTAAATTAGAACTTGGTAAAATATTACAAAGATTATAAAATCAATTACACATGCAGACGTAACAAGATTAATTTCTTTTAGTTTTAATCAACTCTTGACGAAAACTTTATTAAGTATCTTTTTGTATTATTATTTAGAAATCACCTGATGATGAAGATATGGCTGAAGAGCAACCAGAAGAAGAAATGCCTGATCAGCCTAATCAGACTAGTACAGATGTTGGTATGTTTTTATAAAAGCTTATTTGTGTATTAACTGTTTGTATATTGTACATTAATCAAGAAATTTTTGTATTTGAGAGATAGTTAAGTATGTTTTCATTAATTGTTTAGATACTTAAGAATTTCTTATATTAACTTTTCTTATTTTAAGTATTAGAAATTTATAGTTGAAGTAAATAACAGTTTTAAACTTTGATAAATGAGTTTCATCTGATATATATATATATATGAAGGCCTTATTTGAATAGTGGTCCAACTCCATTCTTGTTTATTTTGAGATACAGAGCCTTAAAGTCTAATGAATGCTGAGAAATGACTGCTGAAGTCTGATTTGTAATGCCCTCTTTTGGCAGCAGAAATAAACTGGAGGTGTGCCAGTTTTAAAATAAGATAGAAATGACTTGTATGAACATGAAAGTGAGGCTAACTCCATTTTTTTAAAAAGTGGGAGTTGGACCACTATTCAAATGCCTTCACACACACACACACACACATATATATATATATATATATATATATACATACATACAGGGTGTCCCAAAAGTCTCCATACAACTTTAAAAATTTATTACAGAAAAAATAATAGGACTACAGCAAAAATAATTACAACAGTACACAGAGTAACGTAAAAAGTTTTTTTCTACTATCTTAGTATACTCCTACATGAATCCTTTCGTTACACGATGAATATCAAGTCGATATTCCAATTCCATCCACGAACGTTTCAGCATGCTAACATCAACAGTAGTTACAGCTTTTTGGATCTTTTGTTTCAGTTCCACGAGACTGTTTACTTTCGTTCGGTACACAGCATTTTTTACATAACCCCAAAAGAAAAAGTCCAGTGGAGTGATGTCAGGAGACCGGGAAGGCCATGCTATGGTATGGGGCCATCCCTGCCAATCCAATGCTGCGGGAATGAATTATTCAGCGACTCGTGAACTATCAATCCCCAGTGAGGAGGGGCACCGTCCTGCTGGAATATGATATTCGGTTGAAGTTCTTGCAGTTGTGGAAATGCATAAATCTCCAGCATATCTAAGTAGCTACTCGAAGTTACAGTGTTTTCGGAGAAAAAAAAATGGTCCAATGACACGATCGTGAAACAGTCCGCACCACACATTCACTTTTTCACTGCTCTGTTCCATTTCCTGTACGACATGTGGCTGTTCTGAGCTCCAAATTTGAACGTTATGTTTATTTATCTGTCCGGAAACATGAAATGTCGATTTGTCAGAAAACAAAATCCGACTCAGGAACAGTTCATCGGTTTCTTAGTGATGCAGCATTTCGACTGCAAATTTGAAGCGCTTCACATAATCATCCTTATGTAACGCCTGCACAATCTGGATTTTGTAGGCTGAAAGGTGTAATCGTTTATGAAGCACTCTGTGTACTGTGCTTTTTGGCAAACTAAGATCTTGCGATGCTTTTTGAATTGATTTTCCAGAGCTCCTAGAAAATGCTTGACGTACTCGTTCCACATCTTCTTTATTAGTGCTAGGGCGGCCACTTCTTTCTTTATCATTCACACTTCCCGTTGTCATAAATTTCTCATACCAGTTACGAATGCTTGAACGAGATGGTGGATTTTCCCCGTAGTTCGTTCGATAATTTCTTAGCGTTTGGATATCAGATTTTGTTTCAATAAACCACACAACACATTGCGCTTTCTTCATGGGATCAGCCAATTTGAATGAATAAGTTTTTACCAAAATTCTTTTACATGTGCATGCAGCGCCATCTATGTACAGAAAAAAACTTATTAAGTTACTCTATGTACTGTTGTAATTATTTTTGCTCTAGGCCTATTATTTTTTCTGTAATAAATTTTTAAAGCTGTACGGAGACTTTTGGGACACCCTGTATATATATATATATATATTCCCCTAATAGTTACCGTGTTCTGTGTATGCCTCTGTCAAGTAACGCTTCCGGAGCGACCACTTCACAAATATATCAGCCTATATTGATCTCACATGCAAAAATACAATAATAAACAGAAATTTAAAAACACCAAAATCGTTTGTTTAACAAATTTGTAGGTTAAGTTAATTGTTACTCAATGCACGTCTATACAGCTTTAAAATTCATGAAAATAAAAAAAAATTCTGAAACGCGATTGCAGCGCTGCCTACTGGGTCCAATTATTGAATGCACGTGTATACATCATTAAAATTCATGAAAATAAAAAAAATTCTGAAACACGATTGCAGCGCTGCCTAAATAGACTGCAAAAATTTTTTTGCACGTGAGTAATTTGTATTATTTTTTAATCTGATTTTCTTTAGTTTATATATTTTATTTTTGCTTAATATATTTATAGCATATTAGTTAGATTGTGCAAGTCGGATTGAAAAATCAGCGGTAAGCGTGCTTTTTTTCCAAGAAGACTTTTTTTAAAATTATAAACTCGGATTTTTACAACATTTTTAATTATAACATCGGATAGAAAAACAGCTAATATTCTGTAAAAATTTCTAATGTTTTAACAAGGTTATGAACCTTTTTTTTATTATTGGAACTGTTGAATTATTTGCCGTCAAGTTTTGACGGGTACAATCTAGTATATATATAATTATAATATGTGTGTGGGTGAAGTAAATGAATGATTAATTTTTGGAGCAATAAATGTGTTAATTCTTTGTCCCAACTTGAATATCTTTTTATTCTCCAGACATATAAATCTTGTTACCCATTGTCCTTACATATATTTGTCCCTTAATACATCTAATTATTATTTCTTTTTTCATAAAAAGTAAAAGTATTACATCATTCTTAATGTAAACTTCTGAAATTTTTTCCTTGCAAGGGGTAGGTAAAATTTCAATGGCAAACTGGTAGTATTTTTTCTGTTTGTATTCCAAAACAAATTGCATTTTACCTGTTATATAATATTTACTAAGAGTGCTGATCTTCTGCAAGATTGGTGATTCCAAAATAAGTGCATTTTCTGTATATCAGTATCATGCAAACTAATTCTTACAATATCATGAAATATTTTATAGATATCCTTGACAACTCTTCAGATATTCAAATGGATGCTGACAGTAGCAGTTTGCAGACAGCACCATCTGAACAGTGTATGGCACCACCAGCCTATCCACCAGTTCTTGAAGTTGCTGCAAGGCCTGAGGCTCCACCACCCATTGAAGCTATCATTGGAACTGCTACTCCATCTACGGGTCCACAAACATCAGTTCCAATTGGACCACCTAGACTTGATCGCCAAACTCCAGTAACAAGACAGCATTTAACTCCTTTTACTATTCCTGTATGTGATATAAAGTTTTTTGCATATTGTGGACCTTTATGTTTCACTGTTTATGGAATATTAACTTTATCTTTAGGGTCAAGGGTCAAACTTCGAGGAGGGTGATGACAGTATTGTACCTTCTACTCCTACTTTGTATGTTCCAAGGCGAACTGATGGTTTTGCTGAAGCAGTCAGGTAAGTTAATATGTGCAGTATTAATTTGCTGTAGAATAAATGAAATTTAATTTTCCCTTCAACCATGTTTCCTGAAAGTATTTAATTCATTTGCAGCTGGTAGTTTGTTTTTTCTTCTCCAGTATTGAAAGCTGGTTAAAATTAAGAAATTCAAAAGCTAGTTGCTGCAAGCTGAGAAGGATAAAAATTTAAATTAGAAACTTAAAACAAATTTCCAGTTTGCTGGTAATTTGTTCAGGAATTCCCAGTACATAACAAAGAATTATTTTGATTATTGTCCTGTAGTATCTCTAAGAATCTATATAAATCTGTAAAAATATATTAATATAAAAAAAATATACCCACAAAGTTTGTCGAAATCCTACTCGACTTTATATTTAATGGTATAATTTCACATTTTACATTTTTTAACAAAAATGTAATAATCATGTTTTTAACATTTAAAAATTCTTTAATTTTTTTTCTAACCTTCATCACTTAAAGTTTTGTCCAAGGAAATATTTTTTCCAGAGCCACAATAAGTCATGAAAGGAATTACCTTTCAGAAACTTGATAAACATGCTTTTGATGGTTCATTCCTAACTCACTTCTGATTTTTTTTTTCTATAGCTCTCCACATGTTCCTCAAGTTAGATTCTTGTTCAGCAGTTCAGATAACTCTCCTACACAGCAAAGTTATACTCATTCACAGTTAGCTAGTCAAGGAGGTAAAACTTAAAAAAAAATTCTGTCATCTAGTTTTAATGTTTCTTATATTTACATATTTTAAGACTACTTAAGCTTCAGCATAAGAAATTGAATTAATTGTCTGTTGACACTGGAAATCTCTATTTCTCCCTTTCTTCCCCATTTTAAAAGAGAGTGAACTGAGAGAAGTTAATCTTTTTCCTTTATCAAAATAAGTTTTTAATTCTTCAACTAAAGTGTTTGTCTAACACAGGGTTTCCCAACCTTTTTCCTACATTAACCCCCTTTAAAAGAATGATTTTCTTCATCGACCCCCCTCACATTTTTTCTCTATAATATACAGCATACAACATAATTATAATAATAATTGTACATCATAAAACACTTAAAGATAACAATTTGATAAGAATATGAACAAAAAATTAGAAAAAGTGGTTCATTAGGTTTATGTTTTATTATTTTTGTACTATTTTCACTTTTAATTTCACAAATATAAACAAGGTTTCAGAAACACAGATTGTAATTGCACAAAAGTTCAATTTCAATTAATGTGGTGGTTGTCCTAGATGCATTGATACAATTTTTTGTTATGTTTCCCCTGAAATTTTTTATCATCATATAGTCACAATAACTAACATAATGAATATAAATATATATTTTACCAAACGATTTTACAATGCGTGGATCACTCCGCCCTATGCAAATCCTGTATTTATATATATTAAAATGGTTATTATTATCTAATAATTACATTCCTAAAAATTTAAATTAAATTTTAAAAACAGAAAAATTTATCGACCCCCAATAGACCCTTGGAATATTAGACCCCGTTGGGAATCCCTGGTTTAACAGAAGCAATTTTAATTCCATCTTATCTGTCACTCACACTTGTAATGTTCGAATATCACTATTGTTTTAACAGTAGTTGTAAACTTGTTTGCGTTTAAAGCTGACATTAGAATAATCAGATTTTTGGGGTGCATTTGAGATTTTAAAAAAATATATAATTTTCCATCTCAGTTTAAAGATCACGTCACAGGAGTAAATTGGGGGATGTTGTTTTGGGATTAAAGGATTTACAGAGTCATTATATGGGATGTAGGAAGAAAAAATCCTTAAAGGGGATACCATTTGGGGTATTTTGCACAGGTTGTTGTATTTGCTATAATGCACAGTTGTTAAAACAAGTGTCAAATGTAATAATTAATATAGTGGATATACACCTCTGATATAATCACTCTGTTGTGACATCAAGTTGTGAAAGTTATGGACTGATTTCACCTACCTTATGATCTCTAGTATGACATTACTGGTGAAGATGAACAAGCTGCTATTCCTTGAGTAGAATTGATGTCGTCTTAACTACATTTATGAGAACTTATGTGGAAGTAATTTTCATCATTTTCTCTTCATCTATATATTTAAGTTGCTAAGCTGATTCTTTGGGCAGTCTGTGAGAGAAAACTACTGCATCAATTTACTTCATTTTAGTCTTAAATGAAATATTTTACTCTATAGATGCGTCATATTTGGTTTTTGTTACCGCAATATTGATTAATTAGTGGTAATTTACAATTAAAATTGCTTTCTGCACATGCTCAGTGACATATTTAAATTTTGCTTTAGATACTCACTCAGCATGAGGCCACCTAAACACATTAATTTGTTTCTGTGCATGCTCAGGGACATGTTTAAATCTGGCTTTAGATACTTGCTTATGTGGCCTCGTGCTTAAGTATGTTAAGTTGTTTATTCCATGAAATCTCTCTGCTCTCTCTCTGCCATTTTTATTTTTAATTATGTTTGCGAGATATAGAATTAAACCTGTCGGAAATTGTTTATTTCATGCTGTTAAGTAACCTTATTTCTTTTTGCTGGGTTCAATAGTAATTTTTTAAAGTGCATTTCTCTATTCTTAATATTATGATTTTCAACATTTGGCAATAATGTGTTGAGTATAATTTGTATATTAGTACATTCATTTACTATCCAGTCATCATATTTTGATGGGTACCAACTAGTCTGCTTTAAGTTTCTGAAAGACTTCCCATTTATCACTTGCTTTATGTTTTAGCACTTGGAGTGGATGACACTAGAATGGACTTGTTTGATGAAGGTGGTAGCAGAACTGTTCCATCTACCCCTCTTCAAGTTTCTCCACCAGGTAAATGCATTTTAATAATTATTAGATACCATTTGATTTAAAAGGAACAGCATTTAAATCAAAATTTGAATTTTGAAATTTTCATATCCTTTGTGCTACCAAAAGTTTTTTTTCAGTTTTTATATAAAGTATTTTTGAGTTAATTTAATGTTTTTCTTTTGCTAATTATTGTTCTGGATTATTGATTTTGGAATTTTTAAAAAAAATAATATATATTTAAGAAATTAAGAATTAAATTCAGACCTGTTATCTGTTTTGTTTTGATATGCTTTGATACGGATTTTCTTCTTTCATTTTAACTCTTAGTTGTTCTGTATTTCAATTTATGAGTGTCTCCCCCTGTTTCAATCTATGAGTGTCCTATTAACTGTTCTGTTTCTCTCTTGATAATAGAATTTTTTTTTTTCCAGTTTAACTATTAACTGTTCTGTTTTTAACTTGATATGAGTTCTACCCCCCTCTCCCCCTCAGTGGGACTATTAACTTCTGTTTTTCACTTGATATGGATTTTCTTCTTTTAGTTTAAATATTAAACTGTTCAGTTTTTTGCTTCATATAGATTTCCTTCTTTCAGTATAACAATCATAATTTAGTATTAAATAAAAGTATGAGTTTTATCAAGTAGTAGGAAATTTAAATTAAGAGGCTAAAGAACAGTAAAACAATGAAAATTGAGATAAGCAAATGATTGCGTGAAGCACTTCATACCGCACTCTGGCAAGAAAAGTGACACAAGTAAAAAAAATGGTAATTTTGAGGTTATGTCATCAAAAAATAAGTATGAAGTGCCCCATCGTGCACGAAAAAAGATACATCTCTATCTCACAATTTGTCCACTTGAGGGTAGTTGTATCAGTTTCATTGTAATACACTATCTGGCCAAAAGTATCCAGACACCCCCTAAAGAAGTGGATCTGGGAGGTGACGTAATTTGATGTGTAACCGAAAGCTATAAAAGTGTTGGTAGTGGTTTGTCAGGTCATATTTATGCGTTTGTGAGACAATGAGTAAGTCAAAGGAGCTCAGTGACTTTGATTGTTACATTATAGTGGGATGCCACCTTTGTAGGAAATCAGTTCGTGAAATTTTGGACATTCTACAGAAGCCAAAATCCACTGTGAATAATTGTAATTGTGAAGTGGAAACGTCGAGGCAGTGAAACTGCAGAAAAGCAAAGTGGCAGGTCGAAAAAAAATTAGTGAATGCAGCCATAGAAATCTGAAAAGGGTAGTGAAACAAAATCGCAAGTCCTCATTGATTGAAATCACTCAAGAGTTCCAAAGTTCATCAGGCGTTAGTGCTAGCAGCAGGACTGTTCGTTGAGGGTTAAAAAACCTGGGATTCCATGGTCGTTCAGCCGCTTACAAGCCGAACATCACTCCCCAGAATGTGAAGCGTTGATTGCAATGGCACAAAGCTCACTGTCATTGAACTGTGGACATGTGGAAAAATGTTCTTCAGAGCGATGAATCTTGCTTTACAATCTGGCAGTCCGATGGACGCATCTGGGTTTGTCGGATGCCTGACGAGCGCTTCTTACATGATTGCATTGTGCCGACTGTTAAGTTTGGTGGTGACAGCATCATGGTTTAGGGATGTTTTTCATGGTTTGGTCTGGGTTCCTTAGTTCCTGTGGTCGGAAACATGAACTCTGAGATGTATGTGGGCATTCTGGACAATGCTGCTCCCCCAACTCTATGGCAATATTTTGGGGAAGGTCCATTTCTCTTCCAGCAGGATAACTGCTCCATTCACACATCGAGACTTGCACAGGTATAGTTTGACAAAATGGGTGTTCAAAAACTGAACTGGCATTCTCAGAGCCCTGATCTAAATCCCATTGAACACCTTTGGGATATATTAGAACGCAGGTTACATAGCCAGCCAAATCGACCATCCTCACTGCCAGCACTCACTTCAGCTCTGATGGACGCCTGGAAGTCAATTCATATGGACACCTATAAAAAACTGGTGGAAAGTCTCCCCAGACATGCGCAGGCTGTCATCGATGCAAAAGGAAGACCAACATCATATTAATATATGCCACAGGACTCTCCGAGTCCATACCACGGGGCGTCCAGATAGTGTACTAGTTCAAGCTGTATAGTGTTCTGTAAGATGATTTTTCTTAAATGCTGCATTTTTGAGTTGTGTCACTTTTCTTGCTGGGGTGTGATATGATAGATTTCAACTGCTTTTGACCTGGATGAAATTTAACGTTTCTTTTTTGCTCAAATCATTCAGTTATGAATAAATTAATGTCCAGAAAATCACTTCAGTTTATCAAACAATTTGTTGAACTTTTTTACATGTGTGAAAAAATGTGTATCGCTTAAGTATTAATGAATAGAAATTTTATACTTTTTCTGAATTTGACTGGAAAGTTTTCATTAAAGTATTTTATAGGGAAATTTTCATAGTTATTGAATAATGCTTAAAGATTAGAGGTAATATTTTAACCTCTATTGAGGCTTTACAGTATTTTAGTTTTTGGTAATATAGATGATTGAAAACAGTTTAAAGAGTAAGCAGTAGTAAATTTGTTAAAATGTATGTTACACTATTGAAATTTATCCAAAATTTCCTGACATAGAAGTAGGGCAAAAGGAGAGGATGACAAATAAATTTTTAACTGAAAGGTGATTATAACTTTGAAGTATACATCATATATTTTACTGTATTCCTAAGTTTGAAATACAAAGCTTGTGTGGATCTTCTTTTAATTAAATCAAATTGTGTTAAAATGTGTCAATCTGTACAAAGAATATAGACTTGATACAAAATACCCAAATAAGCATATTATGTTAACAAACACCATCTAATTCTCTGTGTAGTTTGCTTAATTGGAAAAAAATCAGGACTTTATTAAGTGGATGTTCTATGTCTTTCTTTTAAATAATATTTTTAAAATAGAATGTATAAAATTACGCAGGCATGCATAAATTTTATAGTATTTTTATTTCAAATTTATCTTTTTGAAATTAAAGTGGTATGTTTATTTAGTTGAAGTAGCTGTTCCTGAAATATCTGAACCAAGTTCAGAGACTGTTCCTGTTACTGAGGTAGCAGCAGGAATTCAAATTAAAGTGGACTTAGTTGAAGATACACCAGAAATAAGCACAGCATCATCTAGTACATCAAAGTGAGTATTTGCAACAATATCCATTCTTCTATTTATTTTATTTTAGATACTTTTAAAACGATATCTATCCTGGCTTGACAGTTGAACTTATATCTGGGATTCTTGTGTTCTGAATTAAATGGTTTTGAATAATAAACTAATTGAGTTTTTCATCATATTGTAATTTTAGTGCTAATTTTGTAGTATGCAGATACAAATTATTAAGATTTAAATTAAAACTAAGATTTGTTTCATTGTCCTTGAAAATATGTAGTTTTGCTTCAAACAGCCCTTTAAAATTTTATAGCTTGTTTAAAATCAATATATGAACTCCCCCCCCCCCCCCTTTTTTTTTCCTCCTATACACAAAAAGTGGCCTCCTTGAAGAAATCACTTAGATCTACATATTCATTGCCTAATCACATTCTTATTCTTATACAGCTATATGGCCTCTTTCACAAGCAGCAATAATATTTAACTATTATTGCTGTTAGAAAGTTAATGTTCTTGAAATGTACATGTAATATTCTCTCTGATTTATATTAATTAATGTTTTTACCATATTAATATGTTTCTTGTAGACTATTTCTTGACTTTTAATTAATCCTCTTTAGATAAGGATCTTTTATGCCTAGGATATTCTGCTTCATTACTCAATTTTTGTATGAAGATTTTGTAATAGTTTATCAATGCTTAGTAATAGTATGATTGACTATTATTTTATTATTATTATTTTGTCTACTTAGTAGTTCTCTCAAACATTGAAGCACCAGTGTAAAAATAAAATTTCCATGGAGTGGGGAAGTATCTTGAAATCAACTGAGAAACAATTATCTTGCAAAGACAAGCATATAAAAGTTGCTAGTTATGTTGGCTTTACCACAGAGCATTGACAGCCTGGAAGTCAAAGTCCAATGCAAAAAGGACTTTAAAACAAACGACCCTCATAACTCTAGCCTAGTGGTTCTTAACTTTTTGAGGCAAAAAGGATGACCAAACTCCAAATAAAACAGCCATCTCTTATCCTGTTAATATTTATTCATTATCAAATCGTTCATTAAAGGGATGCCATGCTCGGTGGTTCTAACAAATACTGAACACTGGTAGAGAATTACATAAGACAAAGCAATGTTCAAAATACTTCAAAACATGGACGACTTACGCCCTCTACAGATGAAAAACACAACTAATTTCCGTTACACCTTTTGTTGATTAGGGATCACTTGTTGAAAAAAAAATTAGTTTTTGGACCCTTTGTCAACCAACCCTTTAAGAGTCAAAAATGAGTTTAATTTTCAGAGTAAAGAAGCTATTTGTGATAAACAACTTTAACAAAATATTACTAATAAACTTATTAATAATAACAAATTTAATGTAAAAGTAAACTTAATAGCAAGCATAAAAACCTTTGAAAACTTAAAAATTAATGAGAAAAAAATTTGCTTACTAGCTGTAAAATTACTATGATGCTGTGACTTTGCATTGTAGAAAATAAGGTATTTTTAGGCAGAACAGGGAATTTTTCATGCTCAAAACATCGGTAAAGAAAATAATACAGGAATTTTTTTAATTTGGAGAAAATATCTGGAGTAGAAACATTTTATTCCCAGTTTTATAAAATTGTTAAATTTGCACTTGTTTTGAAATGATGAAACAATTTTTTTTAAATCACTACTGACTTCACAGGCCACCTCTTGGGTTCTTTCAGACTACTGGTTAAGAACCTTTGCTCTATGCAAAGAATAGTATAAAAAGCTGGCCTAAACTTTTTATAGTAGGGATTTTCCGCAAATGGTGAAAATGCAAGTTATTGACCATAATATAATTAATTCTTACAGTTTAGCTCATGATTTGTAGACCAGCTGGTGTTAAATGTTGCCAAAATTTTACTTAAACTTCTTATGAAATGCCCTAAAATTTCACTGCATATTTTTATTAAATATAATTAATATGAATTATATATCAAGATATTGTAGGGTTTCAAGATATTGTAGGGTATCAAGATATTGTAGGGTATTTTTAATTCTTTTATATCTAAGTGCTTGAAATAACTTCTAGAAGTACTTTGATCACTTTAATTCATACTTTTTTAATCAACACAATTATATAATTAAAAAAAAATTATTTTGTTTTAGAGAGCCTGAGTCTTCCAGTACTGACATTGATGCTTCCAAAGAGGAAAGTAAGCAAGAAAATGTTGAACAGAAATCAGAGCCATCACCAGCAGATGCAACAATCTCTGTTGATGGTAAGGCACTATTTGCATATCTGTTACTTAAGTGTAAAAATGTAGTTCTCCATAAAATATTTTCTCATTGTTCTGCCTGTTTCAAATTTTTAATTTTAGGTAAAATCTTAAAAAAAATTACCAAAGCATGTGCATTGTTGCAGATTCAAGTGAATTCACATGCTTGTGTAAAAATTTCAAAGGGTTATTTCTATGTCACAGAGATCCTTTAAAAATCTTTAAAATTATTTATTTATTTACTATTTTTTAAACTAAGTTTTTACCCACCAACAGTCACACCCCTAGGGGGGACATGGGGCAGATGTAAAAATAATAGAAAACAACTGATATTAGTGTCAAATCCATAGTTTATGGGGTTGCTAAGATTAATAATGACACTCCCGATGCTGTTTAAGTGCAAGCTTCCCCCATATGAACATCCCCATTAGCATGGGGGGGGGGGGGCGAGGGGGAAAGGAGGGGTGAATATAAAATCTCCAAAATGACCGAGATAAGTATTCATAGTTTTCGGGGTCACTGGGATGAATAGTGACAGAACTGATGCCGTTTAAGAGTAAGTTCAGCCCCTATCAGCATAGAGGGAGGGGAAAGAAGAGGTGAAAAATAAAATGTCCGAGAGTAGTGTCGAATCCATTGTTTTCAGAGTCACTGAGATGAATATAGGAAACTAAAAGTGTTGTTTATAATCAAGTTTTGAGTTAATAGAGTGAATTTCTAATTTTATTTTATCATTTGTATACTGTACATATACTTTTAAATACCTGTAAATAAAATTACGTAGATTTGACACCATAGGTAGAATTTATTCCTCTTCCTGTGTAGTAAAAAATTGAGAGTAATAAATACCTGGGCAATGCCGGGTAAACAGCTAGTGTTTAAAAAAAATGAAGAGTAATTTTTGCATAAAAAAACTTGGTCATCAGAGGAGCAAGTTGAGGAAGGTAACATCTAAGCTGCTGTCTGCCACCTGTATGTTTTAATGAATATTTTATCTTTTGAAGGCTTATTGATGTGATTTAAAATTATTTCAGAAAATAAAGGAAGCAGTGCCAGTGAAGCTCCAGGTTCTGAAGATACAGCCAAATCTGATGAGGGTCCAGATACTGATCAACAGAGTAAAGGTATTTGTATAATTCTTATTTTTGATTTCTAATTTCTGTTTATGACTCTTAATGGTGAAGTTTTCCTGACATCTCAGTTGTGACATTTAAACTTTAAAGGTTTAATAGATTAATTGATAATTCTGGCCTAATCAATGTCCTTTTTATTCTAGATGGGACAGCCCTGTCATCTCAGCGAAAACCTATAGTTTGGAACAAAGATAGTGTTGAATCTACGGATGCGTCAGAAGTTGCAGGGCCATCTGTATCACCTAGTTCTTTGCCACCAGCTCGTGGCAGGGCACGTGCTCGTCGAGTGCGTTATGCGACTCCTACAGCCTATTCCAGAGGACGTGGTGAAACAACTTGGGTAGCACCGGGCCGTCGTGGCCGCGGAGCACCTAGGAGGCGGTCATCTATGTACTGAGTGCCTAACATTGGGTTGAATGAATCTGTGTGGACTTATAAAGATGAATGTGATTGAGGTGTTATATTTTTCATATTCTTTGTAAATTTTGCATTTATTGGCAAAGATGTTAATAAATTCATTGGCGATTTCATAACTTTCTGTATTTTTGTTTTTGCATTTATTCGAGACATGTTTTTTTTATGTTCCATAATAAGGTAGGGAAAAAGTGGTTGGTGGGGGAGACTGGCAACAGAGGTACTGTGACAGTGACTAAGCATGGATTCTTAAAAACTCATACTTAAAAATAGTCTAATGTTGATTAAACAAGTGAACAAGATACAGTCCCAACTCAGAGTTTAATGAAAATAAAATGCAGTTAATATCATAAAAGCAGGAAGAAGAACAATTCCAGCAAAACTACAATGGTAGAAATTGCTATACCATAGCATTATCAACTACCAAAGCAACTCAGAATACAAAAAGTATAGTTGCAATCATACCATGAGTTCCCAGCAACATCAAAAGTGGTCATCTTTATATACAGGTAACCCTCCTATAACACAGCACATAGGTTCCTAGAAAATGCCATGTGAAAATGTTGTGTGAAACTGTGTTGTATGAGACCCAGAGCCAATACAAAAGGAGGGTTACATTGCGAAAACTTATTAAAAGAAACTTTTTTTTTTAAATTCCATATAAGCAAATTAATTTTTATGAAAAATATGAATGTATGTATAACACAAAATGAATAGAAACAAAAAATATTTTCATTTAATGCAACCTTAATTTAATAAATTTCTTCCTCATCACTGCTCAATATAATCAAACGAGAACATTATTTCGGTTGAATGATATCACCTTCACTTTCAGAACCTTTTTCTTCATTTAGATATTTTGTACCTTCTATCCTCTTTAAAAAAATCTGTAATGTTGGTTTGTTTGCTGGTTCTTACAAGGTCATTGGAGATTTCACACTATAGAGATAGACAATTTTGCAGCTCCCTTCTGAATTTTCGGCTTTTTTCAGCGGAAGGGTAGAAAAATCGAAAGAGCTAAGTCATGTCATGCGGTATATTCTAAATATAAGTTTAATGTACATTTTTACAAATTATTTACCTTACTCCGGCATGGCCATCAAAGCTTCTCTGATACAGAGATCAAAATGTACATTAATCTAAACAAAATCTAAAGTGCATCTGCTGACGTCATCTACACAAATTCGAATGACGCAGCATTTGTCCATGTGGGGGTATTACGTCACATGTGTAAACTGTGCATGATGCTTTCCGCTATGACATTGGAATAGAGTTATAAATGAATAAATTATAATTTGTTTATACATTTTCATGTAAAGCTACTAGAGTTCATTATTCCTTCCTGTCATTATTTTAAGGTATTTTAATTTTTAAATGTGCTAAACAAAAATCATGTTATCTAGTGCTGTAGAAGTACAGGTTTGTACAAAGGTTTTTAAAATTTTCTTTATCGTGTTAGAGCGAAACTGTGTTACAGGTTGCAGTGTTACACTAGGGTTCCCGCAATTTTCATATCGTGTTAGAGCGAAAGTGTCGTAAGATGCCGTGCTGTAGGAGGGCTACCTGTATATATATACAGAAGGTCGTTCACACTTTATGGAAACGATTTTGATAGTTAAGTTTTATGTATAAATGCCGTATTTTTTGCGGCAATTTGCTTTTATCTGATAGCCATGGTTCTTGACAATAGCTCTAGTTAAAATTTTTCATGGAAGTAAACTTTTTTTTACTACTGTCATGTCAATTTTATCTCATTCCTCTTGAACTGTTTTCCAAAGTCTGTTCAGTGTTCTTGGATGCCATTTTCCTAAGGCTCGTTTTAATAAACCGAAAGTGCAAAAGTCCATTGGAGAAGCGTCGGGTGATTTTACATGTATTTCATTAATTGGGATACACTTCATTCCTGTGTATGATTCTTTCTTTGCTAAATAAGCAGCAGTTGATTTAGACGTGTGACTAGAGGCTTTGTCCATATGAAGCTCAACTTTAGAAATTTCCTTTCCTTATAAGGCTGGAATTTTTTCTTCAAAAATTGGTTCTAAAATATTCTGCTGATAGTAGTGAATTAATTCTGGCTTTACTTGACACTTTTTTGATTCTTAATTTGCCGTTGTAACAGAATCCTGAAACTATCAAGAGTCCCTTTGGGAACTTTTCTGTACACTGACTAAGCCATTTTGTACGGTCATTCCCATCAGTTGAGCAATAGAAAATTGATCTTTTTTTATTACATTCACTTAACCCGCGAGCACTCGCGCCCAATTTCGAACACGAGAACTCGCGCCGGGTATCTCATACCCTAGTTCATTTCTGCAATTTAAATATAAATTAATATTGTTTATATGCAAACCTTACGTAACTAAAGAACATAAAATAATAAATTAAAGATTTTTAGGGAATTTTAATAATACTTACATTTTTTATAGACAATTTTTACAAACTACATACTGATGTTCAAAACAGAGAAATTTTTCCCATTTTTGGCACATTTTTCTTTCTTATTACTTGGGCAAATTTAACATTGTTTATATTTTGTCTTGAGTTTTTTTGCAGGCGGTGCACTATTAGAGATTTCCAGTTCCATTGAAGTGCTTGAATAAGTTGTTTTTGTTTGAGGCACCATCATATTTAGCACGTTGCTATCAAAGAGAACTTTCCGTGTATCTACGGGAAAAGCGACATGTCTTGAATAATGTGTATTACCTGAAAGCTTGCTAATTACGTTCCTTGAAGGCTTCCTTACGTTTTGTCGGTATTTTTTCTTCAGCCATTTTGTAATTTTATCTTTACCAATATGAATATAAAATTCGGCTGTTGACAGTGAACTTTTATCTTCGGTTTCTGTCTCAATTTCAGTAGAAGAATCGTGATTGCTACAGTATTCTCAATCCTCAGAGGCATCATTATCTTCGGATAAAGGTTCATCCTCACTAGAAACAGTCTCTAAAAGGTGTCGCAATTGTTTCATTTCCTCGTCATAATTCAAAAAGTGTGCCATGATGCACTAAACTGATAGAAAAAAAGGAAAGATCTGACAGACGCGAGGACTCGCACGGGTATGACATACCCCCCAAAAATATTTTTCTCAAAATCTATTTTTAGAGCAGAACTAGTATTTATCCCGCTGAAATAATGTGACCTTGAATACAGCTACACGAAATTTCGGCCTAATCCGATAAGAAGATACCCATTCCATTTTCATTCAATGTTTTTGTTATGTCATACCCGGTGCGAGTTCTAGCGGGTTAAATATACTCATGCCTCATGTGTTATCACAAATTTCCATTATTCAGAAGCTAGGTATTTTTCATATAATTTTCTAAAATTTGTTTTTCTTTCAGCAATATACTTTGGCAAAAGCAGATGAACTTTATGTTTAAATATCTTTTTAACTTCAAATCTTTATGAATGATTTTACTTACAGTGCCAGAAGACATTCCTAGTTTCGATGCAATGGATCTTTAAGTTGGCGGATTTTCTTTTAGGATCAGAGACTTCTCTTTCTTCATATTTACTTGCGTTCGAATAGTCTTAGGATGAAGTTTCGCGGTTAGGTTTTCAATTTTACTTTCAGTTAGATGTTTTTTTTCTTTCAAATTTAATATAGTATAAATACCTTTTTTTGAGATGCCATAACTGCGATTTTTACTCCGCTATATATTTTGTTGATACGAATATTTCTCCTCGGAAAGTGCAATTACATAACCTTCAAGCCATTTATCAATTATAGGAGCCATTTTCAAAATAAATCTTTTATTTTACATTCCAATCAAAACAAAACAGTAGCAGATGATTATTCTGAAGTTGCCAGATTTTTATCTCAAAATGCAAACCACAAAAAGAAATTACAAAATCGTTTTCATAAAGTGCGAACGACCTTCTGTATATTCTAATCACGATGTAATCTTATTTCATAGTCACTCTACTCATAAGTGAGTCACTGACTATACTTGCCGTTTGTTTATCATTAGGTTTAGCCTGCATGAGATATTGTTCAAGCATCTGTCGGTATGACGTAGTTTACTGATAACGATACGTCAATGTGTTTAAATTTATGCCAGCAGAAATTGTGCTTGAAATTGGGTTAAAAAAATAAATGTTGCTTTTAATTTCATGGGATTTGAAAAACTAGGATGTGGACAAACTTTGAATTGAGTTATATATTTTTAGGTCCAGTTCAACTTTTAGTTAAGAAAAAAATATGAAATTTATCAAAAAAAGGCTTATAAGGCTAAAAAGGCAAGAATATAGGCTTAAAAATCAAAAATAGGCTTAAGTTAATCGATCTGGACCTTAAAATTACAATATTGGTTATGTATATTACGTGCATAACCCATCTTCTGTTAAAACTTTGTGATCTTTTTTAAAAATGAAAATCATTAATTGTATGATTATGTGAATAATTATTTAGGCAAAACAGGGAACAGATGTAGTATACGCAACGGGCCATCGCCAATTTGGCGAAAAGTTGGCGCCAAAATCCCGTTCGGAGACCTGTTAGGCTTAAACTGCGAAATGTAAACAATAAATTGGAAAACAAACTTACTGCTGGCTTTATGAAACTCGTAGGCGCACACGGGATCTTCGCTTCGCTCAGATACCCTTGCTTCACTCCGCTACGCTCCGTTACGCATCCGTCCAAAAACATTACAGAAAATCCCCAGCCGCTGGCTTCGCTACATACCGCTGGCTGTTGTACAGTAAAAAAAAAAAAAAGCTTCCGCTGGCTATAGCGGTCAGTAAAACAAAGCTTATCGCAAAAAATACCATCCGATCTCAAAAATATAAAAACCGCCAAACAACATTCAGATTTGGCGAAAAATCGCCCCTTGGCGTTCGTTGCGTATACTACATCTGTACCCAAAACAGTTTGAAACATTAAAAAAAAAAAAAAAAAAAAAATTATGGATGGGTGTGTTCCGGTTGCTCGTGAATAAAATTTACCGTTTTTAGACCTAGACTTGCTGACAAAGTTTCTTCTACACAATAGAATCTAAACTATGCATATATATATATTTTTTAACTTTCCATTTCACCATGTTAAGTATACTGGAATTTGTGAAATTGATCAACTTTTGATGCTGTTTTAAAGGCTTGGAAAAATCAAATTTAATAATTAAAATGAATGATTTAAAATGCTACAAAAATTAATCTTCTGGTAAACAATTATAATCCAAAAAGCTTTTGACTGAAGCATTTTCGATTAAGCGACTCTATATAGTTATAGTGGAATCTTGATCGATTGTTCCACGAACAATTGTTTTCCCGTATGTGTTGTTTATTTCATCCAATCTTAATGATAAAATTCCTTTGTATGTTCCCGCATTTATTGTTTAATGCAAAGGGTCCCCTTGAAAACGATAGAAATTTGACTATGCACATATACACAGGTGTAATCGTATAAAATATGGTCAAGGGACTAATTGGAATAATTAATTGTAGTACCTAGTATGGCCCAAATATAAGATTGATTATTTACTCAAAATAGCAAACAAGATGATATATTGCGTTGTGAATGGAATATATCAGCTGCGTTTACATGGACAACAATAATACCCGGGATTTACCCGCTAACAGGGAAATCCTTTGAAGTCCATTTACACGGGCAACATTTTCGTCCTGCTTTTACCCGTCTTACCGGAAGTAACGGCCATCACATGATTCGGCGGAAGTGATCCTCATACACCATCATTCCTTGTAAATCACGTTGTGGGTTCGACCCCAGCCGGTGTCGTACTTTTCCAAATTCACTCTATTGTTATTTTTAGCTTTCCCCCTTCGAACCCCGCATTTATCTCATTAGGAAGTGTATGGTCCTGGCGAGGGCCTTTTATTTTTTCAATTGCTGTTCTTTTGACCTCGTATTCTTAAATAAAAAAAATAAAAAAAAAAATCCTAAAACTTTAAAAATCCAAAAAAACGGAAAAACTTACAAAAATATTTTTTGTATTCTTATGATACCTGCTTTTCTGGGCCTCTTAACATCATTACTTTTTTGTTTTCCGTGGATCATTAGTCTTATCTAAATTTTCTTCTAAATTTTCTTAACTTGTAACTCTATATTTTTTCTCTTAAAATTAAATATTTTGTTTTAATTTAACTTTACTGTTAAATTTGTTGGTACAGATGTAGTATACGCAACGAACGCCAAGGGGCGATTTTTCGCCAAATCTGATGGTTATTTGGCGGTTTTCATATTCAGGGAGGATTTTAAGATCGGATGGTATTTTTAAAAATTTTTTTGCGATAAGCTTTGTTTTACTGACCGCTACAGCCAGCGGAAGTTTTTTTTTACTGTACAACAGCCAGCGGTATGTAGCGAAGCCATTTTTCGCCAAATCTGATGGTTATTTGGCGGTTTTCATATTCAGGGAGGATTTTAAGATCGGATGGTATTTTTAAAAATTTTTTTGCGATAAGCTTTGTTTTACTGACCGCTACAGCCAGCGGAAGTCTTTTTTTACTGTACAACAGCCAGCGGTATGTAGCGAAGCCAGCGGCTGGGGATTTTCTGTAATGTTTTTGGACGGATGCGTAACGGAGCGTAGCGGAGTGAAGCAAGGGTATCTGAGCGAAGCGAAGATCCCGTGTGCACCTACGAGTTTCATAAAGCCAGCAGTAAGTCTATTTTCCAATTTATTGTTTACATTTCACAGTTTAAGCCTAACAGCTCTCCGAACGGGATTTTGGCGCCAAATTGGCGATGGTCCGTTGCGTATACTACATCTGTTCCAATTTGTTTTCCTTTTATCCGCGTTATTCTTACCTTCATATTTTAATTCACTACTTAAAATTTTAACTACTGAGCACTCCTACCTTGATTACATATATCTTGCTTACAGGTGATAAAGTCGACACGGCGAAGGTACTCCTCTTCTAAAACACAATTACGTCTGCGTCTATTTATTATTTAAATGTAGCACATGTCAGTCGCTGTTGATAATCATTGAACGTTTACGATTTTTTCTGTTGTTTTTAAAAATAAATTTAGAAAATAGATTGGAAAAAAGGAATATAAGAACTAGAAGATTGATGCGGATATTAGATATAATCATACGATCTGTGGTTTCATCGCTAGATTAAAAATAATTAATTTATAAATTTTAATGTTACGTTTAATTATTGATTGTACTTATTAAATTTATTAATTTTACCATAACACTTTAAATGAAAATGTTATTGAAATTTTATTGAAATGAAATTTTATTTCTTATTTTACATACCAGATGGCAGTACCAGTCTATTTATAATGTAACTAGCTTCCTGCTTCGAAATGCATCATGGGTAATTAGCGGGTTTTATCCTAGTTCGAAGCAGGGTCGAAATTGCACCCTGCATTTTCCCCTATCGTAGGGAAAAAGCAAGAAACGACCCTGCTTTGACCCGGGTTTTTGGCACATGTAAACGGCACTACAAAGGCAATTCTGATTGAACTTAATAGACAGATTTATTAGAAGAACACATATACAGTCAAAACAATACATCTCAATTGAACTTGATCAAATAACTTTAACTGACTCGACTAAGATATTATGCACACACTTAAATACATACAAATATATTAAGAACTAATTCATCATCCAATTTCTCTCTTACAAAAAAGGCGACTACGATCATTGGAGAATTTCTTAAATCTTTAAATTATTAATCTCCTTTTTACCTAATTAAATATTATCATGAGGCAGTAAGAAAAGGCATATCTAGTGACCAAAAAAGAATATAGGAAATACCTTACAATGGGAGCTACGTCGCGTCAGTCATTACCCATCAGGTAGGCCCGGAATTCGTCTTTGTTAAATCAGTTCATTTGTGGAGGCACTCCTGTATATACAGGGTGATTTTTTTTAAACTGACACTACCCAGAGCCATCTGTAGCGCGATGTATCAGCAGGAATTCCACCAAAATTGATAGAGGGACTAAGGACGACATGGGAAAGAGTTTCTGTGAAAAAAAAAAAAAATTGTTCCAAAAGTCGCTGATAGGGGAAGATATGGAGTTGTTGTCGGAGCACCCGAGAATTTGCATAAAAGGCAACTAAAACATCAAAATACAAATTCATGACTACGTAGTCGACAGCAGCGCCAGTATTTTGGGCTATAAAATGCGGAATCTGTTGCGCCTTCGCTTTACAGATGAAAGGGTCATCAGTCGCTTTTTTCCACTTGCATGGCCACCTCGCTCCTCGGACCTAACACGTGACATCTTTCTGTGGGATTGCTTAAAGTCTAAGGTGTATCTTTGTGGAGGTGTATCTTCGTCTTTCCCACGTCGTCCTTAGTCCCTCTATCAATTTTGGTGGAATTCCGACTGATAGATCGCGCTACAGATGGCTCTGAGTAGTGTCAGTTTTAAAACAATCTCCCTGTACATTCAACTCTTTCGGTGGCTATCTGGGTTCAGTGGGGGTGTCACAGTTCGTCAGTCTTTGTCCGGCGATTACCTTCGTTGACAGATGTGGTCAGACGGTATTTTTCAGTCATTCATCAGAGGGCTGGCTAATACTCCTGCTGCAAACTTCTTTTCTCGTCGGCTCTTTGATTCTCAGCGACTTGCGGGGTCGTTCACTCCGGTTGGGGGAAGTCAGGCTCTGGTCATCTACGGTGATAATCAGCACTCGAACTGTCTTTGTTTCTTGACTCTCATTTCATGCAATATAGTTGCCGTCACTATCGATCAGCTTAGACTCTGTGATTGCTCCTAGTCATATCTACTTCATTGCAGCTCAGATTTGCGTCTGGTGGTCAGCTCTGCATCTGGAGTCTCTGTTCTAGGTAAATCTACAAATTCTCTTGTACCATTTCTCACTGGCTCCACCTTTTCTTATTTCTTATTGGACCCTACATTTTCTTTTGATTTTATTGGCTCCTACTAGATCATTCTATTACCCTCCTTCTCTTAGGGCGTGGTGGCTCACTCCATTATTGCACTTCCTTCTTTTCTTACGGCATCCACGATCGAACTTACATCTGCTTTCCGTTCTTCTCATTACTGCTAAATTACTTTTCCATTCACAGTTCCCTTCTTTCATCTCCGAGCCAAACTATCGCTTCGCCACATCTGTTTCTCTTTTCCCCGTCCTGCTGGTTCACTTAATCGTTGCTTCTTAGCCCTATTCCTTTTTCATGTCGTTAACTAGTTTCTTTAAATTGGCTACTTTTATCTGTGTTGCTTCCTGTTCTCATCAGTTATGCGTCTTTTGCGGTTTCTTGTGCTATTCCCCGTATCTTTTATTTATCTCCCTGCCATGGATTTTTCTCGATCTTTCTCCACTTTACCTCGTTTCAATGTGTAACGTAGATTTTATCGTTACAGTTTTCTTATTAATTGCACCTACTTTAAAGACGAGTAATTATTAATTTAAAAGATGTAATCACCTTAATGTTTGTAATGTTAATATTAATCTTATGATCTTTCGCTATAAGCATTTTAGCGTAATTCATGTATCGCCCCCTTTTTTACGTGGGAGGTCTAAAATGGTATGTCTTTACTCCAGTACTATCTATTGATAGCATCCGCTATTTTGTTCAGCAATGTATATTTTTCCAAGAACCCAATTTAAAAGTAGTTTCGTTTATTTGAAACTGCAATTTACTCGTACAGATAATTGGATGTTTTATGGCTTGTTGCCGACCTGTTAAAAAGGACCGGATGCTTTCCATCTAGGGGGTCGTAGAAATTGCTTTTTAATTCGCGTTAGGTACTATGGCGCTGACATTCCGTATCTATTTCCCAGACTTTAATCTACGACATCTGTTGGCGACGCCAACCATCCCCGTGCATCCCCGTGAGAAAATTCTTAAAAGGTTCTCCTCTTAGGCTCGAGCAAGTTTCGACAATCATATTCGGCGCCGCTTCACGTCACTCTTGGCTAAGTCCAATCAGCGGCCGTCCCACTCTTTTCGCTCCTACTTGGCTACTTTTTTTTGGCGGTGAATCGCCGTTTTTCTAGTTACGAAGGTTTGTTCTTTTCAGCGTTTACCGATGGGTTCCGGTACTACTCGCCGCGGCACACCGGGCGGCACACCGGTAGGCTTTCCTAGTATTTGGCGATACTTTAGTTTAAATTAAGTTAATACAACCCTAGCCTGTGTTGCTTTTTGTCCAGAATGAAAAGAGATTACTCAGTCAGATATATATATATAGAGCTACATTTTTTTATAGCTAGCTGCTTCCTTTTTTTTTGTGCTTAAGCACCCCTTTCAGTTCGGCTTGCCGACTGTGGGGGGAGCTAATCTTCTTGATATTTTTGCTCTCATTTTTCATTACTACTGTTAGCTTTGACCTGAGTGGTCATCATGTGTTGAGCTCATGTTAGCTGGAGCTTTTCATCGCCCATGTATATAGCTTATTATAGCCCTTGTATTTTTATATTCAAGAGATTTAGTCAACGATCGTTGCTATGATAAATAAGTCTTTTTTCGTAACCAAGTCTAGTTTATTTAAGTACTACTACTAGAAAGTTGACAGTGGAGAATCTGGGTATTTGCGGTAAATCTACACCACTACGCTTCGACGATCCTGTCTGTATGCATTCGTTTACCGAATGGTGTCTTCTACGAATTTCGCTACATGTTCTTATTTCCGATCTCCAGCTTTTCAGCGTCGCAGAACTGTATTGTACCTTCCATTGTGCTGAATAGTGAATGAGAACTTTCTTAGTCCCAAGAACTGTTCCTGAATTCGTACTCACTACCTTCCTTTTTAAAAGTACTCTTGTACAGAACAATTTAATAGTACTTTCACATGTGCTGAACTCTCCTTGGACGTGTCTTCAATTCTTCAGTACAGAACTTTTAATTGTACTAACCAGGTAGTCTCCCCTCAGCTTAGACATCGTTATAGACACTAAGACTGTTAAGACTGTGTAACAAGTTAATTTAATTTAGGTTTCCACGCCACAGAAGCGTGCCGAAATCATTAATCCTGTAGCCAAATTACGTTTGTGCACTATGCCCCTTTTATTTTAATCCATACTTTCGTTTAATGTCGCTAAAGTCCCCGCGACAACAGGGCTCCTAGACCTGAGTTTTTCATTGACCAAATGGGTTTATGGTTTTTTTTTTCAAAAATATCTCAAAATCTGTGTTTTCCCTCATAAGTTAAAAATATAGAAAAAAATTAATATTTATTTCTCATTATAAGCATAGTTTAATTATGTAATTATATGAATTAATGAATGTAAAATTATACAAGTAGCGATCATTTCGATTGAATCGTGGTATATCTCCGTCCTACGAAACCATCCAAGAATTTCGGTATTTGTTACGTGAAATCAAAGATGGGTTCATTAATTCCAAACATGAAATCTCCCCAAACTACATGACCTATTAACCTATGTTACCTCTTCTGGGTGCGTATAGAGTGTTTACACAAGTTGTTGCGGATTTCTGGATGCCGAAATAATCTTTCAATAAAAAGAAACAAAAATTTATTCATGAACTACGAACAAACGAAGAAACACGGCAAATACAAAATGATATAGAACATAACAACGCCGACGAGCCATCACAGACGAAGTCACCTGCTTCCAACAGTAGGTTTACAAAAACATCCTTCTATTTTTTAAATATTTATACGCTGAACAGCGTCCTCTGTTGGATGAAAAATAAGACCGATAGTACCGCAGTGAAAATGCAAATATGGCACTACCGAAAATAAACTTTGCGTATATTTTTAATGTGACATGAAAAAACTCCACGTTTTTCTTAATAATATTTATCACAAGTTAATAAAATCTCTACAAAAGACAGTCTCTTAACGCTGAAACGATGGTAAGATGGCAAAATAGATATCAAAATTGTCGTGCGTGAATACCTAAAACAGAGCTTTTAAAAGGTGTAATAGAAGGAGCATGTTATAGACCAAGGGTACTCAACCTGCGGCCCACCGAGCCCTTTATATGCGGCCTTAAACACTCTCACTCATAATCGGGCAGGTGCTTTTGTGTAATCATAATTTTGGAAACGAGTGCATGAAAAATACAAAACTGTCACCCGTTGTTCACATCAACCTATCTTTGAGAATCATCCAATTCCAAAATGACATAGGCGAAGTACGTAACGTATATCGATATCGGCTTACTGATTCTTATCTCGATGACCTATTGAGAGTAAACTGTAGTAAGTACAAACCTTATTTGTCTAAAATAGTCAAAAATTGTGTAAACATAAAAAAGAGAAATTGCTCTTATTTTTAAATAAACATTTGAGTACATTTAAGGTTTTGAGTTTTATTTTTTACACTAGCTGGATACCCGTGCTTCGCTACGGAGCACATTTTAGGGTAATTACAATGAAAAAATTATGAAATTGCTTTTTAGAGGATTTCCTTTTAAACAATATTTTTTTGTTTCTTCATTGAGCGGAACTAATATTACCAGGCTCGTTCGCGAACTTACGCGTGAGCAAGCTACGTAAAACTGTCCGTGGGAGAAACAAATTTATCTTAAATCTACGCCAGCGTATTTTAAAGTTTGGCCTTAAGACTTATTTATCGTCATGGCGAAGCATACTTTGAGAGGAAATTGCAGTCTCTTAGAGTCAAAGGGGATGTCAATGAGTATTAGAGGAATACGTGGCACGAAAGCTTTTTCTCCTTGAGCCTACCTGGTTAAAATTATGCTTCGATTAAATTTTTATGCAGGGCTTGTAGTCTAGTACCATTGCACAATTTCGCTTTAAATTTCGAAGGTGCATTAAGGGGGTGCCCTTCCGCAAAGAGAGCTTATGGTATGGAAGACCCGGTGGTTTAAGGGAATTTAAAAACTTTACCGGATAGTTAACGGCATCATCTGAATTACAGACAGCGTCTATCGACTTGTAGACCATTTCTTCCTCGTCAAAGGACTTTATTAACATGTTATTAATGAACGCAGCTTGATCGTTTTTTGGAGTCAAAATGGCCCTTTCGCAAAACCATTCAATAGGCTTATTCTGTATTTGAGCAATGCCTAGATAAATGTGATCTATCAGTTCCTGGATGGTAGTTACTAATGTGCACAACAATTATATCGTCTGTTGATGGATAATCACCGTTTCCTATTTTCATTAAAATATCTGAAAATTGTGCACCTGATTTATCGCCTGTCGAATCAACTCTCATATTTTTGGTAACTTTGAGGATTTGTATTGAGGACCACAAAACAGATCTTTTCAGGTAGGCTTTATTTTCATCAACTTGGGTTCCTCTAGGTACCACAGGTAAAATTCTTAAAAAACTTCATCTCAATTAGTCTGGTGGTTAAATTTTATCTTTTACTGTATTTAACCACTAGACTAATTGAGTATAATTGTAAATATACTCAATTAGTCTAGTTATAAGTTGTAATATTCTTTTAACATAGGATTACGTTCCTCCATAACGGTCTTCCGGAAAGCAAAATTTATGACGCTAAAACCGTCGTCGCGAGTTATAAATCAAGAGTGGCAGAGTAGACATATGTAACTTATTTTTCTTACCATCGTTCTATTCTGCATAGGGTTATAACTCATCCTTCTCTTCGTATGTAGGAATTTTATTGTAAAAAAAAAGAGGTAAGCAACGATAAGTAATCCTACGTTAATAACCCGCGGTAGTTACGTTAGAAGAGACTACCTGAAATTTTTTTGTCATTTTATTTCGCTGTTATGCACGTGACGCAAAATTAATTTAAAGTATCACAAAAATAAAAGAAATCGCGTGATCAGCATTTAATAAATTCTAAAAATTAATCTTTAAAAATTCACGAAAAATCAGAAATGGAGGTAAAGACTTGAAAAAAATTTCATTTTTAAAGGAATTTTTATGATCTTTCTCGTGATATAAATTTTATAACCCTCAGATTATTATTTTAAATGCAAACTTAAAGAAAGTTACAAAAAACAGCTTAAAAATTTAATTTAAAAAAAATCTAAGAAGAATTTTTCAAAAATCTTTCTTAGTACACCCCTACACTGTATGAAGAATCGCCATGCAAAATTTTAGCCTTTTAGGTCCAGCGGTTTGGCCTGTGCGCTATCTGTCAGTCAGTCAAGCGAACTGTTTTATACATAGGGTGAGCCAAAAGTTCGTAAAAACTTTGAAAATTCATAAAAAAGGAAGAAATTATAATAAAGAAGTGCGGTTTGCAAGAAAGGTCTCACAAGGAAGTCGGATTTTTTTTAGCAGCCATAAAAAGTATAAAGAGTCAAAAAATTACTAGTAGATGGCGCTGACATGCGAGAGATTCAGCATATTTATGCAAATCAATCTTGCAATAAAAGACCGTGATACACGAGAATTTGGAGGATCGGCCACGAAATGGAAGATCCTCGTTGGCGGAGGGCCGCATTACTGCGGTGGAAACCATCTTCTATATTAATAAAGAGACAAGTGGATGTCGAGATCATCACGTGACCGTAACGCGACCGGGCGGACCACTCCTGGGAAAAAAATGGCCGACAAATATACAGGAATCGGTGTATTTTTTTTCTCATGAAAGTACATAAATGTTACATATTTGGAAAGAGCTTCGAAAACTGATAATTTTTTCTGCGTACACTTATTCTGTTAATTCAATAGTTTTAGAGGTATTTGGATTCTAATGAAGCGTCATCGCTCTTTAACGATGTAAACAAAAGGTGAATCATTCACAGCGTGATTCTCACTAAATTATGAATAATATGGCGGCGGAATCGTCCACGGGGAGTAGCAGTGCTCGCAAAGCTGGACCAGTGACTCTACCAGTGACTTTTCAAAATTTTTATTTTGCTGCTAAAAAATATTCCGACCACCTTCTAAGCTCTCTCTTGCAAACTGCACTTCTTTATCACAATTTTTTCCTTTTTTATGAATTTTTAAAGTTTTTACGAACTTTTGGCTCACCCGGTATATAGATTGTTATATTATGAGGTAGAGTGTACTATGTTGTGGTCCGCGTAACGTAGCAAACGTATGCATACGGCGCGAGAGAAATAAAAATTGAGTACGGCTATTACAGACGATGAAAAACACACATTTAAAAATAAATAAACAGAAAGATCTTCAGAAAATAAATTTAGAGGAGAACGATGAAACAGAAAAAAAATTTGGCAATTGAATAAAATTACTCTTACCGTAATTTCGCACGTATAGTCCGCACCATCGTATAGTCCGCAGACCCGATTTTATATAAAAAAAATTTCAAAAATCGTCAGATAGTCCGCACCACCGGATAGTCTGCGGACTATACGTCCGAAATTACGTTATTTTAGTACGGCAATATTAATGTATTTTAGAAACAAAGAACTAAGTATAAATAGAAAAAAAGTATTTACTTACTAATATACCTTCAGAAATAAAACGCTAAATACAAATAAAATACAGTGCTTACTAATTAATCATATTTTAATTAATCACACATTCTACTACATTAACGAAAACCTTCAAAGTCCGATTCATCGGTATCAGAATTAAACAGTTCTAATATATTTTCGGGAAGAGTGTCCGAAAGGTCATTTTCAGCATCACTATCTTCACTGTCAGTGATTTCCTCGCTTTAACTAACAATCCCGGCTTTTATAAATCCCGATCGGATGGTTGACACTTTTCCAGGATTTATCGCTAAAGCAGTGCGAAGGATACTGGGATACAAGACTCTGGTTGCGCTAAGTGAGTGCTCATATCCCGGCACCGCTTGATGCGTCAGCCTGGATTTTAGGAGCTCTACTTGCTAATACTCATTCGTTCTGCACTATGCTCTATGGTTTACTATCGATACGATACGATACATACGAATGTTTTCTTGGAATCTCGCGCTGTTGTTTATATTTGATCATCGGCAGTTCACGACAGCGTGTTTTTTAAATTTCAACGATTTTAACCGTGAACAACCAGCGTATTATCCGCACTGGTGGATAGTCCGTAGCTTCAAAAATTCGCATTTTAAACACAGATAGTCCGCGGACTATACGCGCGAAATTACGGTAATTTAACTTAAAGTATTCTTAGAAAATATGGTTGTATTATCTTATTTCTATTTTTTTAACTATTTTCAATAAAAAGGGCTGTTTTTTAAAAAAAAAAATTACCGTATTTTTCAGACGTTACGCAGTGGGTTTCTCATTCGGAAATCACATTTGAATGTTGGTTGTTTGTGAGAAGATCGTGTTACGCCTCGTATACGAGGGAGAAACGGCTACCAGCAGGTGTCGGAATTCGATAGTGGCAGAATCGGGGCCTATCGGGAGTTCAGTTTATCGTTCCAAAATATTGCTACCCATTGGTCGGAATCCAACGACTGTCTTGCGAATACGGAATCGATGAGTTCAGGAGGGTCATACTGAACGCCATGCAGGATCTCAACGGCCTCTCGCCACTAAAGCCCGAGAGGACAGACATGCTGTCAGGTCGGCCTTGCAGGTTGCACAGCCACATCATGGACTCAGGAAATGGGCTTGTTTGCAGCACGACAAGTATCCGCACGGACAGTGCAACGACGTCTGGAGCAACACGGACTGTCTGCATGGCGATCACTATTGCAGCTTCCCCCTATCGCGCAGCATAGAGACGCGCGGCGACAGTGGTGCGCCCAACGACAAAGTTAGATACAGGTGTGGCACCACGTCATCTTTTCAGACGAGTCCCGGTTCTGCGTGCAGCATCATGATGGACGTATCCCTGTCTGGAGGCACCGAGGAGAACGCACGTGGTCTGCTTGCATTCGATATCGTCATACGGGCCCTGCACCTGGTGTGATGGTATAGGCAGCCATTGGGTACACGACACGAATACTTCTTGTTCGTGTCGTCGGTAATCTGAACAGCCAGCGTTACATTTCTTGGATCTTAAAGCCAGTGGCTGTGCCCTATCTTCGAGGCCTTGGAGACGTCATCTTTCGACAAGATAACGCAAGACTACATGTTGCCCGTCGTGTGCTGACCTACCTCGACACAGAGGGGGCTCGACTGTTGCCCTGGCCAGCATGTTCTCCAGATCTCTCACCCATTGAAAACATCTGGTCATGGGATGAAAACATCTGGCTGAGAGACTGGTCTGCCACCGCTCTCCAGCCACTACGATTGATGAAGTGTGGCATAGACTTGAAGTAGCATGGAATGACTTGCCAGTATCTGTCATCCGAGCCCTGTTCGACTCGATGCCTAACCGGGTTAGAGCCGTTTTAGCTGCCAGAAGCGGCAACTGTGTGTACTAATTTCGGACCCTGTATACCCACAAATTTAATCATGTTTTTTTCCTACTATACTGTATACGTACAATAAGTAAAGTTTTCTTATTTGCTTTCTTTCCTGGTGTTGCAATGAGTTTATCCCAAATTTTTTCCAGCTTTATTAGAAAAAATAAATTTAGGTTAAAATAAAAATAGTCTCAATCGGAGAAGAAAAAAAATAGAATAATCTGAATTATATTAGAATTCTCATGAGCTCTGTGGGACCAGTGGTAAGCCCAGAAGAAATGCATGAGTAAATTCAGAAAATGGGAAGTCAAAAAATTGAACTTTGTTTGAACTGAAGAAGTAATTTAATATAGGCATATAATACACTGAAGTGCCACTGAATTAGGGATACCTACCTAGTAACGAGTTGGGCCTCCTCTGGCCTTGATAACGGCTGCCACACGACGAGGCATAGATTCAACAAGTTTCTAGAAACGTTCCACGGGAATGGCTTGCCAAATATTGGCTAAAGCTGTCCAGAATTCAGTAAGGTTCTTTGGTGCTGTGTGATGGCCTTTCACGCCTTGTTCCAAAACATCCCAAAGATGCTCAATAGGATTTAAGTCTGGGCTTCTAGGTGCCAATTCATGACAGAGAAGTCAGAGGAATGCTCATCCAACCAGCCAGTAGCCAACTGAGACTTGTGAGAGGTACAGTTGTCTTGCTGGAAAACTCCATTACCGTGCGGATAACAGAACAGCATAAACGGATGGAGGTGATCACCCAGCAACTCTACGTACCGAATTGCATTGAGGGAGGTTGGTACACGCACCAAAGATCCCAAACTGTGCCACGAAAAAACACCCCAGACCATGATTGAGCCACCATGCCCCTGTACAGTTCCAGCCAGGCATGCAGGATCCATGGCTTCATGAGCCTGACGCCATATTCTCAGCCTCCCGTCGGCGTTAAGTAGTCGGAATCGAGACTCATCACTCTATGCTACTCGTTTCCAGTCCTCTACACTCCAGTCTCTGTGCTCTCTTGCCCTGGCAAGACGTGCAGCCCGATGGCGAGTATAGAGCAATGGTACTCTCGTAGGTCGACGGCTCCCGAAACCCATACGGTGAAGCGAGCGTTGCACAGCCCGTTTACTGACTGTACGACTGGCACCGTCATTAAACTGGGTGGTAATTTGAGCTAATGTTTGGCTTCGCTGGCTACGTACAATACGCCTGAGCCGTCTCTCACCACGCACTGTCAAGGCTAATTGTCCTTTGCAGTTTGCCCGATCGCTAGTTTTTTTCCACCATCCATGTATTCTTGGTATACTCTTGACACTGTCGACCTTGAAAATCCTAGCTGTCTGACGATTTCGGAAATTGAATGGCCCATGCGTCGAGCACCTACGATTTGTCCGCGATCGAAGGCATCTAAATCAGGCAGTTTACCCATACTGGCAATTCCAACAACTAATTCAGAACAACCACAGTACGCGCTATATATGCAGTTACCACAGCTCCCTCACTTGCGCATACATGATGCGCAGCGCTACACAATTTGCATAGGCTTTGCTATCCCTAATTCAGTGGCACTTCAGTGTAAAATGATTTTTTTACTCTAAAAAATACATTCGATTTTATTTTCGAATAAATTCTTTACGGTTCTGCTTAACATGGCCAGTAAAAATAAAAATAGAAATTATCAGAATCAAACAGCAGAGACTTCCAAAGTTGGTGCACCGAAGAGTACGGCATGATGAACAAAGGCAACATAGCAGTACATGTTACGGGACAGTTGTACTATGCCGAACGTCATCTGTAAAACGGTATAATGAGACAAACCATTAAGATGGTGTAATGAGACAAACCATTAAAACTGTATTATGAGACAAACCATTAAATCGGTATTATGAGACAAACCATTAAAACGGTATAATGAGACAAATCATTAAATCGGTATTATGAGACAAACCATTAAATCGGTATTATGTGACAAACCATTAAAACGGTATTATGTGACAAACCATTAAAACGGTATTATGTGACAAACCATTAAAACGGTATTATGAGACAAACCATTAAAACGGTATAATGGGACAAACCATTAAAACGGTATTATGAGACAAACCATTAAAACGGTATTATGAGACAAACCATTAAAACGGTATAATGGGACAAACCATTAAAACGGTATTATGAGACAAACCATTAAATCGGTATTATGAGACAAACCATTAAAACGGTATAATGAGACAAACCATTAAATCGGTATTATGAGACAAACCATTAAAACGGTATAATGAGACAAACCATAAGTCGCCCGAGAAAAGGAAGGACGAATGAAAAGAATTTATTGTTGAGGCGATTAAAAGTAGAAGTATTCGGTCAACATGCCGTATGAAATTTATCGGAAGTCGTTGAAATATAACTGTAGCTTATAGTTGTTTTGCCTCAGACGTCATTGCCACACACGGGGAACCATTGAGTGACGAGAAATATATGAAAGAAGCATGTTTAAAGTACGCACTAGTTCTCTTTGAAGATTTTGAAAACAAGGTAAATATTATGAAAAGAATTAAAAGAAATGCCTATGGCTGGACACACGGCGAATTTTTTTAACTATTTATTTATTTATCTATATTATCTTTAATTTTTTTTAATTTCTAAGGGCAAGCAATAAACAAAAACAAGAAAATAAGGTACATCAAAACAGACAAAAAGAGAAAAAAGAAGTAACAGGAAAGTATCAATTGTTCAATGGTCTTTGCCTCCCAATATCGGCTGTAGAGATCTCGAGCCGGTAGTGTCTCACAGGTCTGGAGATGGGAAATGTCCATAACTTGTGATTAACCCCAAATAGTGCAGAAAGGACTCCCTAGAACAGGGGTGGCCAACCTTTTTGGGAAGAGTGCCACTATCTGAAAAAAAATATTATGCGTGCCACTTCCAACTTTTCCAACATTCAAAAAATATAAAAAGGTGAAAAAATGTTATTTATAGGCTGATTATGGGATTTTTACACAAATACCACATTTTTTTTTATCTGAGTAGTGGAGATTTAAAAAATAATATAATAAATAAAACAAAAGTACAAACTTAGGTTTTATTGTTAATAAACATTTTTAAAGGTTCAGTCAGTTAGGTTATGTATAAAATAAAATGAATTACTTGAAACATTTAATTCTAAATAATTATTAAACAGTCAGTACTTAATTAATGTGGCTTTTGAATTTGTAGTTTTTTTACCAAGTCATCTATATTAGGATTAATTCTTGAAGATGCTAACAAAATTAGGTGTTTTAGGTGCATATCAGTTAATCTTGATCGATATTTTGATTTTATTATGTTCATAATAGAAAACATTTGTTCACAAACATATGTTGATCCAAACCTACAACAATACCTGACAATTTTCTTAATTTTTCAATAAGTCAAATAAGTTCAAATATAAGTTCAAATCTTAATTTTTCAATAAGACTACGCGTGCCACTGTTAAAACGCCGCCGTGCCACACTGTGGCACGCGTGCTGCGGGTTGGCCACCCCTGCCCTAGAATTTTCAAGGGACTCAGATGTTTGGACATGGCGGATTTTGGAAATGACTAAAAATACTCTTCAACAAATAATAGATACTAGCTGAGTGGCAACCCGATGTGTTGCTTTTTTGATTTAAAATGAAATGGCTTTATTTCTTAAAGATTAAAAACTGTTTTAATCCATTTTAAAAATATATTAGAATTTTTAAAAAACGAAATAATTATTTAAAATTCTCTTTTTCAAATTTTGGTTTTTGGGTTTTGAAATAATTATTTCAAATTTCCGTTTTCAAATTTTGTTTTTTAAACAATAAAGAAGCTCATTCAATTAGTAAAGAGTACTAAAGGTTTTAACTTCTCCTGTCCTAAAACTAAAATTATTTCTGGATTTCAATTATTAAATGACTCGTTCTCAACGAATAACTTTTCATTTTGGCAACATGTCCGAATGTAAATATTAAATCTCATGGGGGGAAAAAGTGCTTAAAAAAATAGAAAGACAGTTCTGATGAATTCAAAATTGGTAGAAGAATTCTCATCAGTTGCTCATTAATTGGAAGCAAATTTCTCGAACTTGCTTGAATTATTAGTGAGTAAAATAATAAGTCGAAAAATTACGAACTCGGCATTCAGTTACATTAAGATATTATCGCGCGAGATATTCAGCGCGAGAAATTTCAAAAGTGAGTTTTGTAAGTAAGCTTTTTTAGAATGATAACATTTTTTTTTATTAAATATATTTGGTATATTTTTGAAGCTGAATATCTAGCAAATGCCGATAAATCGTAAAATTGACATTAATAGGTACAGAAAACCGAAATATTTGTCTATCAAAATTGTCGATTTCGTGAAATTCGGAAAGCTGCTTTGGGGAAAAAGCTTCGTTTGCAATGGAAAGCATTTTTAATTTTGTAAAAATGTGTATATCCGTAAAGATGAAGAGTTGTAGAACAAATGGAAATAAAAAATTTGTCGATTGGAGGACGAAAAAGTTGGATTTTGCATGCATGAAAATATAGGAAATTTGCGAAACGGAAAGGAGTTGGCCCACCCGGAATGACAGACATCTTCTTTTGTGTTCGGCGGTTTTAATTTAATAATTTAAAGAGTTTAAAGTTTTGAAAATTGAGGATGGCATCAGTACACGCATCTCGTCCGTCTGCGTCCATCGGTACTAGTCGCGATATCCAGCTATGCTCGGTTCGCCAGATTAGCCCATCCACGTGTCGCCTAGACTGATCACTAACAAACATACATACGTTTGTTTACCTTCAGCTGTTAATAGTAAGACTAGCTGAGTGGCAACCCGATGTGTTGCTTTTTCGATTTAAAATGAAATGTTTTTATTTCTTAAAGATTAAAAACTGTTTAATGACTTTTAAAAATATATTAGAATTTTTAAAAACGAAATAATTATTTAAAATTCTCTTTATCAAATTTTGGTTTTTGGCTTTTGAAATAATTCTTTCAAATTTCCGTTCTCAAATTTTGCTTTTTAAACAAAAAAGAAGTTCATTGAATTAGAATAAATTCTAAAGATTTTAACTTCTCATTTCCTAAAACAAAAATTATTTCTGGTGCTTTAAAATTATTTCTGGATTTCAATTATTAAATAAATGACTCGTTCTCAACTATTTTGGCATTTGGTTATTTTCCTTTTGGAAACATGGCGGAATGTAAACATTACATCTCATGGGGCAAAAATTGCTTAAAAAAATAGAAAGACAGTTCTGATGAATTCAAAATTGGTGGAGGAAGAATCCTCATCACTTCCTCATTAATTAGAAATAAATTTCACGAATTTGCTGGAATTATTAGTGAGTAAAATAGTAAGTCGAAAAATTACGAACTCGGCATTTAAGTTATATTAAGATACAATGGCAATCAGTGCGGGAAATTTCAAAAGTGAGTTTTGTAAGTACGCTTTTTTAAGTACGCTTTTTTAGAATGATAACATTTTTTCTATTAAATGTATTTGGTATATTTTGGAAGCTGAACATCTATAAAATACCGATAAATCGTAAAATTGACATTAATAGGTGCAGAAAACCGAAATATTTGTCCATCAAAATTGTCGAATTCGTGAAATTCGAAAAACTGCTTTGGGGAAAAGGTTTCGTTTGCAGTGAAAAACATTTTTAACTTTTTGAAAGTGTGCAGATCCTTAAAGATGAAGAGTTGTAGAACACATGGAAATAAAAAATTTGTCGACTGGTGGGCGGAAAAGTTTAATTTTGCATGCATGAAAATAGTGTAAATTTGCGAAACGGAAAGGAGCTGGCCCACCCGGAATGACATCTGTTTCTATTACCCGCTTCTTTTGAGTTCGGCGGTTTTAATTGAATAATTTAAAAAGTTTAAAGTTTTGAAAGTTGAGGATGGTATCAGTGCACGCGTCTGGTCCGACCGCGTCCATCGGTACCAGTCGCGATATCCTGCTATGCTCGGTTCGCGAGATTAGCCCGTCCCCGTGTCTGCTCACTAACAAACTAACATTTGTTTACCTTCAGCTGTTATTATATAGATAAAATCCTCTGGTTTAATTTATCTTGAGAGCACCAACATTGCTTGATCAGTTCGTTTAGCAATTTTTATTTGTTAGTGTTGGGAATAATATTAACGAAGAACGAACGAGCTTTATATCATCTATAGGTAAAGGAATGGCTATTCGCAACGCAGTTGTAAATGCACTCTCTGAAAGCGAAAGTGATCTTCCCAAAATCGCATCAGTTACTCATGGTGCATACTACTCATGGTACAAGCATTACGACTAGAGGGGGATATGATGGTTTTGCCAATTTATTTGCTGACTGTGCTGGACATTCAAGTTTGGGTTTTTTTTTCCTTCCATTATACATCAGCAGGTTTTACGCGGGAAGACCAGTTTCAAGCTTATTACTGGATGCGTTTTGAGCCTTGTGACAAAATGCGGGAAGGCCAGTTTCAAGTCATTTACTAGAAAATGTTTCGAGCAGAGCTCCCAGATAGAAAAATGTGATAAATCCAGACTGCATTTAAAAAACATAAAAAAACCAAGATTGTAGTGCAAAAACCCAGGTTTTGGAAATACCTATATTTTTTACTAAAAAATATTAAAAAAAGGTACTTATAAGATGCAGTCGAACCCTGTTATAGCGAACGCGGTATATAACGAACTCATGGATATAACGAACGAAAATTTTGGTCCCGCCGGTTTCCTACTGTATTTAACCTTTAGCTTACGGGGCCCATTTTTCTGATTCCCTATTTAGAACGGGAAAATTAACACCCCCTTTGTAAAAATGGCCATTAAGGGGGTTAAATATATATATATATATATATGTGTGTGTGTGTATATATATATATATATATGTACATATATATTTGTATATATCTATATATATATATATAGATATAATATATGTATATATATATATATGTATATATATACATATATATATATATGTATATATATATGTATATATATATATATATATATGTATATATATGTATATATATATGTATATATATATGTATATATGTATATATATATATATTTATCTATGTATATATATATGTATATATATGTATATACATATCTAAGTATATATATATATATATATATCTATGTATATATATATATATATATCTATATCTATATGTATATCTATTTATATATCTATATCTATATCAATATATATATATTCATGCTTGGGATACATGCTGTCCCACCCCGTATGGAAAGGGTTAATGCTAATTTATCCTTTTATAGCGAACTTCCGAAATCTTAAGAATCGTCTATAACAATCTTTTTTTCAGTCGACTACTGAATTTTTTTTTTTTTTTCATTTTTAAACTTTTTAAGAATGTCTAAGATACAACGAATGTTGAAGAAGCAAATAATGTTGAAGAAGATGATGATGAATTTTTATCTATCTCGATGAGGATGGAAAAGCACAAAATTTCATCATTCTCAGATTGTGACATGCAATTGTACGAAACATGTGATGATGAAGTCATTACATGTGAAAATCCGACTGATGAAGATATTGTGGAAGAAATTAAAATGAATCATTCTGAAATCAAAGATTCTGTATTTGATGCTGATGAAGAGGTGCACATAAATGACAAAATCCCCCCATCTCAGATGCTACAGCAGCGATGTGTGTGATTATTAAGTTTTTGTCTACACAAACAGTGGAAGAAAGAGTGTAGGAGTCATTTGATATATTGGACAAAGAAATTCATAACATGTTTTTGAAATCGGCATCACGTCAGCAGAAAATTACCGATTATTTCTGTATCAAAACAGTGAGCAACAATTAGAGGTAAAATTAAATTATCTCCACTTGTCTTCATTTTTAGTTAATTTAATTAATATCGTGTCAGTTTAGTGTAATCGATTTTAGTCAATTTAATTCATTAATGATCACTTTTAATAGATTCTTATCATTTTTTAATACATCATTACTGAATACACATAGAAACTAATGAGTTAAACATTTTGTGAACTCTAGGATTTTTCTTAATGGTTCGGATATAGCGAATCACCAGATATAGCGAACAAAACCTTTGGTCCCTTGAAGTTCATTATAACGGAGTTCGACTGAAATACAAATCACATTTTTTTAAGATTACTTGAAGTAAAAAAAAAAAATTATTTTATTTATTTGTCGCCAAATTGAATACATCTCCTCTTTCACCTAAAATTAGTTTCTGAAGATCCGTTTGTTGCATTTTTTATGCGTGTTTCGTATCGTGTATATAACAGTGGTGCACAAAATATGGGTCGCGACCCAAAGGGAGATTTCGAAAGAATGGGAGGGGTCGAAGACATTTTGAAGTAAATTTATATCATACTGAATTAAAAAATACGCTTAAAATTTTATATAACTGTAAGTTTTTAATATTTTTATTTACATTTGGTAAAAAAATATACAGGGTGGTCTTAAAAAATCTTTGCCGATTCATGGCCCTCTAACGGCCGTTCCGTTCAACCGATCGAGATGAGATTTCGGATATAGTTATTCAGAGGTATGAGATCGGGATTTTGTAAACGGCAAGAATGTGGCTCTCAGGGTTACGGTTATAGGTACTGAAACTCGAAAATTTCGAATGGCAACGCCCACTTTTTTCTGTCGCAAAATGCTCAGCGTATGCGAAATCCCTAAATAGCGTTGTAACGGTACGTGTATCACAAAAAATGGACGCGTTATGCACGTACAAAAAAGCAGCTCTGCGAACGGCCAACAAAAACACGATCGGGGCTCACGGAGGAAATTTGCATATGACAGGGGCAAGACACCAATCATTGATGACAACACAGATCGGACAAAAGAAAACTTTTATTTGGATTACACATTTTCCACATGGGTGCTATCATCGTGTCTTTGTTGGCCGTTCGCAGAGCTCTTTTTTGTAAGTGCATAACGCGTCCGTTTTCGTGATACACCTACCGTTTCCAACGCTCATTAGGTTTTTCGGATGCGCTGAGAATTTTGCGATGGGAAAAAGTGGGGGGGGGGGGGGTTGCCGTTCGAAAATTTCGGGTTTCTATACCTATAACCGTAACCGTGAGCGCCACTTTGTTGCCGTTCACAGAATCTCGAGCTGATACCTTTGAATAACTATATATGAAATCTCATTTCGATCGGTTGAACGGAACAGCCGCTAGAGGTCCATATATCGGAAAGGTTTTCTTTTTATGACCACCCTGTATGATATGATATTGTTAAATAAGGTTCAAATATCACCTGACGTCCAGATGACACCTTATCATTCCTTTTTTTCTATTATAGTTTGACTTAAACGAAAACGAAGTTTATAATTTTTAATGTTTTGATAAGAAGTTTATAGTTTTGAAATCCTGCTCTTTTATAATTTTAATGATAGTTCATTTTTACCTAAATGAAATACAAATAAATATAAGTTTTTAAATACGAAGTTTTGGGTCACACGAGATTTAGCAAAAACAATTGTAGAGGGTGACCAAAGACTCTTTATAAAATTGTTATGTTGCTGAGAATGTATATTACCCAAAAATCTATACTTCATCCATTTTTAAAATACAGTCGAACCTCCATATATCGAACTTCCCTAGATCGAAATTTTCTATACATCGAACTCTTAGCAAATCTCCATGTTCATTACATAGAAAAACTGTTTCTATATATCGAAAAAAATCTCTATATATCGAAATTTTTTTCACGACATGTTGGGAGATTTTATTCCACTTTAGAATAAAATCTCCCAATTTTTGGCGTTTGAAACAATACTTCGTGGACTTCAATTCGTGGAAAATGTCCCTGATGAAGTTTTTAATGGACTGAATAAATGCGAGTGTTACTTTGATGAACTTTCCGCAAAACTGGCTGTTCAGCAAGATATTCGTAGCTTTTTTTTTTTTTTTTTTAAAGAAAGTAACTGTGATCACTGTAACCACTGTCTGGATTATTGTTTTTTTTTAAAGGTATATAGTACTCAATAAATCTTTCACATTAATTCATTTTTTAGTTATTAACTTTCATTTAATGTGATTCGCATATAAATTGGAAATGGAGTTTCGTATACGAAAATTAGCTTTAATTTTAATGGTTTAGGAGAATTATGATAAAACTAAGATCAATTCTATATATCGAAATTTCTATATATCGAATTTTTTTCCGGCATTTTGCTACTTCGATATATGGAGGTTCGACTGTACTTGTATTTTGTCGAAATTTGCTTATTTCTTATTAACAATTTCCCCTTAAAAAAAAAAAAAAATGGTACTGCCCAAAACATTTTCACTGGGGTCGAGCATAGGCGTAGCGAGCTTCTAACTTCTTTTTTTTTTGGCGGGGGGGGGGGGGTTTAGGCACGAATTGAATTCAGTTAGGACCCTCCTCCGCGCATTGACTGCCGGTCCTTAAAATATGAAATATTATGATTTTTTCAAAAATTGAATAACAATAGAATTGGTGTTTGAGTAGTATTCAAAAGTTATACAATGAGAAAAATAAATATAATATAAATAAAAGGAGAAAAAAAATAAAGCATCGAATTTTTGTTATGGATCATATCATTGTTAAAATCTATGTTAAGGCTGAAGACATAAACGGAATCTTCAGTTTCACAGTTTGAAAAAGCGGGAAAAAAACAATTTTCTGAAAAGTTTTCTACAATTTTCCGATTTTAACTGAACTTCTAATAACGTTTTAATTTATTTCAAGTTAAGTTGGGGGGGGGGGACCCCGTTCAAACAGTATATAGCGATGCATCGTTATCAAGAACACAAATGTATGAGTGGTGCAACCGCTTTAAATGTGGCCGAGAAAGCATTGAAGATGAAACAACGCCCTTCAACTTCAAAGAATGAGGAAAATGTGGAGAAAATTCATTCTTTGGTAAAAGCTGATATACGTGTAACAACTCAGCAACTTTCAGACATGCTTGGGATAAGCAAAAAAAAGCTGTAGATTAATTTTAATTGAAAATCTGAAAACGAAGAAAGGTTGTGCTCGATTTGTGCCTCGGATTTCGACAGAACAGCAAAGAGAAGACAGAAAAGCTTGCTGTGAAGATTTTCTGACTACTGCGCAACAGGACAACAATTTCTTAAAGTGTATTACAGAAGAAGATAAGACCTCGTGTCTACAATACGACCCAGAAACAAAAAAAAAAGTACACAGTGGAAAGGACCGGCTTCTCCCATACAAAAAAAAAAAAAAAAAAAAAAAAAAAAAAAAAAAAGCACGGATGTTAAAATCAAAGACTAAGGTGATGCTGATTGCATTTTTTGATTACAAAGGACTTATTCACCACGAATTTATTCCTAAAAATCAAACAACTAATCAGTATTTTTACAAGTAGGTGATTTTTCGATTAAAAAACAGGATAAGGTGGGTTAGGAAGGAACTGTTTGATTCTGGGCAATGGCTTCTTTTACACGATAATGCTAGGCCCCGTACAGCAATTTCTGTACAACAATATCTTGCTAAGCATTCCATTGCAGTGATAAATCACCCACCATATTCTCCCGACTTATCGCCAGCTGATTTTTTCCTTTTTCCGAAGCTTAAGATGGCTATGAAAGGACAGAGATTTGAAAACGTCTCGGATATTAAATCAAATGTTACGCGTGTTTTGCGAACGGTTAGTTCCAACGCCTATAAACAGTGTTTCGATGACTTGAAGAAACGTTGGAAAAATTGTATAGAATCCTTTGATGATTATTTTGAAGGAGATATGTCTGAGGGTGAGTAATAGTTTTCTTATTTATATAAAAAAAAAGTCCGGTTACTTTATGGGCGCATCTATCTATCTATCTATCTATCTATCTATCTATCTATATATATATATATATATATATATATATCTATATCGTTAAAGGAGATTTCATACGGGACGTTTTGTACCTGTTGATGTCTTGGAACGGTCGCTATAAAGTGAGTTTGCTTTCTGAAATAAATGTTTCACTTTCCAAAAATCAAATGCATTTTTATTACACGCGCAGAGATTTCAAAAAAGTGCGTTTCGAAACTGCCACTTTAAAGTTATTAATTAAAAAAATATCTGATTTTACAAAAAAACGTTTTGCAATTTTTGCATATTTAGCAAAACATATTTACACTTTGATATCGCAAAAATTAAATTTTCACTAAGTAAACAATGTTATCAACAATGCAATTTTCAGAAAAATCAAAAATACAAATTTTTTTATATTTATAATGTGAGCTTTTTTGAGGTCCTTGAATTTATACGCATTTTAAATAATTTAAACTTTTAAAAGTATTTTAAAGCTAAAATACTTAAAGCAGTATGCAAATGTGATATTTGGTGACGGCAATTTCGCCTTCCGCTATCACATCAGACATCAAAATTAGTCTTGAAATTACAGTTGGCCCGCCGTCATTTATATTTTTAATGTTGCTCCCGGATTGGCTTGAGTTGTCCATCCCTCCTCCACGACACTGGCTCATTGATGCCCCACAAGTGTCGCATGCCAATGTGGGGCACTTGAGGAAGAAGACATTCGTACATAATACCCGAGAATCGTTGGTCCAAACGGGGGCACCTCCAAACAGGTGAACCAACGCCAACCTCTTTGTGGCACCTCATATATATATATATATATATATATATATATATATATATATATATATATATATATATATATATATATATATATATATATATATGGCTTGGTGCAAGAAGTGCCTAAGTCAGTTTTCTCCAAGATGACTTTGTTTGCTTATGTGTCTTTAAAAAAATATTATTTTCAATGTAAGAAGTACCCAAATCAATACAACGGTTTTAAAAGCTTTAAAATACTTTTAAAGCATCGGACAGACTTGGGTACTTCTTACATTGAAAATAATATTTTTTAAAGAGACATAAGCAAGCAAAGTCATCTTGGAGAAAACTGACTTAGGCACTTCTTGTACCAAGCCACACACATACACACACATATATATATATATATATATATATGGAGAGAGAGACTGAGCACCTCCAGGGGCTATATCTGGGGACTCGCACCTTCTCCCACCCTCTCTGACATCATAGAAGGATTTCCCGGTGAACGGATTTGACGTGTCCCTATCAGGTTTAGACATGAATGTATTCAATGGCGTTCGTCGGGATTCGAACCGTGAACCTTCAGTTCCAAACCCGATGCGCTACCACTAAGCTATTTCGGGCCCTCAGTTTTATACAGAGTTATGCGGAGGGGGAAACAAATACGTTGTGTAACTTGTAAAGGTAATTTTAAAAACATAATTATGAATATTACAAAAAGATACATAAATGGATATTTGAGTTAAATTATCACGAAATTGCAGAACTTTGGAAATAAGGTATTTGAAATCATTAAAACGCTACAGGTATGTCTCTAACCCCTAGCGAGCATTTTTACCCCAAAATAATTGTCGGATATTTTTAAACAGATTGTTTTTATAACATTTATATAACCGAATAGAATTGTTACCTTTAATGTTTTTGGGGCGAGGGCTTCTGTCCTTCTCGTGTTATCCATCTCTATCTTTTCTTTCGCTCTAGAAAGTGAAAGAACCTTCATTCATGTCCCTCAAAAGGAAAATAAAGCAATTGTGAATACCATGAGTGTTGCAGCGTGATCGTGAGTTGCATGGTAATGCCCCCTTCTCTTTTTTCCACTTATAATTCTCTCCTTAATATCCAATTAGAGACCGTAAACGATGAGTAATCGGCATAACACAGCGAGGATTGGCGAATCGGGTTCATATATCGTTCCTGAACGAGGAAGTATTTTATCTGATGAGAGAAGTGCAAACGGTATCTTCCTGTGGAGAGCCCATTCAATCGATGTGTATGCAGGATGTGCCAAAAAGGTTACTCGGAGAGTTCTTTCCCGGTTACATGATACATTAGCACCTTCAATTTTTTTGAATTGCGAGCATTCTCCGCGTTGTCTCTGAAGTGGCTGGCACCAAACGAAACCGCGTCGTCAATTTTGATATTTCAAAGAGGGTAAGTTGCTTCATTTCTAGAAATATTTTGAAAAATGCTGTGCAGCAATATTTTATGGATATTCATCTATATAATGGTTTCTCAACTTGAAGTCCATGGACCCCCCTGGGGGTCAGGGAATCCATTTCATGGGGGTTCGTCGACTTGGTGGAGAATTCTCGTTCAAGAACTCGCTCACGTGGTTAAAAACGCATTTCGAGACTTTTTGTTTGAAACTGAAATGGATGCATGAGTTAAATTTGAGAATTGCGAAAACCGCGTAGTAGTCCTTGAATTTGAATTCAGTCAGAAGTAAAACTGTGCAGTTGTCATTCGTTCAATAATTCGTCATAAATACATCATTAAATAACAAAGAATATATTGGTATCTTTTGTAATCCTTTGTATTTTATTTTATGCATATTGTGACACTGTCTCAATTACTACATGAAATTAGTATTTATATAAGTATGCGATACCCCGTTCCTACCCCTCAACATGTCATCTATCGGCGAACTGTTGATCTCGGCAGTCTCATAAACTCTAGGATAAGAGGCCATAAAGTTCTTGCAATGTGCGGTTCTGACATTACAGAACACATAAATCCCAGAGTGGTTCGAGGGCTTTTGAGATTTTTAACACTATAGTGACATTTAGAATCCCATAAACTTCGAAAACGTCTCAGCACTTCAAACGCCTTTCCTTTCAAAAGGTTCGGCACAAATAACAGTAAGGTGCAATTTTGCATACGGCCGTTTCGAAGCTGCAAAGGAGTTTCTTCATCAGTGCAAAGAAATTAGTGGCAGCTCAAAAAGCCGAATACTAAGCGACCAGTCACAGCGCAGCTGCAAAGGAGCTTCTTCATCAGTGCAAAGAAATTAGTGGCAGCTCAAAAAGCCGAAAACTAAGCGACTAGACACGTGCGCGTGCGCTGTGACTGGTCGCTTAGTTTTCGGCTTTTTGAGCTGCCACTAATTTCTTTGCACTGATGAAGAAGCTCCTTTGCAGCTTCGAAACGGCCGTATGCAAAATTGCACCTTACTGCTATTTGTGCTTTATTTACGTTGGATTTCCTGTTTGCTCCTCAGTTCCCTTGGTGGACGGAATTTATAAAATGAATTCTGTTGCCAGAAGCAGGAAAGTTCAGGTTATCTGAAAATACCATTGTTATTGGATTATCGGCATTTATGTAGCTGTCAATAATAGACCCATTTTCTCCATAAGTTAGCATTGAGGTTAGTCAATCCAATAGGGTTAGTACACAGCAGCCATAAGTTTACCAGAATGACAACATTATAAGCCTGAAAGTTAAAAATCTCCAAAGAACCACAATCTGTTTAAAGCAAATTGTTAACAATCCCTGATATCCGTTTTTTAAGCCATTAAAGGCCGTTATAATGATGATCGATATAACCAAAATTGATTATAAAACAATACAAACCTTCATCAATTGCGTGAAAATCAAGATTTAAAATCAATTTCATACTCAATTAGAATGTGCATGCTATTGTTCACTTTGTCGTCAATTAAGCAACGGCAATGAAATTCTATTGAAGTGTATACAAATTATGAGAATTATCATTTCTAAAATAAAAATCTAAGGTAAAAATTATGGTTTTTGACCCGGGTTTCCCCGAACCCGAAAACCCGGGTTTTTCAAAGATTTTACGAACCCGAAAACCCGGGGAATTTTTATTGTAAATCCGGGGAATTAGTTATTTATCTAATACAGTAGAATACCAAATATATCCCTTAATTTGGAACCAAGACCAATCATATGATGAGTTTGGTAGTAAAATTTTTAAAAACAAAATATTTGTTCTGGCAACAACCACAATAAAACAATTATTCAACGTAAATGATAATGGGTCAGAGTCTGAACCAGAAGTAGCAGTTGAGGTGGGAGTTAAAGAGGGAACTGAAGATGATGCTACGAGTATTGGTGCTTGCACTAAACAAATGTCCCTATCTGATGAGCTTAGTATGTTTCTGCAGGAGAATGATAATAAGGAAAATCATAAAAAATCAAAATCTGGTTCATATATCATAAGAAAAGAAATTGAGTTTTTTCGGGCAACAAAAAGCCGACCTGAAATGCTAGATAAACTTTTCAGTTCTTTAACAACAATTCGATCAACTTCGGTGGAAGCAGAATGAGCATATTCTGTAATGGGTCTCTTTGTTAATAAACTCAGAAGCCGACTCAATGATGATACGTTGAGTGCAATGATGGTTGTAAGGCAGTTTTATAAAAAAATGAGATATTTGTACCATTTTTATTTATGTTATACATATATGTTTATTACATATATGTTTATTAATATTAAATTTATTTACTGTTATTTTTTATATTTCAAATTCTGAAATAAATTAAATGCTTCTAATAAATAATTTATTATTTTAGTTCTTTGCTATTGACCCCCTGAAACCAACCAAGTAAACCCGGGTTTTAAATTAAAAAAACCCGTGAAACCCGAAACCCGGGTTTTAAAAAGTTGCTCAAAGTCGAAAACCCTAGTAAAAATGAATGAAACCACAAAAAAATTACATTTTACATTTATTTCCGTGAAAAATAATCAGAAATCGTAGTTTGTTTATTGTGCATTTGAGATGTTTTTAAAAACATAATTTTCCTTGTCAGTTAAAGATGGCATTGCGGGATTGGGAACTCTGTACTGGTATTAAATAAATGATATTCAGTGTTGTTATATGAGATTAAAAACAAAAAACAAAAAAGCACATACCATTAAAGGGAATTCCATATAGACGTTTTGCAGCGGTCGTTGTATTGGAACGATGTTATAACGAGCTCTGACTGCAATTTAGCTATTATGAATTTTCAATTTTAACGAATTCTCTTTACAACGAGATTTTGAAGTGGAACGGTAAGACTTAAATATAAAGATAAATAAGAATACTGTGAATATTGAAAAAAAATCTCATTCTATTTTCAATTTTTTTTCCAGTTCTAGGCTGCCTTTCTCAGAAGAATATACTTCCTACCAATAGCACGTTTCATAAAACGAAAATATGGCTGCTCTATCGATGGTAATTTTTCTGACGAGCTTGTTCTGTTTGCATTTATCTGTCGTCGTCAGATCCGTACCATTGAGTACGTTTCGGCCTCTCTGCTCGAGAACGTGCAGTCCATCGTCAGAAGACTCTGCCGATGGGGTGTTTCCCATGTTTCCCAAGTACCGATGTTCTTGCAGTCAGAGTTGTGCTGTATTTGGCGACTGCTGCTATGACTCTCCTTACAAAAATACAAGTATGGGACTGTTTTACAGCCTTTATTTTGTCTTTCTTTAATAACAAACGAAATTATTAAAAGAAACAACTTTTTTGTCTAATTGTTATCTTCTTAATTATTAGATAATTGGGGCAGGCGGGGCAGCTGCAAACAGTGTATTAATGATCGAAATATTTTAACTTATAAAAAAATATGATTTGGATTTAAAATTAGAATTGCTGTTAATAACAGTTATTTTAATCTTTCTTATTATATTGCGTTTAAAAAACTGATTAAATATTAGTATTAAAGTGCTCTAAAATACATTTTACAATTACCCCGACAACATAGGAGTAATTATAAACAAGTGTTTTCTTTATGTTTTAAATTAAATACAAATACAATTGTGTGAATTCCTTTACATAACAACATAACTAGCTAATAGAAAATGTCATATTTACCTTGATATCGGTTTTTGCTCAGTATTAGCAGTATTTGTTCTCAGAATAAGGATTTCTCGCAAGCCTTGAAAACCTTTTATCAAACTTTTCTGACAGAAATACTTCAATGACAAGTATTAACAAATAATCTCCAAATATAGGGCGATTCTCTAGGCAGAAGCCCCAAATAATGTGTAATAACTCTTGCCAGGGCGAAGCCATCGGAACGAAACACCGTAAGTGTGCTCCTCAGTAAATGGCACTTCACATCACATGGTTGTCGGATGAGGCGTGGATCCATTTGTCAGGTTATGTTAACTCGCAAAACACCCGTATAGGGGCCGCTGGATATCCCTACGCCACTCACCAAACACCGCTACGTCATCAAAAAGTTGGTGTGTGGTGCGCGATGTGTCGGTTGAGCATCACAGGTCCCATTTTCATTGACACCGATGCGAACCTGGACATTTTTGAACGGTTCGTGAACTAACTGGATGATCGCGAGTTAACGGAGGTTACTTCCAGCAAGATGGAGCGACGTGTCCCACATCGGCAAGGAGCATGACGGAAATTAAATATTTCATAGGCAACAGGGTAATTTCAAAGGGGCTTTGACCACCATGGTCGCCGGATCTGACACCACCAGATATCTACCTTTGGGAAAAAGTCTGTCACTGGGGAAGATTTGAAGGCAAACATCCAGCGTGAAATCTCTCTCTACACACACACACACACATATATGTATTAGATGCTTGTTGTGTTCGATATAAGTAGCTTCTGTTCGATATTTATCTACTTTACTTTCGTCATACTGTAAGAGCGTTATTAAGGCTGCTATGTACTAAGAAAAAAATCGTATTTCCCTTTTCCTCTTCTTGCAGACTCTCGTGGTGGGAGGAGTCCAGTTGACAATTCGAGAATTCCACCCCCCCCCCTTAGGATTGACATTTTGAGGGATTGTAATGGCTCTCTCTCTATAGGAGGGGGTTAAGCGCTGCCCCCAAATTTTTTATTTAAAATATATTTTTGTCAACTATTTACAGGTACATAAATGCTGAAAATCAAATAAAATTGGCATTGTCAGATAGCCTGAACTTTTCTGCAAAGCGCTACAGGATTCATTTTATAAATTTCGTCCACCGAAGGAATATATGAGCGTTTAAAACACACTATACCAGATTTTCCCCCGAATAATTTAAATTTTAAAATATTAATTGCATTTAAAAAAAACTAAAAATATACACAAATGCAAAATTTCTTTCTTTATGACGGAGTGCAATTTAAAAAAAAAATCTTTGAATCCAAGTCGGCAATCCGTGGACAAATTTTCTCCATAGGTTAACATTGAGGTGAGCGAATCCAATGGGGTTAGTACATAGCAGCCTTAAACAATAGTAGACTTGGTGAAGTGTCGCAATAAGTTGTATTTCCTTAAAATTGACTCAGAGAAAACTCCGATGGAAAATGGAAGAGCGCTGGTATGGGATATAAAGAAGAAATTTGAATCTTTAGTGGATTATAATATGATGAAGAACGTAAATCCTCATGCAGAAATAATGAGAAAACGTGTAGATTGGAAAATTATTAAGCTGTTAGACATCGTAGTGTCAGAGAAAAGCAATTGCGTATCGGTTCTGCATTTTCTTTACCATCATACATTTATAATAATGATTTTCCCGGAAGTTAAAAGTTACAAAAATTCTTCGTCACTATAATTTCCATGAAGATGTCAATATTTTTATTGTAAAATGTTTTTTATGACTAACATGAAACGAACATTTTGCAGTGAGCTCGTCACAGTTCAAGTTCGTCTGCTTGTCTGTGGCTAGCCGAGGTCGATTCAGGGCAGTTGCAAGTTGTTCACCAGGCAGGCTCCCTGACTTCTGCCAAGAAACATTAGGTCATCAGCCCCCAGTGACTAGCAGAATTACAAACATTACTTATGGAAATGTCTTCTGCGCATCATGTAATGACGATGCAGAAGATTATGTAACATGGAATGTGCAACTAAGGTAATTATTTTGTTCTACAACGACTTGCTTAAAATCGTATATAGTATAGTTTTCGTATGTATAAACATTACTAATGGAAATGTCTTCTGCGCATCATGTAATGACGATGCAGAAAATTATGTAACATGGAATGTGCAACTAAGGTAATTATTTTGTTCTACAACGACTTGCTTAAAATCGTATATAGTATAGTTGTCGTATGTATAAACATTACTAATGGAAATGTCTTCTGCGCATCATGTAATGACGATGCAGAAAATTATGTAACATGTAATGGGCAACTAAGGTAATTGTTTTGTTCTACAATGACTTGTTTAAAATCGTATATAGTATAGTTGTCGTATGTATAAACATTACTAATGGAAATGTCTTCTGCGCATCATGTAATGACGATGCAGAAAATTATGTAACATGGAATGTGCAACTAAGGTAATTATTTTGTTCTACAACGACTTGCTTAAAATCGTATATATAGTATAGTTGTATGTATAAACATTACTAATGGAAATGTGTTCTGCGCATCATGTAATGACGATGCAGAAAATTATGTAACATGTAATGGGCAACTAAGGTAATTGTTTCGTTCTACAATGAATTGTTAAAAATCGTGTGTATTATAGTTGTCAAAATAGGTGAAAATTCCAAAAACAAATATTATTATGTAAATTCCTTGGTAAGATAAACTTGAATTACATCTGTCTGTAATTAAATAAATTACAGTCTTCAAACAATTTTAAAAAGATGATTTTTACCGTATCTAGCTGCTACATCAGCTGCAGCTCCTGGAAATTTTATGAAACGTAAATTTAAATGAACTAAATGTTATTTTAATTCAAAATAGACGGAAAAGTTATAACATAGGAAGATTATTATTTAAAATAATCGGTTGGGTAATGCAGCCGTTGTTATTTCTTTTATTACTGGATATGGCAGCTTTCAATGTTATTTAAAAAACACTTGTAAAAGAGGTGATGCCATATTTGGAAATGTTGGATATCCAAAGCATGATCTTAATTTTAGGTTCTCATCACCGAACATAGCAAATTTTTCGACAAAAGATCTTTTTATCCAAATTTACAGTATTAACGACCAATTTTATCGTCTATTAATGATTCTAAAAATAATTTAAACTGATTTCAATATTGCAACGAAATAACGTGATTTTTTAAACAATGTAATTAAAACTTTTCCTCCATTCAGGTTTTTTTCATTATTCAAGATTGATTATTCCTAGTTATTCTTAGAGGTGTCTCCTGGGTGTTCAACAATAAATGTTTTTAAAGGCAACATATGTTTTAAAGGCGATTGTTATGTTCGATTGTTATGTGTCGAAATGTTATTATGTTGTAAACATAACAACATTTCGATTGTTATGTTTAAATTCAATCAACTGGAGAGTATATTTAATGTAAAGACATCTAATGAGAAAACCGATATTATATTTCACTTTATTCGAAGTTGCAGAAACAAGGTTTCACAAGGAACATGAACTTTCTTGTAAAACAACATCCTTTTGTCGTGTACTCCTTCTTATACACGTCTTGATGTCAAACCGACCAATTTAGAAGTATATTTTCAAGGTGCTAAGAAAATTATTTTAAATACCTTAGAGAATTACCAGAATATAGTTTTAGTTTCATTTTATATGTTATTTTAAATCGCTTGACCGGCATTACTCTCTTCTGCAAATGCTAATCTTCTTATGTTAACGCTAGCAGCTGTTTTCTGCTGCAAATGCATATGAAACTAGCTGAAAACCCGCACTTCGCTACGGAGTACATTCAAATTAAATACAACGGTCAATGTATGCAATTAATGCCAAAAGAATATATCTATATATATAAAAGAGCTTGTCTGTTTGTTTGTCCGCTATAGAATCATAGACTGTTTCACCCACCGGGACCAAATTCGGCACAGTTAATGTTTTGGACCCGAGAAACTTAAATCAGGAAAAACGAAATTTGGGGCTCAATTAGTTTTTTTAAATTAATTTTTTAATGTTTTTTGTGCCCGATAGAGGTGCGTCTACCCCCTGTGGATTCCCCTCGACCAGCTGCGTTAAGAGGGGTGGTTTGAGGATGACGGAGGGGGGGGGGGTAAAATTTCAATGCACGGGAGAAAGAGGGTTGGGAATGACCTTAAAATCAGACGAAGGTCCGCAGGCTCAAAGTTTCTTTCTTTCTTATTGTTCGTATATCATTTCAGTAGAAACGTGCTAAGCGCATTCTGTCTGGCCAGATGAACATGAAGAGCGGGACTGCAGCCCAGTATTTTTTTGATGGAATGCATGAAATATTTTATATCTATATATCTACCCGGGCAACGCCGGGCAATAATGCTAGTATATATATATATAATAAATACGATGATCAATGTATACAATTGATGTAAAAAAAACAAAAAAATATATTTATAAATGAATCATCGTAAGGGATATTTTTATAGACAAAATAATGTAGAAGAAAATATTCAAATTAAATGTAATAGGACATACTAAAGAATATAGTACAGTTAATATAGTACAGTTTGAGGAACATAATATCTTTTACTGTATTTTAATATATTTTTGGATAATGTCCAATCGTCTTCAAACAATGAAAAGTTACGAGCAAAAATGGCACGGGGCCGTTTCTTGTTAGCTGGGTCAGCAGGGTCGTAATCGGCAAGATTTTTAATAAGATCATATGGTAAAGTTTTATGAAAGTTAATAACAAGATTTTGAAGATAATTTTGAATATTGGGGAGATTTATCTCCCTATAAATGTCAACATTGCGGAAATACCATGGGGAGTTAGTGATTTGCCGAATAGTCATGTTTTGAGCAACAGCCAGAATTTTAATGTTGGAATCCACTGCATCCGACCACTACTGGTCCAGAATACGCAAGTAAGGGTCTTAAGAAAGATTTATAAATGAGCATTTTGTTACTAAAGTTCAGTTTATTATTTCGGGCAATTAAGGGATAAAGTTGTCTTTTTAGCATTACGACATTTATTACGATTATTAATGATATGTTGTTTCCAAGTGAGTTTTTTTTATCAAGGGTTAACCCTAGGTATTTAACAGTATTTGACCAGGGGATAAAGGTGGAACCAATTCTAATATTGCAGTTAGCATCGGTTCTATCGAATTTATGGGTGACCATAGTGGAAATGCACTTATCCGAGTTAATTTTTATTTTCCATTTAACGAGCCAGGAATTAATAAGGGCAACGTAGTCATTAATAGCTTTCACCTGTATTAGAGTATTTCTTTTCCCTAAACTAGACCAATAACTTCTGTAAACAATAGTGGAGGTTTTGGAATAGTTTTGGATAACTATTAATATCTGATTAGAACATTCAAGCTAAATTATTATTTTCCAATAATATATGAAATGGGTTATTATGATCCTTCCCGGCATTCTACGTAAATTAGGTTCCAGTTTTTAAAGGCAGCGAAAGAAAAACAAAAATACATCGTCATTTTAAATAAATGAATCGTTTAGGAAAAATCATAGAAAGCTGGATTGCTAACATTTATAGAACGAAAGTTATGTAAAGCCAAAATTTGAAAAGGATCATTTTTCCCTCATCCGGCGTTCTAGTATTAACCCTTTCAAGGGCAACAACTTCCCCCGTTTGCATGATACAGATTTTTTTTCTCTCAATTTTTCTTAACCTAAAGAAACTTTAAAGGTTTCAAAATGTTTTTACTTCTTTAAACTGATAACAGATGGCAGTACTAATCCTTTTTTTGCTCATTTAGCTGGAATACCTTGAATACAAGTGAAAAAAAGACTAGTTTTAGGCGTTTGCACTGTGCAAACGGCGCCCCTCAAAGGGTTAAAAAATATCCGAACGTTATGCTTTTTCCTTATGGCTTAGGCCACATAGAGACACATTACCGTATTATTGCCCGAGCTCAAAATAAAATGTTTTTGGTGTAAATTCCATAGTTTCTCCTTTTATTTTTCATCTCACCTTTTTCACGGTTTCTCTGTAAGAACGGTTCTGTAGAATGGCAACATTCCTTAGGCCTCTTTCAGACGAGGCGGTTTAGTTGATTCAACTAATTTACCTGGTTGATTCTCAACTAGTTGATTGCCGTGGGAAGACTCTTTATTGGCTGTTTTCACACCAGGCACCTTGTGGAATCAACTTTTCTTCCCAAAGGGAGGTCAGTACGATGTTAGAACCCGACGAAGCAGAAGCGCTTTTTGTATTTGCTCTTCTGAAAGAAGAGAAGCAGAAAAGGAGGAAACACAGTCAAAGAAATTTTTATAATAATGCGGCTTCTAAATAAATTTAAGGGGCTGTGGACTTTCAAATTACCAAAAATCGAACGAAAATTGGAATACTTTTGGGTGTATTAATATTTTAAAAATATGTAAATATTGGAATAAAATGCATTTAAAATATCTAAGGAAAAGTAAAATGAAAACTTGGTGGCTTTAGAAAAGTAAATATCAAAGGTAGGTGAAAAAAATCTTTTAAATGGCTTTTCCCAGAATGAGTCATTTCCAGATTTTTAAGTCTTTGAAATAATCCTTCCGTCATAATTTTTGACGAAATGTTATAAAATTTATAATAAAGACTCCTGTAATATATTAAAATAAAGTTAAGTATTCATTTCGGGTTTCGACATGATTCAGATTATCAAAGTTTAACTTAAGTGTAGAAAAGTACAAAAAATTCATGAAAATTCAGAGTTAAAGAATAAAAATATTTCCTAAAAATTAACTTTTCAACGAAAGTCCAAAGTATTACATAACTCTGTTCAAAATGTATTTATAAGCAATATAAATGCAAAATTAAGGGGGGGAAGTTAAAAGTTGGATCACAAGGAGCATTTAAAAAAAGAATTTCAATTTTTAAATATAAAAATTTTAAAGTATTTATAAAATTTTATAAGATGTTTGATATAGTTATACTTTAATGAATATATATGCAAAATTTCATATCTGTGAGGTAAAAATTTCAAAAATCGCTTTGTAATGTCCATCCTTCCCTTAAAACATTTCTAAAAAAGTTAAAATTTTTTTTAAATTTTGGAGTTTTTAACTACCATTAACACCATTAACAACATAACAAATGAACTTTTAAATTTGAATGGTACCGACTACTTTATTGAGCAGGCATCTGTATTTATTTATATTGATATTTGCTTAATATACATAGTTTGATAGTAACTAAAACTGAAACCTTCTTATGTTTCCATCGAAACAACTAGGAGGCACCAAATTGCGTAGATCATCCAAATAATTAGTTAAATAATTCTAATAATTAAGCTTCACTCCTATTAATTTTATCACTGTATTCACCACACCTGTATTCATCTCATATCGCGGGACTAATACGAATTTCTTCGATAAACTGTTCCACATTGAAACTTGCAATTGCAACGCTTTCCATACTGTACTGAGTTGATTCGACTAGACGACTGGTGGGAAGGACGTACGTCCAGTAATGTCTTTTGTGTTAAGTCAACTTGTCGGGATGAGAACGTTAGTGGCACATGTGCCTCCTGGCAAACCGGCCGGACGGGCGGACGAGTTGACTGCGTGTGAAGGGGTTAAGGCGATTTCCCATCATTTGTTATGTGGCTACACTCCTTGACAGCCGACCGTTCAGCTAGTTGAATCAATTAACCGCCTCGTCTGAAAGAGGCCTAAGCGCCTTTTCCCCTGCCCCGGCTTCTTGTGTAGGCGTTCTCCTGTTCTGCTCTTGACGAATGAAGTTGAATTCATTTTTTAAATTCGCAAGGGCAGTTTCATTTGCAATTATTTATAGTGAATATTTTAAGGATTTTCTAATGCCCAAAAGATTTCTCTTTAAGGGAATAAGGGACCTTAAACTTCGTTTTTAAAAATTTAAAAAAATTTACTCAATAAACCACATGATTATAATTAATATTTTTCTTACGACATTGAAGTCACTTAGAATTCTCAAATAAGTATTTTGTGGAAGAGTAATACTTGGCTTTCAAAAATTTCTTCAAAAATGCTAGAATTTTTCAAAATACTCCATGCGCGTTCATTTTCTTCTGATTTCTTCTAAATTACTCATGATTGTTAATTATAGTGTTTGCCATAAAACTATGCATAGTTCTTTGAAACCAAAAATATTTTTCAAATTTATAGACCATGAAAAATAGCAAAAATATAAAAAATTAACAGGCAAAATAAAAAAAATATATATTTAAGACTTCAGATTCATACAATAAAAATTCATTGCACAATTATATTTATATACAAATGGAAAACTTATATTAATAAATTTAAGGATTTTAAAGGATATAGAATGCGCGGGGACCATTTTGAAAAATGTTAGAATTTTTGAAAAAATTTTGAAAAACAGGCGTAATTCTACCAAAAAATCCTTGTTTTGAATTTGGAGGATCTTCAATATAGAAAAAAAGAATGCTAATTAATCTCCTTTTATACATAGAGTTAAAAATTTGAAATTTAAAAATTCGAGTTTGAAGGTCCCTCGTCCCCTTAAAGGGCAGCGATGACATTTAAAATGAATCGCCTTCGATCGCCTAAACATAATAAATGCTCTGTGAAATGTAATTTAAAAGCACCTAAAAGCCTGTTCACATAGAATCCGCCAGCGTCAGCGTTACTCGTACTGAAATATATTTAATCAATTACAAACCTCCAAATGATTAGCCATGAAATTGTTAAGGTCTGTGATTGGTTTAAAATATGTCATAACGAGTAACGCCGACCCCGACGGACTCTATGTGAACTGGCTCTAACATTCGGTAATGCTCAATCTGATTTTCACATAATTTGTTTTATTTTTGTATGTGTTGATATCAAGAGAACAGTCTTCATAATGAGCGCCATTTTTACTGTACTGAATTGCCGACAAAATAACTCAGACATTTAGTACTATACAAATTAAATTAAGCGCATTAATATTATTCAGAATAAATCATTTTCTGAATCATTTTCGTCATACAGCCGATGACCGCTTAAGAAGAAAAGGGACCTTCCACCCTAATTTTTTTTTTATTATTTTATTTATTTATTTATTTATTTTATTTATTTATTTATTTATTTTTTATTATTTTTTAAATTCTTTTTTCGGTATTTACTCTTTATACAACATGAGAATAAGTATTACACTTTTTTACTATATTGAAGACTTTTAGTTCAGAAATAGGTATTTTGTGGAACAGTAAAAGTTGTGTTTAAAAAAATTATTCAAAAATGCTGGAAATTTTCAAAATGCTCCATGCTCATTCATTTTCTTCTGATTTCTTCAAAATTTCTCGGGATTTTTAAGTGAAGAGTTTTTCATCAAACTCTGCACAATTCTTTGAAAACTCAAATATTTTTCAAATTTATAAACCATGAAATAAAGTAAAAAAATAAAAAAAATAGCAGGCAGATGGAAAAAAATCTATTTCTGACTTTTGATTCATAAAAAAATTACAAAAAATAAAATTCACTGCACAGTTATATTTATGTATGTATGGTAAACGTACGTTAAAAAAATTAAGGTTTTCAAATTACATAGAATGCGCTTGGAGCATTTTGAAAAATGCTAGAATTTTTGAAATTTTTTTTGAAAGACAGGCATTTTTCTGCCAAAATATCCTTGTTTTTAATTCTAAGGGTCTTCGATGTAGTAAAAAAGAATATTTTTTATTCTGATTATGTCCTATAGAGTTGAAAACTGAAAATTAAAAAATTCCAGGTTGAAGGTCCATTGTTCCCTTAACATGGGTCGGAAACCGCGAAATGCTGCAGTTTGAAATTTTTCTCTCTCTACCCGCTAGGTGTCCGTCAGAGAATAGAGAAGAAGATTTAAGCAGCGATAGAAGTCGAATCATATACAATTCGGATGAATTCTGGAGCTTAAACGAAAGGGACAGATCTGAGACACTGTGCCAATTCCATGTACATTACAGGAACTTCAGCTTCTTAGATGGCTTGGAACTCAGGCCTTGTACCACCGTAGATAGGATATCTACATGCTCAAGGTCGTGGAAAGATTTCTCCGTCTTGCAAAAGTGCAGGTAAATGTACCTTTATTAACTCTTCATATTTTTCCCAGGGCCCAATGATGCATAGAGGAGTGGCCCTAAAGGCTAAAAACTGAAGCCAAAGGTCCATATCTGTATATATATAAAACAGTTCCGTAACTGACTCATTCATTCACTGACTGACTGACATACAACGCACAGACCAAACCGCTGAACCTAAAGGGCTGAAATTTTGCATGGCGATTCTTCTAATAGTGTAGGGGTGCACTAAGAAAGATTTTTCAAAAATTCTTCTTAGATTTTTTTAAATTAAATTTTTAAGCTGTTTTTTAAACTTTTTTTACGTTTGCATTTAAAATAATACATTGAGGGTTATAAAATTTATATCACGAGAAAGATCATAAAAATTCCTTCAAAATGAAATTTTTTTCGAATTTTTACCTCCATTTCCTGATTTTTGGTGAATTTTTAAAGATTAATTTTTAGAATTTAATTTATTAAATGCTGATCACGTGATTTCTTTTTCTGGTACTTTCAATAAATTTATCGTCACGTGCGTAACAACAAAATAGACAAAAAAATATTTTTTTCTTTTTCTAATGCAGCAGACGATTGGATATTATCCAAAAAAATGCATATACCTTACGATTTTTTTATAAATATATATATATATATATATAAAGATAGATATATATTTTACATCAATTGTATACATTGATCATCGCATTTATTATAAATATATATATTTATTTTTTGGCATAAATTGCATACGTTGACCGTTGTATTTAATTTGAATGTACTCCGTAGCGAAGCGCAGGTTTTCAGCTAGTTGGAGTATAAAGATCGTCTTTTATCGATTGAGAAATGAAAAAAAAAATAAAAAATTGCTTACTATTTTCAAAAAGACTGTTAAATGAAAAAAAATAGGTCACTAGGAGCCATATTACATGTTTGAAAATCGCCATAATTAGGGCATCTGAGTCCCACGTGCTAAGCTGGCTTCATTTTTCCCTACGAAAAGCTATGGCTAGGGCCACTCCTGATGTATATCTACTCTGTGAAATAATATTTTCAATTTCTGTTGTTGGCATTTTTATAATGAACGTTTTTATAAATGTACGTTTTTTAACTGTATTTTCTTATGAAGTTAAGCGTTGAAATAGAGTAGGTAGTTTCTATAAGTTTAAGTATAACAATTTTAACTTTTAACAAGATTTTACTGACTGAAAGTTTAAAAAAAATTCTAGTTTTCAGTTGTTGTTTTTTCACAGTAAATTAAATTATTGGCATCTATCGCTTCAAAATTAAAAATATTTTTGAAAAAAAATAAATTGAGATAAAAATATTTTTGAGAAATAAGTTCATTGCATTTAAAGATCTATTCCCAAATGCAGAAATCAGAATTCCAAAACATGCATTGTTAGTCTGCGATCAGAAAATTACATAATTGTAAACTTCTTGTAGCTTAAGGATTGAAAATCTACGAGGTCAACTTAGTGCAGTGGTACTAAAACTTTTTTAGACTGTGACCCACTTTCTTTAAATAAAAAAAATCCCCCCCCCCCAAAAAAAAAGAAAATTTTTTGATAGAAGCAATTTTTTTTTCAAAAAATTAGGAAAATATTAACAAAAATAAGAAATAAGCAAACTTCCACAAATTATTCTAAAAATCAATAAATTTTAGATTGTGAATATATATTTACTTTGCCTAATAACAATAAAAATGTTCCACTTACCTTCTACAACTGTTTCTGCAAAATCTCATGTAACCAAAACTTCATATTAAAAAATTAATACGTATTTGTATTTCCTTTAGGTAAAACAGCATGATTTAAAAAATTTAAGCTTCATATTAAAACAGGGAAAAGTTATAAACTGAATTTATTTATACAAAACAAAAATAGAAAAAAAAGTTAATGAGGATGGTGAGCCTGGACCTCGAATAATTATATATATAATAGCCGTTGTCTCTGTATAACACTTCCGGGCTGTACTCATCCTTCAATTGAAGCCCTCAGTAAACAAACAGCCGGTTAGGCTTAATTTCAATTTCAGATGTGGATCAGAATTTTTTCTTACCTAAAAACTAATATCTTCTTCATCAAATCACGTTTGTTCAGCCTATTTTTCTATAAAACATTCCGAACTAAAAAAAAGTGGATTCTTTTAGCTGTATATTTAACAGTTTTTAAAAATCTGTTTACTTTTGCGATGAATTCTGAAAGTAAACAAACTTGAATGTGAATGAATCAAGTAGCTCAAGTAGTCATATCGCGTAGTGATCTGTAAAAAACTGGATGGCAGTCTACTACTCCAATCGCATGAAAAACTAACAAAATAAAAAATATTGAAAGGGTTTGCTTTTACAAGGTGTGGATTAAATGCAATATTGATAGATAATTCGGGATATTTTTTAAGTTTCATATACTTTTTCCATTATGACGTCATTATTAGTATTATGACGTCAAAATGACGGGTTACCTTCTAGTATTTGTTCAATATTTGTCAAAATTTTTTAGAGTGCTACTCTTGCACAATCTTCCGGGTTAAGTCTTGATCGTTGTATGGTTTTTATAGTAGCAACTAATTTTGAAAAGCCATTCTCACACAGCTAAGTATTTAAGAACGTAAGGAATGTAAGTACAGCGTTACAAGACTGTTTGACACCTTATACAACAATGTCATATCATATACTTTTATATAACAATATCGTTGTTGTTGTTCCTAATGACCCCTGACTGGAAGTTCCAGACCAGGTTCATATAGTTTTAGCCGGCCAAGTAGTGCGGATCCAGTTTATAATAGCACCACAAGGGTCGGAGTCTGACTAGGCTAGGTGCCACCACAATTTTGACAGAGAACTCCCAGTGGCAACATTTAAGGGTATCGTACCTTTCCCACCCACTGATATCAAAGAAGGACTTTCCGATCGACCGATTTAACGTGCCCATATCCGGACGAGACACGAATGTATTTAATGGCACTTTTCGGGATTCGATCCGAGCACCCTCATTACCGAAAGCCGACACGCTACCACTAGGCTACCTAGGACCTTACAATATCGTATCAAATAAGAAACTATAAATAAAAGTACAATAAATATGTTATAGAAAATTAAAGTATATATTTTTTTTTGATTAAATAGTTCAATGGTATAAATTTACTTCAAGCTATCCGCTACTTCTCCAATTCTTGGGCACCGCCTGAACACAAGATCGATATTTTGAAGCTCAAAAATCTGTAAATGCCCTACTTTGACACATTTTATGAAATACGGCAGAGCCTGAATAATGCAAGGTTACAAGAACGGGAACCAACAGGGGTTACTGAATATTAGGATTACAGAAAATTTAAAAGTAATCGCTTGATGATGAGGAGAGGCCACAATTAATAATTACAAGATAAAAAGAACTTTTTATATACCATGTTTTTAAATTTTCTGTTGAATCATATAACCTTGACAATTCTATGTATTAATAGATACTTAAAAATTTTTTATGAATTATTCCATCAAATTAAAAGAAAATGAAGTTAATTGGAAGTTAATTTGTATATAACTTTTCATTCCCCTTCCGACCACTAGATGGCTGCACCAGTCTACAAAACAAAATTAACTGAAAATGAATTTAATTCTGCTTAAAGATGGCTAAAAGTATTAAAAAAATGCATTGTCATCGTGTTCTGAGCTATTCTAAAAGTTTCAAATGTCTATCTAGTCGGGAAGTTAGTTAAAAATCGATTGCAAGATTTGTACTGGACAAACACACATGCAAATAAACACACAAACAAGAAAGCAAGTATGTAAAAGTTCTTTCTCTATTACGAAGTATAATTTAAAATAATTACAAGATAAAAAGAACTTTTTATATACCACGTTTTTAAATTTTCTGTTGAATCATGTAAAATTGACAATTCTCTTTTAATTGCACAAACCTACACTTAATTATTCTTTTTCACTTTCTTTTATTTAATTTTAATCACTTTTAGTCGTTTCCACTATCCACAGACTTTATAAACTTTAATTTTTATAATTTTTTAAAAATTTTTTTGTACAATATTTTTGTAAACAAACTAAATTCACATGTATTCTGTTTTCAAAATCGTCAAACGCTGTTACGCAAAAGTGCAAGCATTGAATTCGATCGAAGCACCACCTTGCAGATTTTTTCGGCTAAAAGTATTAAAAGAATGCATTGTCATCGTGTTCTGAGCTATTCTAAAAGTTTCAAATATCTATCTAGTCGGGAAGTTAGTTAAAAATCGATTGCTAGATTTGTACTTGACAAACACACAAACACACAAACAAGAAAGCACGTTAATAAAAACATGGTAAAAATTCCGCCCCCTCCTCCCCCCAAAACACTACTGTGATAAAAAGAAATCCCGGAATAATGGCATAAAACAAAAGTTATCATTTTATTGGTTAAAATTTATTGCATCTCCTTCAAAGTAATTTCTTTCGACTGCAATGCACTTCTGCCAACGTTTTTCCAATCATCAAATCATGCCTTAAAGTCGTTTATGGGAAACCCCTTCAGAGATCGTAGAGAATTTTCTTTTATCGAATTAATGGACTCAAAACGGTGACCACGAAAAGGCAATTTCAACAGTGGAAATAAGAAAAAGCCTTACAGTGCCATATCAGGTGAATACGGAGCTTGTGGAGCCGTATTTGTTGAATGTTTGTTTAAAGACTCACGAATAATAATTGTACTGTGAGAAGGCGCATTATCGTGGTGCAAAACCCATGAATTTTTCCCGCCACATTTCAGTTCACTTTCGACGGATTGCTTCACGCAAACGGCGCAAAACACCCAAATAATAATATTTATTGACTGTCTGGCCAGTTGGTAGGAATTCATAATACACAACACCACGACAATGAAAGAAAACAGTCAACATTACTTTGATTGAGCGACTTTTATGTGATCTTTTCGGTCTTGCTTCACCTTTGAAGCTCCATTCACTTGGTTGTTGAGCTGTTTCTGCATCAAAAACGTACATTCAAGTTTCATCCCCAGTAATAATGCATTTTAGAAGGGAATCACCCTGAGAAAACATCTCTCGGGCCACTTGAACCACTTGTTGCTTTTGGAACAAATTCAAAGTTCTTGGTACAACTCGAGAAGCGACGCGTCGCAACCCAAAACGATCTTTTAAAATTGCCTTATAGGAACCAAATGATATAGGAACTTGTTCAATAATGTCTCTTATTGTCAAACGACGATCACTAAGCACCAATTCTCTGATCTTATCAATATCTTGATCCTTAATCGAAGTGGATGGTCTACCAGATCGCAGATCATCTACGACAGATTCTCTACCATCTTTAAACTTTTTATACCGATCAAATGCTGTTGTTTTTGATAAACAGTCGTCTTTAAAAGCTTTTTTCAACATTTCAAATGCTTTTGTAGCAAAAATGTCATTGCGAAAACAAAATTTAATGCATGTTCTTTGCACAAACATTCGCCATTTCGGAAAATCAACAGAGTGAAAATTCGTATCTCATTAAAAACAGATTTATTTCCAGACGATAAAATGAAATAAATTCCTGACTATTGCCAGATGTTTATAAAAGTCTTAAAAATGTTTGATAAAAGTTTGCAGATGATATCTACTACGGATGTATTTTAAATGAAGCATTCCGGATACTTTTTGATCGCAGTTGTAGTTCTCAGTGGAATGCGTGTGATGCCAAACGTAAATCGAACTATTAGACCAAATATAGGGCAGTGTCTCGCAGCATGTCACATCTCATCTCTTGCAGATTTTACTTCTTGTTTGGAGAGGAGTGGCAAAACATTGCATAATTTAACATGGCGTTCAATGAGCATTCTTACAGCTTGTTGAATAAAATGCTCTCAGATTAAGCAAAGTCTTTAGATACGGTATCTAAACAAAGGTATATCACTAAATTAAACATTCAGGTACAGCCCGGAAAGGTTTATTCAGTATGTGACTCGTATTTATTGACTAGAGGAAGACTGGAGTTACGATACAAGACGCTGGCCTGAAGTAACTTATCCTGATATCTATACATATCTCAACATAATAATAATCATTCTCAACGAAAGAATGATTATATTCTCTTAAACCTTGCGAAATATTAAAAAAAAGTGTTAAAATACCTGTTACATACAACTAATAGGAGGAATTTTATAAATAAACTTAAATTATTTAACTCAAAACGAAGGTATCGTCCAAAAACACATGCAAACGCTTAGGAACGGCTCCTGTTTTCTGCCACCCGATAATCACGTGATCTATAGTAGACGAAAACTAACGTAGCCAATGACGTTGCGACGTTTCGCCTTATTTAAACCTGAAAGATTACAAAAAAAATATATTTCCCGGAATTATTTGAGAAAAACCTATTTCAAACAAAAAGATTTAAGGTAGATTATTTCCCCCGGTATGATTTAATAGACACTATTTCATCCGAAGTGAATTTCAAAAATTATTTTAACGAGAATGATCGAAGAAAAACTTTTCAAAATGGATTGATATAAACTATTTTACCCCTAGAGATTAAGAGTGACTATTTCAACAGGAATGATTAAAATATTTTAAGATTTTCGAGCTCCAGGTATTCTCCTGAGAAATTATTGAACGAGTTCTCGACAGGACGTTTGGAGGCAATTGTCAGTGGTCAAAGTACACTGCTGAGTTGGTGACAGCAAGATCACTGGAGTGTAAGTGACAGAAAAAGAAAGTCATATACTAACGTCTCATCTTCATTTGCACCCCTCAGAGCAGTCTGGGCGTTAACATTTTACCTTCATCACCGCAAAACGAACATTGAAAACTACTTTTGCTTTCTGCCTGCACCAGAAAAGCGAAAAGTCGCTCTCATTTCAGTTAGCAAAAACAATTAACTTACAACAAATGATAAACAATTAACAAACAGCTAACAGGTCTTTTGTATAAGCGTAGTTGCACAAAGAAAATTTTCTGAAAGGGGGAGATACCTATATGTAGAATATTCCTCTAAATCAGAAATTCTCAACCTTTTTATGTCTAGCCTCCCCTCCGTTTGGATGATCTTAAGACCATATGCCTCCATTAAACCTGAAACATACCTACATAAATTTTGGTAAGATGAAAATGTGTAGGAAGATCAAAATGTGTGAGCTACTAAGACGCATGCGCTAGCTACAAGTTTATGAAAGCGTTGCTGTAGTGACCCATTAAAGTAACCAAACAAAGGCCCGAATTCTAGTAGCGCTGATTATGAAATAAAGCATATGAAATTTCAACGCAGTTTAAAACATATAAATAAATATATAATTTGTTAACTAAGATATGAAGAGAATCATGAAAATTCCTCATCATGGATACATTGAAAAATAACTCGTTTAAGTAATTTTTACTTAGCTATATACATTGACAATTTAGAACTACGTCTGCGTGTGTGTTGTATATGAATGTGTATATATAACTACGCATTTTGGAAGTTCCTTATCCCGTTAAGGAGCGGACTGCATTTTACGTGTACAACCGGTCAACCTCTGAAAACTATTTTAAAGTCTGTAAATCTAAAGGTCATATCATATTCGAGCTGATGCTTCAGGCATTTTGGCGAAATTGTCGCAAGGTGCATTTTTCATTTTTATTTGACGCTTTTTGGGACATTTATTTCTTTTCGAGTCTTTTCTTAAATGACGCGTGTTTGAAGAAACAAATATATTTGAGATTATAGGGGTTATAGTAGAGGGAAATTAAACTTAATATACCTCTTTCCATTCTAAAACTTCACTGATGCCTCCAGTAAAGTTTATTACCCATAAATAGCTCCCTCGAGAGACGCTTTTCTGTGAATTATGCCTTGGCATGTATGTGTGCAAACCTATTAGCTCAGAGAGATTAATAATTAGCCAAGTAGGGATGTTTAACATTGATGTTTGCTAAATTGGTGTGGAAAAGCAACAATGATAGTGCTGAGCTTTGCTTTCACGAGACTGTTAGATAAGATGGAGTCAGCCTGAATATTTAGGAGGTCTACACGTTGTCTATGAAATTGCGTATGCGGCTGGTAGCAATAACGAGTTCTAAACTTCAGGCCCCGCAACTACAATGTCATCAAACACACGCTATACATTCGATTTGTTGTTGATTTGACTTTTGTTTACAAGAAAATCGTTTTCAAACTTTCATTTACAGCTACCGTACGAGGGCAACTAATTTATTGTCAAGAGATTAGATTCCATTTTGTGCGAGGACTTAATTGAATTCATCATTATACGTCGTTCAGGATAACTTTAATTACAGTAAACATTTGAACGGTATTCTAGCTTCAACTATCCACCATTTCACTTATACCTAGAGCCCGCGCTTTTGTGGCAATGGGAAAATGAACTACAACATATTAAAGAGATGACCAGGCTTATAACAACTAGGTACGATCGACTATCACGCATGTACTATGAAAGATTCCTGCGTATACACTCCGTGGAAGACAAAACACAAATCATAACTTTAAATATAAACTTATGTAAAAGTCACTAACAAATGCATAATTTCTTTTTCTTTTCAAATTCCGAATCTTTTTGTTATAAGGCATGAAATTTAAACGTTATTTCTTTCAAACAAATATTTCTTTCCTATTATGGCTCGATATTTGTTTTAAATGAAAATATTTGATACCCTCATCAGCTCTTTAAAAATGCCGAGTCTAACATCATTATGTCTATGTAGTATTTATTCACCACACATTACAGTTCCTTATTCAGAATTAATGCTGTTTATTTGCTTGAAATCTGTCAAAATAAGCTACAAATGTGATTGAAATATTTACTATTTTAAAAACTCTCTCTCTCTCTCGCACACGCACGCACACACGGGTTGTAAGAAAATTTAGAAAGAAAAAGCAGCCCTTATAATAGCACTAGTATGATTAGCGACCTCTTCTGGCGACTTTTGGAAACAAAATGCCCGATTCGTCAGCTAAGATATCAAGAGGCCTTATTAAACACTGCCACGTCATTTTTTGGGGGAAACTATATGTCATGTTACTGCTATGTAAATTTCACTTTAGTTTGGTTTGGAGCGCTACGGTCAACTTTTTGCTACACGAGGGCTAATTAGACCGGGACCTACAGTTTAAAGCCGATTACGAACGGTTACAAACATATATGTCAACAGTGGGACTCGAACCCACAGGATCTGAACCAAATGTCAGCGCCCTAGCCATTCGGCCATCCCCTGGCTAAATTACATTTTAAAATAGGGCCTTTTAGCACTTTGTGATGCTTTGAAATTTTTGTTTTACAGTTTTTGAAATTTGCACTTTTAATATTATGTGGAGTGCAACATTCTTTTAACGCCATATTTCATGAAGTTCTGTTTTTTTTATATATATAGACTTTATTAAGGCTGCTGTGTACTAACCCTATTGGGTTCGATCACCTTAATGTTAACCTATGGAGAAAGTGTGCCCCAGGATTGCCGACTTGGATTTAAAGGTTTTTTTTAATTGTTGTAATAGAGAAGGAAATTTTACACCTTGGGGAATTTTTCTTTTTTAAAAAATGCAAATAATATTTTAAAATTTATATTACGGTCTAGTGTGTTTTAAAGACTCATAAATTCCTTTGGTGGACGAAATTGCTAAAATGAATCCTGTTGCAAGGTGCAGAAAAGTTCAGGCTATCTGCAAACACCATTTTTATTGGATTATGGGCACTTATGTAGCTGTCAATAGTAGACACATTTTCTCCATAGGTTAACCTTTTCCTTACGGGGGTGGGATAGCATGTATCCCAGGAATACGGGACCAAGAATATATATATATATATATATATATATATATATATATATAAATATATATATATATAAATATATATATATATATATATATATATATATATATATATATATATATATATATATATATATACATATATATATATATATATATATATATATATACATATATATATATATATATATATATATATAAATATATATATATATATATATATATATATAGATATATTATATATATATTTATATATATATATATATATATATATATATATATATATATATATATATATATATAACACCCTTAATGGCCGTTCTAAAGATGGAATTGGAAAAATAGGCCCCGTAAGCTAAAGGTTAACATTGAGATGAGCGAATCCAATAGCGTTAGTACACAGCAACCTTAAGAAAATCGTATGCTAATACTTTCCCCTCCCACCTGTCTATTCTCATTGCTACTTACAGGTCATATGAAGATCCCGTCTATTTTCAAGATGAGGTACAGTACCGAAACCTTCACTGCGCTCAGTGCAATTACATGAACCTAGACCATTTAGACTGCGTCCCTCTCAGCGTGAAAAACATGCCCCTAAAGGAATTCTATGATCCAAACTTCTTCGACTTCTGCCAGAAAGAAGGCTTTGGGAAGTGCATCGGCCATCTCTATAAACTGAGCAGGGGAAGAGGATTCGGCCCCGCAAGCATGTTTAAGATTTTTGAAATACTGTTGGGCTGTGACCCTGGCCAACGTCGTAAGGCCGGAAAGTGTAGAAATATCATCAGTGATTAAAGAGCGAAGAGAGACAACTAAACTATACCTTTGGCTTTCAGAGGAAAGCTCATATTACATATTTACAGCTACTATAATATTAATTGCTTGATTGATGTTTGGAATTTATAACTTTATTTTTATTGAACTTTTTTCAACTTTTGAGTATCGTTGTTTTATTATGGAAGAACCTGGAAAATATTTGCTATTTCTGAGCAGTTAATTTTTTTATTGTAATACCAACTACTTACTGGAATATATGTGACAGAAATGACAGGTTGCCTGAGATATATTTGTTACTTCTAAGCAGCTTGTCGTTTTCTAGACTTTCTATTCTTGAAGATTTGGCAGAGGTAGCTCGCTGGAAGTGTTTAAGCAATTATCTGTAATGAGAAAATATGCATTGTCTCGTAGCAGTTTAATTTTATTTCTACGTCTTACCCTATAACCTTTTTCCATGGACTGCCAATCAAAGAGAAACTTTTAAGTAGTTATCATCTGCTTGAAAAACATCCATTAGTTCTCCAGATGGTTGGAATAACCGCTATGGTTGGCAACATACAGGATGATTCCCTCTGGACTTAATCCCAAACACGCGCTATAATTTTGAAAAAGGGAAAATATTTCAAGCTGAAATTCGAATTCAGTGTGCCTTACCTCATCGCAATCACATCAATACCGTAGAAGATGCTGAAAATGTCCGGCATTGGTATCCAAAGAGAGGTCGCCGCATATTGCAGGATGTTCGCTTCAGCATACTGGCACTCATCCCTTCAATTTCTTGTGCGATGTTGTTCTTCAGCTGGGTGCACGAGCTAAAATGCGCAGATATGGATGCGAATGTCTGAAAGTAAGGCACTTTGTATTCAAATTTCAGCTTAAAATAGTCTACCCTTTCAAGTTAAAGCGCTTTTTTTTTGGGGGGGGGGGGTTGAAGTCCCGGGTAAATCACTCTGTGCCTTATTTTAATAATATTACCATGGCACCAGACAGGTCTCGGCATAGCAACTAAGGCATTTTCGAGATTAGATCCCTGCTGATTGGGAAGAAACCACAGTTGGAGGCCAGACAGTAGATTCACAAAGTAGACCCCACACAACAGGAATCACAAGACGGATAGCCGCAGAGCAGACGGAGAGACAAGGAATTTACAATAAATGTTTCATAATATTGTACAGAGGTTCTCAAACTTGGGTTTATGTCCAAATAGGACTATGCAAGTAGCTATCACTTCAGATACTGAAATAGGTATATTAAAGGAAAATTATTATTAAACGACCAGAAAAGGAAAAACGCAAATGGCAAATCTTGTCCGTTGTTGACCTAAAAAATCTTCGAAACGTATTTTTTTTATTATTGAGATATAGTTTTAAAATTTCCATGTCATAAAAACTTGTTTACAGATAACTTTTTTTTAATTATAGAATATAGCCGTAATAAATAGCTTTTCTACAGAGTGAACGAACTAGCCACCGCAAACAGAGTGTATACAGTCGAATAACTTTCCATTCCACCCCTGAGTATCTGTCCCGACAACTAGTTTTGAGTCACTCTGTCATAATTACTGGAAACAGAGCTGTGACAAAAGTACCTCGTTGGCTAAATTCTCTCTCTTCTCCACTTGAAAGTTTCAAACTGATATCAAATTGGCGTATCAAACTCTGTTGTCATAACCCTCTGTCTAAAACTGAATATTCATAATATCACAGTTCCCCAGAAACAGGGATAAAAGTTTAAACCAATAGTTCTCAAACTTTTTCGCTCCCTTCCCCTTTTATCATAGATCAAGGTTATCATTCCCCCTTTCCCAAGACTGTCTCACTCAAAGAAGGTGTTCCAAATACAGTAGACTCCCGTATAACTCGAACGGATGATGGCCGAATGGCTAGAGCGCTGGCATTCGGTGCTAGAGTGGGTTCGAATCCCACTCTCTTGGCATAGACGTTTGCAGCCATTCGGAATCGGCTATTCAGCAGTAGGTCCGGGTCTAATTAGCCCTCGTGTAGCAGAAGTTGACCGTAGTGCTCCAGACCAAACATTTCCGTATAACCCGATTTCATCCAACGTTTTCAAAAAAGTGCGAAGGCGTTATTCGTATAACGCGATTCCCGTATAACGTGCTCTAGAAAAAAATGCGGGACTTTCCCTTTTAACACTGTACATACATTTTTTTATGCACACGGGGTTTTTAACGATTTTGGCGAAGTAGTTAACACATGTCATGTTAGATATCGCGGTTAAAACAAAGTATAAAGGGATATATATATATATATATATATATATATATATATATATATATATAGTCAGCCTGGATACTTTGGACAACTACTTAGTTTCGGGGCATGCGCAAATGACATCATCGTGATGAATGTTTACCTGCCAATAAGCGTTTATATATATATATATATATATATATTCAGAGAGAGAGAGAGACAGTCAGTCAGCCTGGATACTTAGGAACACTACTTAGTCTCGGGGCATGCGCAAATGACATCATCGTGACGTATGTTTATAATATCCACCAATGAGAGTTGGTGTCACCGAATTCGAAAAGTAGGTAAATTGGAAAGTTTTGACATTGATGTTTTATAGAGGAGACTTTTCTCTTTCTTTCATATGCCCCTTGCTAGGCTAGAGGGGTGTAGTTCCGGTTTTAGCACTTGCTATTGGCAACACGAGAGTCGCACTTCGACTACTGCCTTTGCCAAGCGACTAAGCAACACCAGCAGCAACATCGGGTGGTGCTCTAACCCTCATCCTACCCTTACAAACCAAAAGGAAGGCTTTCCAACCCACAGATATTAATGCGTTGATACCCAGCATAGACACAAGAGAGTTGAGTGGATTTCATCGGGACTCGAACCGAGCACCCCCATTGATGAATCGAGACGCGCTAACCCCTAGATTGCTCCGGGCCCCATGAAATGGCTTTGTAACAACGGTATTGAGGAGCTTATGGTTTGGCGAGACTGTGAAATAAGATGGGGGCTCAAGGGTAAGCTCGGAAACTGAGGAACTCAGTGCTTCTTGATGACGTCCTTTTTGCTCGGCCGAAGCATCGCATGTCCCAAGATTAGGGCTGATTTCCAAGGCTGTAAAACTAGGATTGTTGAAATACTTTTGTAACATTTTAAATATTTTTTTGGCAGATGTATTTTTTAACTCTTAAAGCTTCCTTTATTTGCTTCATGATAGATGACCTGTACCACGATTTTCTTCATGACTTGCCCATAAACAATTCTTTCGAACCTGTGATTTGGAGCGAAGGGGGACATAAGTCATGATCAAATGTAAAACCTAAAAAAAGTTTAAGAACCTCTGCTCGAATACCTTTTAAAACTATTTGTCACTGGGATATCTAAACAGTTGCATGCTGCTTGAAAAATATGTGAATTCTAAGCAGCTTCTTGTGTGTAAGAACATTTATTTTTATTATTCTTGTAATGATTAATAAATTTACTTATTTGGAATATGAAAGAGTTCTCTTTTTAACAACATGCACTCGTCCATACATACTCGTACATACAGGGCTTGAAATAGATATGAACCAAAATGTAAAGTTCCGATCTAATTGGTTTTCGTGAAATTTTTAATTTATTTATCCTCATGAAACCACTATTTTGGTATCGATTTGATTTTGCTCCCAAGAATTATGATCGTTTCGGATATTTATACGACCCGGATCAATTAATTTTGTTGAAAGAGATAGGAACGGGCTTGAAATAGATATGAACTAGAATGGAAAGTTCCGATCTAATTGGTTATCGTGAAATTTTTAATTTATTTATCCACATGAAACCATTGTTTTGGGATCGATTTGATTTTGCTCCCAAGAATTATGATCGTTCCGGATATTTATACGACCCAGATCAATTAATTAGGTTGAAAGAGATAGGAACGGACTTGAAATAGATATGAACTAGAATGGAAAGTTCCGATCTAATTGGTTATGGTGAAAGTTTTAATTTATTTATCCACATGAAACCATTGTTTTGGGATCGATTTGATTTTGCTCCCAAGAATTATGATCATTCTGGATATTTATCCGACCCGGAGCAATTAATTTTGATGAAATAGATATGAACGGGCTTGAAATAGATATGAACCAAAATAGAAAGTTCCGATCAAATTGGTTTTCGTGAAATTTTTAATTTATTTATCCACATGAAACCATTATTTTGGGATCGATTTGATTTTGCTTCTAATGATTGTGATCGTTCCGGATATTTATACGACCCGGAGCAATTAATTTTGCTCCTACCGTATTAAGGAAAAGGGGATCTCAAGAGTCTTACTTTTTCACTGAAGGTGCAATTAAGCATCATGTCACAATTTTATTTCTCATTCCCAATAAAATATAAATACATGAAATTTTTGCCACTGACAGCTTAATATATGTTCTACGTAGCATAATTATTTCAATATTCTACAATTGGTGTTTCAACTGATTTTTAATTTTTAATTTTGATGAAAATTTTAAAATTGTGTTTTGGCTTGCATCCATTGCGCGGAAGACTGCAGAAAAACTATTGGTTCTATTGTTCCAAATCATATAATGATGTAAAAGTAATGTATACTTAACGTATACTCCATTTTTAAGCAATTTTTTAAAATTTAGCACATTTTCAATAAAAAATGAATTTTTTCAAAATTTAGCAATTTTAATTTAAATTAAAAAAATTTTAAGTTTTTAATTTCTTAATTATTGCTTAAAAATTGCTTAAAAATGGAATTGTTTCGAGACGGAACAAAAATATCTCTCACAAAAGATTTGACTCCTTTTATTCCGATAGGGCTGAAACTTTTAAAAATCGGAACTTTCAAGGAACTTGTTATACACACACAAATATTAATACAAATCGAACAAAAAATATAATTGTAGCTAACGGAACGGAATTTTTTCGCTTCGAACCGGATTGATTACGAAGGAACTAAAAAGTCTTGTAAGGTATACACAAGATTCGATTCACAAGAATCGAACTTTTGAGTGAATGAATTAAAGAAGCTGCTTGAGATATGCTAATTTCGGAATACGCGCTTGGTATAAATACCAAGCAGCTTGATTAATACAGAGGTTGAAAAAAGGTTATTAAAGTTGATAGATAAGCGAGAGGGAGCTACGAGGTAAGGAGTTCCAGGTGTTAGCCGGCGCTAGTGCTTAGGGGGCCCAAAGTTTACGTTGCAGTACTGCTGGTTTGACTCTCTGCTGGGTTGTGAGTATTTGCAAAGTGTATTTCTATTGAATGTTAATATATATTCATTACAAGTAGTACGTATGCTTATTGCTGTAAAAGCAAATTCTATATGTGCAACGAATTCAATAAACATTGTTTCATGTATAAACTGTGTTTGTATCAAATTCATTTAGAGTGCCACTTCAAATTATATACACCCAAGTCTGGGTAGAAGTGAGCTATACTCTACAGTCTCTCTCCTCGGGATTCAATCCGCAGAGGATCTTCATTCTAGAGATCATTTTTACCATGTTTTTATTAACTTGCTTTCTTGTGTGTGTGTTTGTCAAGTACAAATCTTGAAATCGATTTTTAACTAACTTCCCGACTAGATAGACATTTGAAACTTTTAGAATAGCTCAGAACACGATGACAATGCATTTTTTAAATACTTTTATCCATCTTTAAGCAGAGTTAAATTAATTTTCAGTTATTTTCAGTTAACTTGGTTTTGTAGACTGGTGCAGCCATCTATTGACCGGAACGGGAACGAAAAGTTAAATGAAAGTTAACTTCATTTTCTTTCAAGTTGATGGGATAATTCATCAAAAAAATTTAAAAAAGTATTTATTTATACATAGAATTGTCAAGTTTATATGATTCAACAGAAAATTTAAAAACATGGTGTATAAAAAGTTCTTTTTATCTTGTAATTACAGTCGAACCTCCATATATCGAACTTCCCTATATCGAAATTTTCTATATATCGAACTCTTAGCAAATCACCATGTTCATTACATAGAAAAATTGTTTCTATATATCGAAAAAATCAAGTTTCTATATATCGAAAATTTCAAGACAAATTGGGAGATTTTATTCCACTTTAGAATAAAATCTCCCAATTTTTGGCATTTGAAATAAATACGTCGTGGACTTCAATTCGCGGAAAAGTCCCTGATGAAGTTTTTAGTGAACTGAATAAATGCGAACATTTCTTTGAACTTTCTGCAAAACTATCTGTTTAGCAAAATATTCGTAGTTTTTTTTTTAAAAGAATGTAACTGTGATCATTGTAACCACTGTCTGCATTTTTTTAAAGATATGTAGCAATCAATAAATCTTTCATATTAATTCATTTTTTAGTTATTAACTTTCATTTAATGGGATTCGCATATAAATTTTAGAAATGGAGTTTCGTATACGAAAATTAGCTTTATTTTATATTTTTAGGAGTATTATCATAAGACTAAGCTCAATTCTATATATCGAAATTTCTATATATCGAAATTTTTTCGCGCAATTTGCTACTTCGATATATGGAGGTTCGACTGTATTTTCTTTTGGTTCCGGTTCTGATAGGCTTCCTTCACCCTTCCTATTTCTATTCGGAGCGGAGAGATTTAAATAGGAGCAAAAAGGATTCGTTCTTCGGATAGATACCTTCAAGCCCTGCGTTACAATATACAAAAGGGCGCGGTGGCGCAGTTGGCAAGAGCAGCGGGCTAGCGATCTGAACGTCCCTGGTTCGATGCTCGTCACTGCAAATCCATCGCCGTGTTAACTAATGGTGGCCGGGGCACGTAAAATAGTTCGGGGCTTCAATGTCCTCCAAGTTCTCAAATTTACCTCTGGAGGGGCGGAGTCAAGTGTTCCGGTCTCGTCACCTGACTCGGTTCAAAATTACGGGACCGGTCATTTAGCCAAGTCGGACTCCGACCCTTGGGGTGCTAAGTCAAAACAGGAGCCGCCCCTTTCAGCCCAATACCCCGGAGGACCTGTTAGGACATGGTGAATGGAACCTCCATCCAGGGGGCATTAGCCGCAACATAACATTAGCCACAATCTACACAAGTGCTAAAAGAAAAACAACTATGTATACTCATCTCCTGCTGGACCAGTGGTTCCCGACCTTTTGGTGGTCAGAGACCACTTGCCCAAAAGATATTCGTCGGGAATCCTCCCCGAACCAATCTTTTTAGAAGGAAAGATAGTTTTATTTCCTGGATAAAACAAACTATTTATGAGAAAGAACTTTAATAATTAGTTATAAATAACTTAATGACTAACAAATTTAACAAAATGTAAACTTGAGAATGTAAACCTAAGCAAGTTCTTAGGGCATAAAGTGAACTGTGATCTCGCATATAGTTGTTTTAAAATTCCCTCAGAAGGTCCAAGTCGGTAGAAACCATCCTCTGTCATACTCATTACAACTGCCAATATGTTGCTCGAATCACCTCGCCCCTTGTCGACGTCAGGAATAGGAACTCGCGCAGTAGTTCCCAAAGAAGTGGGAAATATTTCTTTTCCAAATTCATTTTAATTTTTTTTGGCTTGTATTTCCAGATTGATTTTAGAATTTATTTTACCTTCAATAGCATTTTCAGTTTTGAAACAAAGGGTGCACAAAATATCCCTTTCATTATCTTTACTAGCATGGCCACAGAAGGTATGAATTTTTTTACGGCACTTTTTCATGCAAGTGCATCACTCGTTTCTTTTAAAGACACACAACAGGTATCAGAAACGGAAATATCTTCGGTAAGCATGTCTTCATCATGCTGGTTTAATCAACTATCGACTACATTGAAGTGCCACTGAATTAGGGCTACCTACCTAGTAACGAGTTGGGCCTCCTCTGGCCTTGATAACGGCTGCCACACGACGAGGCATAGATCCAACAAGTTTCTAGAAACGTTCCACGGGAATGGCTTGCCAAATATTGGCTAAAGCTGTCCAGAATTCAGTAAGGTTCTTTGGTGCTGTGTGATGGCCTTTCACGCCTTGTTCCAAAACATCCCAAAGATGCTCAATAGGATTTAAGTCTGGGCTTCTAGGTGGCCAATTCATGACAGAGAAGTCAGAGGAATGCTCATCCAACCAGCCAGAAGCCAACCGGGACTTGTGAGAGGTACAGTTGTCTTGCTGGAAAACTCCATTACCGTGCGGATAACAGAACAGCATAAACGGATGGAGGTGATCACCCAGCAATTCTACGTACCGAATTGCATTGAGGGAGGTTGGTATACGCACCAAAGATCCCAAACTGAGCCACGAAAAAACACCCCAGACCATGATTGAGCCACCATGCCATTGTACAGTTCCAGCCAGGCATGCAGGATCCATGGCTTCATGAGCCTGACGCCATATTCTCAGCCTCCCGTCGGCGTTAAGTAGTCGGAATCGAGACTCATCACTCCATGCTACTCGTTTCCAGTCCTCTACACTCCAGTCTCTGTGCTCTCTTGCCCAGGCAAGACGTGCAGCCCGATGGCGAGTATAGAGCAATGGTACTCTCGTAGGTCGACGGCTCCTGAAACCCATACGGTGAAGCGAGCGTTGCACAGTCCGTTTACTGACTGTACGACTGGCACCGTCATTAAACTGGGTGGTAATTTGAGCTAATGTTTGGCTTCGCTGGCTACGTACAATACGCCTGAGCCGTCTCTCACCACGCACTGTCAAGGCTAATTGTCCTTTGCAGTTTGCCCGATCGCTAGTTTTTTTTCCACCATCCATGTATTCTTGGTATACTCTTGACACTGTCGACCTTGAAAATCCTAGCTGTCTGACGATTTCGGAAATTGAATGGCCCATGCGTCGCGCACCTACGATTTGTCCGCGATCGAAGGCGTCTAAATCAGGCAGTTTACCCATACTGGCAATTCCAACAACTAATTCAGAACAACCACAGTACGCGCTATATATGCAGTTACCTCAGCGCCCTCACTTGCGCATACATGATGCGCAGCGCTACACAATTTGCATAGGCTTTGCTATCCCTAATTCAGTGGCACTTCAGTGTATAATCTCATCCATGTTTTTTGAAACAGGCTCTTTTTCTTGCATAATCTGATTAGTTTCACCGTTTTCCATTGTTTGGACGCTTTCTATTACTTTTTCTAGCTGCTCCTCCGTATTTACGTCTTTTAAAACTTCTTCGGGTAGAAAAGACGTTGTAAGCCCTACTTTAGGTTTGCAACCAAAAAGAGCTTCGTATGGTGTTCTTTTGATCCCAGAATAAGCTCTATTTTTCATAAATTGAACAAAACGCAGTCCTTCACTCCAGCGGTCAGATTTGTTGTCCTGCATCCAAGTACAGAGCATATTTTCGATATCTTGATTAGCTCTTTCGACACTACCCTGGCTTTGTGGCGAGGCTTCGCATGGACGATCTTCAGTGCTGGCCAAAACTCCTTCAAGCTGGTCACCACATCATTGGCAAATTACCTACCATTGCCAGACTGTAATATAGATGGCACTCCAAGAAACGAGAATATGCCCACTGGGTTGTAGGCTACTTCTTCAGCTCTCTTTGACGTTAGAGACTTGAGAATCACAAATTTTGTGAGATGGTCTTGGTATACCATAATAAATTTGCATTCTCTATCTGGCTGAGACTGAAAGTCCATAAGATCTACCCGATAACGGGAATTAAATTCGGAAAAAATCATAGGTTTCCCAACAATGCCCTTTTTAATACCTTTCTATTTTTTTTCTGGCAATGTTCACAAAGGTGGATGTACAGTTCAATATCACGAAGTGTAACGTTTTTGTATTTCGTTGGAAGTTCTTTAAACATTCTATAACGTCCTCTGTCCAATAGCCAAATGAGCTTCATGAAGTACGAGAAATAACTCAGAGTCCTTGACGTAATACTGTAGAGTACTGACGCCTTCTTTAACAGGATAAATCAGTTTACTTTTGTTTTCCACAATCATCACATCATAGCGATTCAGCAAACAATAGTCCCTGGGTTCCTTCTTAGTAGTCATTTTGGCTTTTTGTACATCATTTATTAACTTCTGGTAAGTAGTTTCGGTTAAGAAATAACTGTTTTTTTGCAGCAACTAGAATTTTGGACAGTTCATCGTCGAATCGTTGTTTCATGTCTATAGACCATGACTTCTTCTCCAACACTACAGCTTGCTCCTCCTTTTCATGCAGCACAGTAAAAAAATAATTTTTTGTTGAACAAATTTAAGTAAAATTGCATATTTTGACACTCCCGAACAAACCGCAAAGTGCAACTAGCAAATTCTCAGCCAGAGGTGCGCGTAAAAAGTCGAGTGCCTTGCCACGTGATATTCGAAACGAATCGGAGATGTATTTCATACTTTGACGGTTTCTCATTTGGCATTCTATAGAATGCCTAGGAAATGTGTGAAATATGAATCGTTTCATGCATTGCCGGCTAGTTTTAGGCATTATATACAATGCCTAGGCATTCTATAGAATGCCGGATTTCATACTTTGCTTGTTTTATATATATATATATACCGCAAGAATATATATATATATATACCGCAAGATTCATATATATATATATATATATATGAATCTTGCGGTTACAAGTTCTTAACTTCCACCCTGACTAGCGCCAGGCTTGGTGTTCTTTGGTTAAGTACTTTAATTCAAACTTAATTCAATAATTAATCAATTCTTCTGTTAATAATGGATTGTACGGTGTCTGAGTGTGTTTATTGTATAGATCATACTCATCAGAAACAATCCATTGGTTTTTAGACAGCATTGACACCGCTGATGAAGAAATGCTGTCAAAAACCTTATTCATACTTTTCTTTTCATGTTGTTTGTTCCTGGCTGCAAGTAGCTTTAGAGCTATTACTGGTTTTCTCTTTCATCTTATTCTTATTTATATATATATATATATATATATATATATATATATATATATATATATATATATATATATATATCGAACTCTGACTTTATCTTGTTACTTGCAGGAGCTACGAGGATCCCGTGTACATCCTACGCACGGCCTATCGCAACTCTCATTGCGCCGAGTGCAATTACAAGAATGTAGACTACGCTGACTGCCTGCCTATCAACTTGAAATACCTGCTGCAGGAAGGGATAATAGATCCAAGCTTCGCCCACTTCTGCATGACCTTAACACACGCTGATTGCTCCTTTGGCGGGGGCAAGGGATCGGTCTATGCATTTTCAAAAATGATGGATATAAGTACACGAGGCTGCGTGCCACCGGAGGGGAAAAGGTGCTGTGCAGGCGAATCATACAACTTTAAAACACGCATGTGTCGGAAATCCAGGCGTGACTAGTGATGCGACATCGATAACAAAACATCGATGTTTTGAAACATCGATATTCAATATTAAAACATCGATGCTAATAAAACATCGCCCAAAAACCATCGATGTTTTTAAACATCGATGTTTTAGAACATCCATTTTTTAAAACTGTTTTAGTAATCTCTAACATTAATGTTACTTCCGTTAGTCGTGGGGGGAGGGGGGTGATTTAATTTTACTCTCTGATTGGGCAGACACAAATGACAAAAATTTGGTTGCTTTGGACTACATTGATGACTCAAAATTCTCGTTGTAAATACCTCCATGTTTTGCCTTCAAATGTCCAGATAAATTCGTGGTATTGCCAGAAGTTTTGAGGGACTTAAGGCAAATATTGCATTTCGCCAATTTTTCAGAGGTTTTGTAAAAATATTTCCAAACAGTACTTTTGGGAGGCATCTTACTAATAATATTAACGTCAACTTATATAAAACCAGAACAAAACAAAAACTTAAATGGATGCACTCGTGTATATACTATTTGTAAAATAAAACGCCATGGAAAGTTCTGGAGTGTCAGGAACATTCCAAGCGCTCTGATTGGTTCATTGGTTGTCAATTGCCATTTGTCTGTTTGCTAAGGAATCATTCCCTCTTTTGTATTCGTCCTTTTCAGAATTCAGACTTACATTTACTGAGTTTGAAAATTATGCTACGTGGTAAATTTTTTTAAATTACAGTACTTTTTCACTAAAAAAAATCGAGACAACGTAAAACATCGATTACAAAACATCGATGTTAAAAAAACATCGGCTTCAATAAATCGATGTTTAAAACATCGATGTTTTGAAAACATCGACATCGATGTCGCATCACGAGGCGTGATTGAAGCATTAGGAAGTGGTTCTACGAGAATGGACGCCAACAGGAGGATGTAGAATCTCTACAGATCCGTACGACTATGAATCTTCTTATTAATAAAAGTTGAACATAATTTACTCAATCTTAAATCTCTTCAAAATATTTTGTATCGAACGAATGTCCCCAAAATTTAGGTGACTTTTTTTCTTCTCGGCATTTGAAAGAGGCAACTTGCTGCAAATGACAACTGCGTTAGAAAGGCAAGTTCTTAGTAAGGCTGCTCTGTTCTAACCTTATTGGATTCGGTCACCTCAGTTGTAACCTATGGAGAAAATGTACTTACTATTGACAGCTTCATAGATGCTGATAATCCAATAATAATTATAAGATAAAAAGAACTTTTTATATACCATGCTTTTTAATTTTCTGTTGAATCATATAAACTTGACAATTCTATGTATTAATAAATACTTTTTAAAAATTATTTTGATGAATTATCCCATCAACTTGAAAGAAAAGGAAGTTAATTGGAAGTTAACTTGCATTTAACTTTTCGTTCCCGTTCCGGTTGATAGATGGCTGCACCAGTTTACATAACAAAATTAACTGAAAACAACTGAAAATTAATTTAATTCTGCTTAAAAAATGGCTAAAAGTATTAAAAAAATGCATTGTCATCATGTTCTGAGCTATTCTAAAAGTTTCAAATGTCTAGCTAGTCGAGAAGTTAGTTAAAAATCGATTGCAAGATTTGTACTCGACAAACACACACACAAACACACAAACAAGAAAGCAAGTTAATAAAAACATGGTAAAAATAGGGTGGGTGTCCCAAATATCACCCCTGTGCCTAATATCGCCTATTCGTGTTTCTAAAGTATGATTCGCGCTATGTATGAGAAAATTCAGCAACTTCTTAGTTCTGGGTCTGTACTAACAGCGGCGATAGCGACAACGCTCTTATCACTGACATCAGAAACTATATGGTGTAAGAAGTTGATTTGGCTGTTGTCTTCGTAAACTTTGGCTCCAAAGAATCAGAATCCAGTGAATGACCAGGTAGGCGCATCCAAATTCTAATTTTGCTTATACCACTTGAAAGTGCATTAAACAGAGACTTTGCTAGAAACGCCTTTTAACAGGTGCTCCTAATTTCGCCTGGTAGGCGGTAGAGGAACAGAGGTAGGCGATATTAGGAACCGCTCTGGAGTTCACTGGAAATTTCAATTTTTCTAATTTAGCTACATAACTTAAACTGGCACAGGTTTTGGAGCTGGTTGGTCTCAGGATACCAAAGGAAATAGTTCTTAGGGATGTTCTTTGAGTTTCCAGCCTAATCAGAAACTAAAAAGTGGATGAAATGTCGAAAAAAAGTTAGAGTAGGTGATATTTAACACCTACCTAAGTATTTTCAGATAGCCTGAACGTTTCTGCAATTCGCAACAGGATTCATTTTATAAATTTCGTCCACCGAAGGAATTTAGGAGCGTTTAAAACACACTATAACGGATTTTTCCCCGAATAATTTAAAATTTAAAATATTGTTTACCTTTTTTTAAACAAACGAAAAATGCCCCAAGGTGTACAATTTGTTTCTCTATTACAGAGTACAATAAAAAAAAATCTTTCCACCCAATTCGTCAATCCTTGGACACATATTCTCTATGGACCCTATATTCACATCTCTTGAAGCCTATATTCACATTTTCTCCATAGGTCAACAATGAGTTGAGTGATCGAATGGGGTTGGTAAACAACAGTCTTGTGAACGTACAGTGCAGTATATTTGTACTTGTATACCTTAGCACCGAGATAACGCATGAACCCGATAAAAAGAACTGGCATATTACTTTGCGTACCGTTTCTAGCCATTCTTTTTCATGGCGATTTATAATTTGATCCCTGATGTCTGCTGATGTCTGTTAAGAGGTGAGTGATCGAACAGACTTAATCCACTGCAGAACATTTCACCTCTGGGAAGTTTGTGCGTTATAAAATGTGCATTCATTTCTGTAGCGATTTGTATTGTCTGATGTAAAGTAAATGCACCTATATTGGGCCATGTCCCTATAATGGGCCGTCCTTTAGAAATGTCGAGAAATTAAGGGTCTATTGTTACCTAATGCAGTAGAAGGGGTGAGGGTCATTGGCCGTGGCCCGGCCAATCGCTACAGAAATTAATGCACATTATATAACGCACAAACTTCCCAGAGGTGAAATGTTCTGCAGTGGATTAAGACTGTTGTTTACCAACCCCATTCGATCACTCACCTCTTAACAGACATCAGCAGACATCAGGGATCAAATTATAAATCGCCATGAAAAGGAATGGCTAGAAACGGTACGCAAAGTAATATGCCAGTTCATTTTATAGGGTTCATGCGTTATCTCGGTGCTAAGGTATACAAGTACAAATATACTGCACTGTACGTTCACACACTTCTACAGTTATTTATGTATGTACTAGCCGGGCGAAGCCCGGCTATGCTCGGGCCTCACAAAAGAAAAAAAAGGCCCTTTTCAGGGCCATACAAATGTTCCCGTCAATTCCCCGTTAAATATCCGTCAATTTTCATTCCCGTCGCTGCGGACAGATGGCTGCGCCATACGGGATATATGTCGGCCATGTTTTCTCAGGATGAGTGAAGCGGTGAAGTACTTTTAGAATTAAAATACCTTTAAAACTATTTTAAAGCTTCCAAACTAATCTTAGAATTATCTCCAGGCTTCAAAACATAAGTATACGAAGTTTCAACCAGATTCGGGAAGAATTGTAGATTTGTATACGTTACATACATACATACATACATACATAGAGACACTCTGCTTTATTTATATAGAAGAATGCTGTCATTGCAGATACATGTCAGTGGCGTTATGATTTCAAAATATCTGTTGTACGTTCAAATCTTAGAAAGTAAAAATGGACTTTTGAGAATTTTGTGACTTGAAACTTTTTGAGAATTTTGTGTCTCACATATCTTAATATTTTTTCATGATTACTTAGTTAAAAATTATCTACCTGTTTTCATTGTTATCAATCTTCTGAGTTTTTAAAACTTATTTCTATCTAATATTACTTTTAACTCTACCTAAACTTGTTATATTTATGATATCAACATTTGAGGAATAGGGGAAATAAAACATATTCCTACTGAGAAGATGACCAACTTGTCAGCTATCGACTTTCATGCTCAAAATGGTTTCTGAGATTAACAATCACAATCTAAAATACCTCTGTTGACTGAAAATTTAGAACCTTCATGACACACCAAATACAAATTTAAACCTTTTTTCAATGCATAAAAATTTCGTTTAATAACAAAATAATAATAATTTTTTTGTTGTTGCCGATTCTTGATCATTTGAATCAGTTTGTTTGAAAAACTTCTAACTTAAATAACGTCATCTACAATCACAGCTAAAGGTTCTACCCCCAGGATATGTACTATCACAATGATAGACTTTCAACACGCAATATACTACACTATCTACCAATAAGCATTTGGACATCCATGCAAATGACGATATTTGCGGTCCTGATATACGTCACGCCCTCCACCTTTAAATATCGTGTAGGAAATAACATTGGTACTAGTCGCATGCAAGATGCCACGAAGTGCAGAGTTATCTGATTTCGAGAAAGGTGTAATCTTCGGGTATCACAGAAATGGCCAATCCTTAAGGAACATATCTAGAGAGCTGAATTACCCAAAATCAACAGTGGCCTATGTGATTCATATGTGGAAAGTGAGCGGTGATTGCCAGAATGTGCCCCCAGTCGGCAGACCCATGAAACTTGGAGATAGAGACCGACGGGTGCTGTCCAAAGAAATTCTAAAGAATCGCACCCAACTGATGGCCCCCATACTCCAAGAGTTTCAACAGGCATCCAGGAGTGTTGTTTCGATGAATACCATCCGTAAGGAAGCGCATCTGCTTGGTTTTCATGGTCGTGCTGCCGCCCATAAGCCTCTGATCACAAAGTGCAACCACGATGCTCAGTTAATGTCGTAAAAAGCACGTCTAAAGTGGACCGTAGATCAGTGGAAACGGTTCTATGGAGCGACGAATCAAGGTTCAACCTCTTCCATTCGGATGGCAGGGTCTGGGACTCTTCGAATGTCTGGAGAAAGCCTTCTGCCAGAATGCATTGTGCCCACAGTAAACTTCGGCGGAGTTGAAATTATGGTCTGGGGGTGTTTCTCCTGGTATGAACTGAGACCCTTGGTCCCGATTCCTGGTAAGCTCAACGCCGACACCTACTGAACTATTTCGGATGACAGTGGGCTTCCTACGTTGTGGCAGTTTTACGGGTTGGACCCATGTTACTTGCAGGACGACAAGGCCAGCTGTCGTGTTGCTAGGTTCACCATGGCTTGGTGTGGTGACAATGGGGTTAACGGAATGGACTGGCCTTCCCAGAGCCCAGACCTGAACCCTATCGAGAACCTCTGGGACGAGTTGGATCGCCGAATTAAGGGTGCAACAACCGTTCAAAATCGGCGAAGGAACTTACATGTCTTCTCCAAGCCTAGTGGAAGAAAATACCACTAGCCGTCATACAAGAACTTGTGGAAAGCATGCCCGAGAGGGTTGAGGCTGTCATTGCCTCTCACGGAGGCTCTATCAACTATTGAATATGAATAAATTTTGTTTTTCTTTACTATCACAGGTTCCAAATACTTATTGGTAGATAGTGTATTACCACGCGTGTATTACAACGCTTGTTATAGTGTATTTACCATACTATCATAGCGAAAATGTTTACTATTAATGTAATTACAATTGACGTAACCTTGAAAATAATGTAAATACTAACATGACTTATGTTATTACTTTTATTTTATTCTACATAATATTTATAGAAAATTGGTTTTGTTGCTTGTAAATAGCTGAATTAGATCGCGAGATATCAGCTTTCGTACTTTGGTGACTTTTCAAGCAACTTTGGATTTTGGGACTGTTTGTTCCCCAAAATCTCCCTAAGTTGCCACATTTGATAACTTTTGAATGTCCCCAAAAGTGATATCTCTGGAGCACTCTAGAAGATCACTACTACTATCGCGTCCCGCCGCTGTGAACAAATCACAAGCAACTGTTGAAATATCCGCCAGTAACTGTTTGTCCCCAAAAATCTTGCTAAGTTGCCACATTTGATGACTTTTGAATGTCCCCAAAAGTGATATCTCTGGAGCACTCTAGAAGATCACTCCTACTATCGCAAGAAGATCACTCCTACTATCGCGTCCCGCCGCTGTAAACAAATCACAAGCAACTGTTGAAGTATCCGCCAGTAACTGTTTGTCCCCCAAAATCTTGCTAAGTTGCCACATTTGATGACTTTGAATGTCCCTAAAGGTGATATCTCTGGAGCACTCTAGAAGAACACTCCTACTATCGCTTCCCGGCGCTGTAAACAAATCACAAGCAACTTTTGAAGCATCCGCCAGTAGGGTAAATTTGGATACTTTCTCTTGATTCGAAAGCACTCCTTGACACTATATGGACCTTATATCCTATGGAAGCCGAGATTAGTGTGAGAGGGATTATCCGTAAACAGTTATGAGTCAGCCATAAGTCCAGTAATGTTTGTTTCCTTCGCAAAAACCTGTACATCGCTGTACCACGTAGATTTAATTAAGGTATTGGAGCTTATCAAGCTGTTATAATTCTGCTCTCTTTTATTTTCTTACATTCTTTCTGGATTGTAACAATTCAAGTCTGATGACGATTTTGTTGCTAAAGTCTTTTCACGAGTGATTTACGAGAGACCTTGTCACAACTGGTGTCAGAAGTGGGATTTCTTCTTTTGAATACCTTTTGACCCGAGCGGCGGAGGAGCATTTGAATCAACTAATGAAATTTATTTCCGTCAAGGAACAAGAGAATGCTGCACTTATTGCCGCCACAGAAGAAAAAGTATCCGCCCTTATAAAGCCGGAAGTATCCGCTACCATTAAAGAAGAGATAGCCGCCGTAGAGTCGGAACTAGCATCTGTAAATAAATCGCCAGTGCTGTGAATATGTTGGTAAAAATGATTTTTATTGCAGTAGAAGAAACCGTTTACGCGGCTGTTAATGAGCATGTTACGGTCACGGAAAAGGAGATAGCTGCTGTAAATGAGGATGTCAAAACGCAACTGAGGGCCGGTAGCCCAGTTGGCAAGAGCAGCGGGCCAGTGATCTGAACGTCCCTGGTTCTATGCTCGTCGCTGCAATTCTACGTCGCTGCAAATCCGTGTTAACTAATGGTGGCCGGAGCACGTAAAATAGGTCGTGGCTACAATGTCCTCCAAGTTCTCAGATTTACCTCTGGAGGTGCGGGGTCAAGTGTTCCGGTCTCGTCACTTGACTCGGTTCAAAATTACGGGACCGGTCATTTAGCCAAGTCAGACTCCGACCCTTGTGGTGCTAATTCAAAACAGGAGCCGCACTTTCATCGTCCATAGCCTTCGGGACTTGATCTGATGTTACTGTCGGTCAAGGGGCGTAAGCAACAACAACAACAACAACAACAACAAAACGCAACTGATCATTACCCCACGGCGTACTATCATAATGAAACGTACTACCACTCAACAGAGTAGTATCCCACAGCAACGGTCCAATATCACGTGATGTAATACCCCAGACAAACGTACAAACACTTCTCAGCGTAGTATCACAACGCAACGGACACTTAGGGCCAGTTCACAAAGAATCCGTCAGCGTCTGCGTAAAAAAAATTAACCAATCATATACTAATCATTGACCCATTTAACCAATCAGTTCCGACGGAATCTTTAACGCTGGCGTTGACGGATTCTATATGAACAGGCCATTACTCAACGACGTTCTATGATAGCGAACCGCACTATCACTCCCCACCTTATAATCACAACGCACCTGACCATTACTCCGCGATGTAAAAGAGGGAAACGGACATCACTCCGCACTATACTAACATACCAATCATTGACATATATAACCAATCAGCTCCAACGGAATCTTTTACGCTGGCGTTGACGAATTCTATGTGATCAGGCCATTACTTTACGACGTTCTATGACAGCGAACCGCACTATCTCTCCCCACCTTACAATCAAAACACACCCGACCCTTACTTCGCGACGTAAAACAGGGAAACCGACATCACTCTTTACTATACTAACGTACTAATCATTGACCCATTTAACCAATCAGCTCCAACGGAATCTTTAACGCTGGCGTTGATGGATTCTATGTGAGCAAGCCATTACTCAATCCGAAGGAAAGTGAGATTTCTCAGTTATAAACCTCGGTTGGTCTTAGTTAATCAATTATGTTAATAAATTACTACCATTAATACCTAATTTTGCTTGTAAAGCCGTTTATCACCTAATTTTCGCAGAAAAGTAGTACAGAAATAATTTTCGCATTTATTAACTGATATCGGCAAATTTCGCATTTATTCGCACCAATTTCGTAAATACGAAAATTACGTATCTCTAAAGATAAGAAGCACGCATAAAAAGCAAAAGAAAATGATCTTCGGAAAATTAATCAGGAGGAGATTAATTAATTTTAGAAAATGGGATACATATTGCCTTATTCGTATTTTTTTCATAATTTCCAATAAAAACATACATGTATACAGTGATTTCCGCTTATAAGAATCACGTTTGTTATTACTGTTTTTGATTCTTATAAGCGGTTGATTCTTATAGCTGAAATTTAGGTTTATGGACAGGCCCCCACACACCTATATATACATATAATAGATAATTTACTATAAAGTACTCTTTAATTTACGTTAATTATCTTTTATTAAAATTATTTTTAGAATTTTAAAAATACAACTTAATTTCTAGACCTAAAAGTAGATACACATGATTATAGTAAGAGAAGAAAAAAAATCCAATATTTGGTACAACATACCTGCTTAACAGTTTAACATTTCAACTACAGGAAGGGTGCAAGAAAAAGTTTTCTATGGTAGTTTGACGTAATGAAGTTTTCAGGAGGCTGTTTATACCTCTTTAGATACCAATAGTCTCAGACCAAGATTCACCATCTAGCTTACGTTTCACGGTTTGATAAGGTGCTGAATCTAATAATGTCACGTTTTCCTAAGTGATAGTGGACAGTTCCCCGAAGATATATGCGTTTCAGGGTTCAGGAATCCGCAACCAGGATGTGGGAGGTGGGAAAAAGGAGTCCCTGTCTTTCTTTGTCACTGGAGAAAAGTGAAATCGGATCCGCACGGTTAGGATGCCCCCGGGTCAAGCTAATAGGACAGTCTTTAGCTAAAACGTTTAAGGGGAAACTATTATGTCATGCCTAACAAAGAAAGGGATGCATTTTACGACTGTATTCCATCCCATCTTATCACTCTTTCTTTTAAAAAGAATAAAGAAAGAACTTCGTACCTTTTGAGGGTTTAAGTGGCTTTTTTGAAAAATGAAAGGAAAGCGAAGAGTGTAAACTGATTCTTAAAACCGGTGGATTGATTCTTTAAAGCGAAAATTTTAACATGGAAATAATACATTTGTTTTTGTTTCGCGATATTGATTCTTATAAACGGTTGATTCTTATAACCACTGATCACTATAAGCGGTGGTTACTGTATTTAAAACATTTGGTTTTTTTATTACTTTCTGCTTTTTTTTTTGAGATACAATCTAGGTTTATTACATTTTTCGCTGGGAACCCTGCATGTCACGTATTTTCCCAATAAAGTGGAACAATAGGGACTCCCATGAAGTCTTTCAGTAATGCAATCGTTGGTAGTCGGAACAAAAACACTTCTACACCACGTTCGCATGATTAAAAACCAGCCCATTTAGTCGGAGTCACAGTGTTTTTTCCCAGACTTAGCGATAATCACATAGCCCCGCGCTTCCTGCTTCTGAAAGGCTTTCGAATTCCTGCTGTAGGAAATGGAATATATTTCAGCCAACTAGTCATAGAAATTCTTTTTCGGGTATTTCAAAGAGAAACCCACGGAGAAAAATTATACTAATTTTTTTTTTCACCTGTTATGAAATCCGGCTAAACATAGATTGGGAAAGTTTTTGAGAAGATACGGCGAACAGGAAATCCTGCCGTATCAAAGCGAACTCAGGCATTAAATTTCCGCTTTCGTACACTCGTAACTTCTAGTCAATGAACTGCAATGTAACTTTTATATACATGATGTTAAAACTCTGAAATTACTTGCCGGTAATTCTATTTAGTAAAAACTATAGAACTACAGTTCTGCGGTGCTCGAATCCCGGCAAGTGACGCTTGATGCTCTTGTGTCTACGCCGGACATGGGCACGAAAATTCGTAGGCCGGAAAGTCTCACCTTGTAGTACGTGGATGGGAGGAGGTTTACGATCCCACCAGGTGTCGCCTCTGCAGTTGATCGGTCAAAATTGTGATGCTACTAGGGGCTATGTTGGTTCACCTATACCGAATAGAACTAAAATTAAATATTCCAACAGAGCTAGATAATTATAGGAAGAATGTAGACAAAAAATAAACAGAAATCAAGCACTCAGGGCTCTACGCACCATAAGGCAAGATTCTGTAGTAGTGCTGGAACTAAACCAGAAATCGAGGTAACCGACTGGTCTCGTCATCAGGGAGCCTAACCAAATCAGTTACCTCAAGGGGAACTTTCTGAATAGGATGCAGGTCTAACCAAAAGACATCCCAAGGTCCCGAGATCCCCATTGAAACAGATAGTAAAAACAAACTATAACCGTTACTCACTGAATTAGGGTATGTGAGCATCTTTGCACTTCTGTCTTTCTGTACTTCTGTCTTTTCATTTGTGTTCTTTAGGATTGTATGTGTACTTGCATATATGGTGCGATGAGCCCTAGATGCAAGTTGTTCGTGTTTTTTCCTTTGTTAAATTTGAGTCATTTTAAGGTTTTCATGTGCTTTTATGTGTGCTATTCAGTTTACTTTCACGTTAAATTCGTTAAGTACATTTGTAATTTTTTATTGTACTTGTTTATCCCAAATACTTTGTTTATTCAGAAAGTTAAACCTGTTTTAAAAGGGTTGGTTGGGAGGGGTCCCAAACGATTTTTCCCAGAAGGTTTCTAATTACATCTTCAGTTGACCTCGAAAATTTTCAGTTCCTATGTAAGACAGTGCGGAATTAATATTCTGTTTTTCAAATTACAGCTTCAGTTGACGGAGAAAATTTTTAATTCCTATGTAAAACAATGGGGATTTAATTTTCTTCGCGGTTTCTAATTACAGCTTCCTTTGATCTCGAAAATTTTCAATTCCTATGTAAGACAATGCGGAATTAATATTCTGGGTTTCTAATTACAGCTTCAGTTCACGGAGAAAATTTTTAATTCCTATGTAAAACAATGGGGAGTTAATTTTCTTCGCGGTTTCTAATTACAGCTTCATTTGACCTCCAAAATTTTCAATCCATATAAAGCATTGGGGAATTAATTAACTTCTCAGTTTCTAATTGCTGTTTCAGTTGACCTCGAAAATTTTCAATCCCCATGTAAAGCAATGGGGAATTAATTTTCTCGGATTTTAATTATACAGATTAGTAAAGGCATATATATATATATATATATATATATATATATATATATATATAAAATTTTTTTTTCCATTTGATGGTAGACATCAAAATTAAGAATGCTTAGTTTTTACAATTTTGAATTTACAGTAGCTAATTTCTTAGAGGAAATTAAATCATAAATCTTTATCGCGACAAAAATAAATTGTTTTAGGCAAAATTAAATTGGAGTATAAACATTTTTGAGAAACCGACTCTCTGCATTTTAAGATTTATTTTAAAAAGCGAAAAACCGAATTAAAAAAATCTACATTTCCGGTGATTAAAAAAGTGCTGAGAGGAAAATACTCCGTAACTCAGCATAGGGATTCGAAACCCTCAAATAACAATAGGCTATGTTTAAATTTCGGTGCTGCCATCTATCGACTGAAAGGGGAATTATTTTCAGAGTTTACTTTTAGAAAACTGCTGTTCAAATCAATAGGAATAATGAATGCAAAATCTTTAAAATTACTTTTCCAATCAGACAAAAACTAAATTTAAACATTCTGAGGGGGATACTCTAGATTTGTGTGCATGTCCGCCATCTTGGATTTCCCTCCCCCGAATTGGCACGATTTGTTGGATTCTCTCTGGCGATAATTTGTGCATTCTGGTAACCCACTGGCAACCCCTTCTAACCAATCAAATCGCGTCAATTCTCAACTCATCAAACTCATTAATGACGTCATGTGTTCTTGCTTTTGACACGAGGATTAATTTTTTCTTTTTCTTTTCTTTTTTGGCTGTTTGATAATCTGATTGCACCTTAAAAATGCACCCGAAAATTCTATCTGAATTTTCGGGAGTGAAGAAATATATATTTCTTTTGGGTACGAGGAAATTTTTTTAATATATTTTTTAATAATTTTTAATTATTTCCCACGAGGATTAATTTTTTTTTCTGTTTGCTGTTTGATAATTTGATTGCATCTTAAAAATGCACCACTTAAAAATTCTATGGAGTAATATCTATTTCTTTTGTGTACTTTTTAATATCTTATGCCGTGCTCATACCACATGCCGTTCAATCATCAGTAGTTACGAAAATAATTTATTCAGAAATATGAAAATTTTACTGTGATTTAAACACTCGTTATTCTTTATAAATATGGCTCTCAATTTTTTTTCTAGCTTGAAGAGAAATTTTTTAATTGTTTAAAATTTTAACCATTGTTGTTTTCATTGTTATGCCATTGCGCACATAAAGTATCCAGGGCCTTTTTATCGCAGGGGCAAATCGGGACTTTGACCTGGGCCCCCTGATGCTAGGGGCCCCAAAAAACTGTCCTCTTTAACGTGATAAATCTCTTTAACGTGCAAAATGCCATTTAAAAAAAAAGTAAAGAAGAAAATGAGAAAAAGATGTGTCTCAAAAATAAATAGTATTTAAGTCTTCATCTAATTTATTATTTTAAATTCTTCATATTCTTTTCTCCAAGGTAAATAAAATAAAGGCCTAAAGAAATTTATTATAAATAAATAATTTCTTTCAGTTTATAATTATGCAATATAAAATGTAATCTATAAAATGTAATCTATAATCTGCATTATTCTATAGTAACTAGAAGGTAACCCGTCATTTTGACGCCATAATACTAATAATGACGTCATAGTGGAAAAAAGTATATGAAAGTAAAAAATACCCGAATTATCTAACAATATTGCATTTAATCCACATCTTGTAAAAGCAAACCCTTTCATTATTTTTTAGTTTTTCATGCGATTGGAGTAGTAGACTGCCATCCAGATTTTTACAGTTCACTACGCGATATGAATACTTGAGCTATATGATTCATTCACATTCAAGTTTGTTTACTTTCAGAATTCATCGCAAAAGTAAAGAGATTTTTAAAAACTGTTAAATATGCAGCTAAAAACATCCAATTTTATTTAGTTCTGAATGTTTTATAGAAAAATAGGCCGAACAAACGTGATCTGATGGAGAAGATATTAGTTTTTAGGTAAGAAAAAATTCTGATCCACATCTGAAATTGAAATTAAGCCTAACCGGCATTTTGTTTACTGAGGGCTTCGATTGAAAGATGAGTACAGCGGAAGTGTTATACAGAGACAACGGCTATTATATATATAATTATTGGCTCAAAATGTTTCTCAACACTAAAATAGATAGAGTGCCAGATAAGTGAAAGTTTTTAATTCCGCTTTCTACTTTAGGAAAAATGTTAAACTATCAGGTTGTATCAGACGTACGTCAGAAGGTGAAAGTCTTTTTCAAATTGATATGAAACATGTTTATGAATGCTTCATCGTATCAGCCATACACTGTAATAGCAAATATAGGACCCGCATGCAGGGTTATTTGGTTTAAATCGTTATTTGAATCAAAATTTAAATCAAACGATTTTTTTTAATCCTGATTTTTAAAAACTTTTCCTCACACGCTTGGTGTATTATGCACCTAGTACTTCTAATAGTATAGTCCATGGATAGTTCTTATTTTTATAAATGTTCGTAAGGGGGCCCCCAAACAGCATCTGCCCAGGAGCCCCCAGCGTTCATAATCGGGCCCTGAAAGTATCATTAACCCTTTCAGGGGCACAACCTCCACCATTTGCACTGTAGAGATATTTTTCAAGATTTCTTTTAAACTAAAAAATCTTGACAATTTTTCCAATTAAAAGTTGCAAAATGTTTTTACTTATTTACATTGATAACAGATGGCAGCACTAACCATTTTTCTGCTCATTTAACTTGAAAACATTGAATGCAAGTGAAAAGAAGACTAGATTTAGGCGTTCACACTGTGCAAACGGCGCCCTTGAAAGGGTTAAACAGGTATCATTAAAATGGCCTACTTAAAAGAAATTAAAAAAAAAAACTTTTTTTCCTATGAAGAACTAAGAATTTCGATTTTAAAGTTGGTCATTTTAAAGATATATTATATAACTTAATTTTAAAACTAAAAAAATATGTATATTCATTAATTTATGGTCGCAAGTCTGAGCGCAATAACATAACATTAAAAAAATGGTTGAAATTTTAAAAAATTAAAAAATTATCTTCAATCTCATAACTACTGATGATTGAAAATAGGGATATGTTTGTCGAGGGGTGCGTGTGACACATCTGTTCCATTAAAAAAACACGCCTTGGAAGTTTTACCTCTTGGGTGGTGTGGAAACAAACTTCTTACAAAATTAATTATTCTAAATTCGATTTTTTAAGATTTTTTCAAAAACTTTTCTAAGTTTCATAATTTAAAAATGTGTTTTTTATTAAAAACATATAAAGAAAATTCTAAGTCCAGCGTTTTGAAAACACCGCTTAAAAAACGTTGGAGAGAAATTTTCTACTCCTCCAAATACGGTAAAATCGCCAAAATCGGCGTAAAAAAAATCCAAGATGGCGGACGTGGACACAAATCTAGAGTAGTCCCATTCAGAGATTTAAAACCTGACTGAAATTATGCTCAGTGGAAGTTTTGTAATGACCGCGAAATATTATTTATCGCAGCTAACATTAATTTTCCCTACCGTTATTACATTTTTAAAAAATCTAAAATTTTTTTTTGTTCCATCAGTTTTGAATACTATTTTTACCTTTTAAACAATTCTGAGCGTGTCTCACTGTGGCTCTGTCAGTTCACTGACTTTTCATGACCTTTAGTTTCGGATTCTAAACTCGGTGACTCCTTTATTAATTTAAATTCTTTTCTTTTTTTCTTTCTAGTTCTCTTCGCTATTTTAATTTTTGAACAGTGTTTAAAGTGATAAGGGCGTCATTTAAGACTTTTTAATACGCTGAGCATTATTGGATCACACTTGTCACTTAAATATTGGAGATAAAGACTTTAACTATGGTCTTTAACTAAAAGTCTAAACCATGGAGCTCCGACAACTTTAAATTTCTTGATCCTTGAGATATTATTTAAAATTGGGAGGTTAAATTTTGCTTATTTTGAATTTGATACCGTCATTAATTCCGGTATCAAATTCAAAATGAGTCCAAAAATTTAAGTAATATTCCTAATCGAAGACAAATTTTCACACATTTATGTGGGGAAAACTCATAGAATTTTTTTTATGAAAATTTAAAGGTGAAAAGAGCAAATCATGTAATTTTGGGCTCTCTCTCAATAAAGTTAGAAAAAAGTATTGTTTCAACGAATGCCATACAATGAAAAGTATGCAAAAGTCATAAGTAAGAGAGAGAGCTAATATACAGTAATTAAAATGAAAGTTAACAGAAAGTTTAAAACCAAATAGAAGACAAACCAACGAAAAAATATTTATTATTAAATAGTGACAATAATAATAATAATACTTATAGCAACAAAAACTTGAGTTAAGAAAACTTTAAACCCCATTAAATGACAATCTAACTTTGGGAAATGTAATTAAAGATGTACAACAGCTGGTCATGTAAAAGAAATTTGATTGGGCAATCTATAAATTCTCTTTGACAGGCTGTTTACTTGCGTTGGAAGCTTTTAAGGCTTTGTACATTATGTTATGCAACTCATAACAGTATTACAACATTCTCTTTGACAGGCTATTTATTTGCGTTTGGAGCTTTTAAGGCTTTGTACATTATGTTAAACAACTCATAACAGTATTACAAAATTCTCTTTGACAGGCTATTTATTTGCGTTGGAAGATTTTAAGGCTTTGTACATTATGTTAAGCAACTCATAACAGTAATGCAACATTCTCTTTGACAGACTATTTATTTGCGTTGGAAGCTTTTAAAGCTTTGTACTCTTAAATTATGTTAAACAACTCATAACAGTATTACAACATTCTCTTTGACAGGCTATTTATTTGCGTTGGAAGCTTTTAAGGCTTTGTACATTATGTTAAGCAACTCATAACAGTTTTACAACATTCTCTTTGACGGGCTATTTATTTGCGTTGGAAGCTTTTAAGGCTTTATACATTCTGTTAACTCATGGCAGTAAAATAGGTATAACAAATATATTAGACAATTCCTTTAAGACGATGTTAAGAGTCTATAACAACATAATTATTTTTTTACATCATAAAATACTTAAAACATTCAAAGCTATACAGGGCTTTAAATTCCATGAATGTTTAGCTGTAAAAGTTTTAAATTTATTGAAAAGTACTACAAAGGAATGAAAGTTTTATAGAAATATATTTTAATTTAATGCTCAAATTTAATGACCCCCCCTCCCTCCCGTAAAAAAGTATATAGAGGTATGAGGCATTTATGTTAGTCTGCGGTTATATTTAAATGAAACAAATTTAATTCTAATTGTTTAACTTTATTTATTATTAAATACTATATATTATTTACACCGCAATCAATTGCACTAAACATCACCATCATGTCATTTTTTATTCAAAAGTACAAGTGAGTTATCAAGTTTTTTAATTAAAGGAAGCCAGTTATAAAAAGTTTGCTTAGAAAGTTCTCAGTTAGCTGCTGTAATTATTTTTCTGTTCTGTGCTTGCCTACATTGTCAGCAGTGAGGTAATATTTTATGCATACAGCAGTGCCCTGAATTTGTACTTAAAAAAAAGTGAGCTAGTGGGTGTCGAACTATTACACAAGTCGATATATCGTACAATGTTCTCATTAAATGACGATCTAGCATCGGGGCACAAAATCAAAGATGTTCAACAGAGAGCTCAGCAAAAGAAATTTGATTTGGGCTACCGAAAGATTTGAATGGCAGATGAATCTCGCAGCTTCTCTGGAGGTGTCTTCCGTCCAGTCTATCATAAATTAGGTCGAGTTGAAAGATAATGAAATGTTTTCCTTGGGGAAATGAAGGAAAATTAGACGCAGGTTTCAGACCAAAAAGTTCCGTTAGTGATTTTTTCATCGAGTTCTTCTCAAAATGTCGAGTGTCGAAAATGTCGAGTTAGAAAATACGGGAACATTTTCTTTTTTGAACTGATTAAAATTTGAATGTAGTTTTAAATGAATCACGACACAGTCAGTTGATTTCAAGGAAAACAAAGATGATGAAATATCTAATTCTAGATTTTGTTTAGACGATTGAGGTTTAGTTATTTTCCAGTATCTATCCATCACGATGGTTCACTTCAAAGGTATATAAGAAGCCTTTTGACCCAAGTATTCTTCAGTTTTAGGCCACATTTTAACAGTTTTTAAGGGAGAGATAATGATGACATAACTTGATTTTTACAATGAAAGAGAATTACGATGCAAGAAACAATGTTTCTGCAGCCTTTGTACACGCACTGATGTAAAATATTCGTTTCTAGAAAATTACGCTGTAATGCTGGAAGAGTCGAACAGAAATTATTTATTATTTTGAATTTGTCTGCATTGTCTGCTGACATAATCGTACCTGTATCCCGCAGCGCATTGCGTTTGCGTATTTGAAAGAGGAGTGCATATATTGGTGCCAAACAAAGTGCAGAAAGGTCTAGATAATCCTTGCACTAGAAGGCTCGGTTGCCACGGCGGAGATCTTCTTTCCCTGTCAATGCTCTCTGCTCCAGTGAGAAGATGAAGTAAGGATTTTTCTAGAGGTATTGCCTCAGATTCAAGGACTGTTTGCGGCAAGGCACGGTTTTCTGTGATGCGAAAAAAGACCAAGAATACGATGATATAAGAGGAAAAAATGAAAGGAGATGATAACTTGATCATAATTTAACCGAATTAGCTGATGATCAATCAAATTCAAGGGTAGGCAACAGCAAATTTCTTTGAAGCACACGATTCGAGCCAGTAACACCGACAGAGATTTTATCTATCCCTTCCTCTCTTCAGGAAACTTATATCAGAATTGTTGCACAAACGGAATTGTATCGTTTCTGGCGCAATTGAAATATAATTAAAAGTAAACAAATTGCACAAAACCCAAAACTTGGAGGTAGTCTCTTGAAGGAGCAATGAAATTGACTATTGCCAATTACAAATGGGATAAATTATTTTGTTACTGGAAATTAAACTCTAAATGCTTGGCAAATCTGTTAGGCCTTTTCACTGATCATAACACATCTGTAATTTTGGATTCATCACTTCAACCTGAAAAATAAAAACAATTAGTTAAGATGCATAATCCAAAATAACGAAGAAAAACATTTTATGAAGGAAATTACTCTTTGGCACGAAAATGTTTAAGCACTTAGTACACACATGATTTCCACCCAGAGATTCAAATTTTGACAAGTCTGTAATGAACGCATAGACCATTGGGGGCCAGTCTTTTAAGTGTATGTACCAAATCGAAAAGATAGGAAAATTTTACGGGCTATAGTGAGAATTACTTTAGATAATAACTTCAATGTAATATGATAATCATCAAGAACAGAAAACAGCAACACATTTTTAAAATGAAAAATAATTATGTCTATAAAGCATAGAAAGAACCAATATTTAAATTTTTCTATGTTTTGTAAATACAAAGGCTAGTTATTGACTCTAGTATTTAATCAATTTGTTTTTCATTTGGCCTGAAAGTGTGTTAGAAATGTTTGATTTTACAATAAGTTAATTTTTTGTGTATCCCAATTTGTTTGAGAACGACTTTAAAAACCCACCAATATAAAAAGCTATAAATTTTTTTTAGATTTCAGCAATTTTTAAAAAAAATTTTATTATTTTTTATCGCACGTCGAAAATGAAGGGCGTACCACTTGAGGATAGATTACGTGCCACAGATGACATGGGGGCGACACGTTGGCCACCGCTGGCGTAAACGTGCACGCCATGATCTGGAACGGATGCGAAATGAGTATTTCGGAACCAAGATCATAACTTTGACCATGCGGTCGAAGTTAAGGCTTATGTGCACTAACCCTATTGGATTCGCTCATCTCAATCTATATATATAAAACAGTTCCGTAACTGACTCACTGACTGACATACAACGCACAGACCAAACCGCTGGACCTAAAGGGCTGAAATTTTGCATGGCGATTGTTCTTATGGTTTAGGGGTGCACTAAGAGAGATTTTTGAAAAATTCTTCTTAGATTTTTTATAAACTAAATTTTTAAGCTGTTTTAGTAACTTTTTTTACGTTTTCATTTAAAATAATAATTTGAGGCTATAAAATTTATATCACGAGAAAGATCATAAAAATTCCTTTAAAATGAAATCTTTTTCGAATCTTTACCTCTATTTTCTGATTTTTGGTGAATTTTTAAAGATTAATTTTTAGAATTTAATTTATTAAATGCTGTTCACTTGATTTCTTTTTCTGGTACTTTAAATAAATTTATCGTCACGTGCATAACAACTAAATAGACAAAAAAATATTTTTTTCTTGCTCATGCGGCAGACGATTGGACATTATTTTGTCTATAAAAATATCCCTTACGATTTTTTATAAATATCTATATTTTTTTCTACATCAACTGTATATATTGAAAGTGGTATTTATTATAAATATATATATATATATATATATTTATATATATATATATATTTATATATATATATATATTTATATATATATATATATTTATATATATATATATTTATTTATTTTGGCATTAATTGCATACATTGACCGTTGTACTCAATTTGAATGTACTCCGTAGCGAAGTGCGGGTTTTCAGCTAGTCTATATATATAAAACAGTTCCGTAACTGACTGACTGACTGACATACAACGCACAGACCAAACCGCTGGACCTAAAGGGCTGAAATTTTGCATGGCGATTCTTCTTATAGTGTAGGGGTGCACTAAGAGAGATTTTTGAAAAATTCTTCTTAGATTTTTTTAAATTAAATTTTTAAGCTGTTTTTGTAACTTTTTTTAAGTTTGCATTTGAAATAATAATTTGAGGGTTATGAAATTTATATCACGAGAAAGATCATAAAAATTTCTTTAAAATGAAATCTTTTTCGAATCTTTACCTCCATTTTCTGATTTTTGGTGAATTTTGAAAGATTTAATTTTTAGAATTTAATTTATTAAATGCTGATCACGTGATTTCTTTTTCTGGTACTATAAATTCATTTATCGTCACGTTCATAGCAATGAAATAGACAAAATTTTTTTTTTTTATTGCTAATGCGGCAGACGATTGGAAATTATCCAAAAAAATATTAAAATACAGTAAATGATATGTTCCTCAAACTGTACTATATTAACTGTGCTATATTCTTTAGTATGTTCTATTAGATTTAATTTGAATATTTTTCTTCTACATTATTTTTTCTATAAAAATATCCCTTCCTATTTTTTTATAAATATATTTTTTCGTTTTTTTACATCAATTACATACATTGATCGTTGTATTTATTATAGATATATTTAAACATATTTTTGGCATTAATTGCATACATTGACCGTTGTATTTAATTTGAATGTATTCCGTAGCGAAGTACGGGTCTTCAGCTAGTGTTAACATATGGAGAAAATGTGTCCAAAGGTTGCCGAATTGGACTGAAAGATTTTTTTTTTAAAATTGTACTCCGTAATAGAGACAGAAATTTCGCATCTTGGGGTATTTTTCGTTTAAAAAAATTAATAGTAATTCAATAGTAAGTGTAATTGTATTTGAAACGTCCACTTATATGTAAAATTGTAAGAGTGAATGTAATTGTATTGAAACTGCATCTTAAATGTTAAATTGTAAGTAAATAATGTAAATCGTAATTGTAAATTGCAATATGCTTTTAGCGAAATGGTTAATTTACTTGTCAGTGTAATAGTAATTGGAATTGCTCCTAAAATGTAAAATTGTTAGTATATAATATAAAATGCAATTGTAAATTGTAAGATGTGTGTTGTGTAATTGTTAAATGCAATAGTAAGTGCATTGGAGGCATATGAGCAAAATAATGTTTGAAATTAATCAAAAAAAAGAATGATTTAATTACTTTAGAAGAAATAATTATTATAAAAATGTTTACCAGAAAATCTGTTTGTTAATCGTTTGTAATACAATTGTATTATGTATGTAATGTAATTGTTTAATGCAATAGTAAGTGTAATTATGTTTGAAGTTGCATCTTAAATGTAAAATTGTAAGAGTAAGGTAATTGTATTTAAATTTTACCTTCAATGTAATTTGTGAGTATACAATGTAAATCGTAATTTAAAATTGCAATGTATCCATAATGTAGTGTCAAATGTAATTGTAATTGAAATGGTAATTGAAATTGCATCAAAAATGTAAAATTGTTAGTATATAATGTAAATTGAAATTGTAAATCGTAATAAGTTATTAATGCAATGGTGAATGTAATAGTAACAATAAGAGTAATTGAAAGAGCACCGTGAATGCAAAATTGCATGTACAGAGGCTGTTCGCACATTTTTTAGACGATTTTGGTAAGCGGTAATAAAAAATCGTTTGCTGCAAAAGAAATAATTGCAATTGTACTATGTTTTTAAAAGTCAAAATTATCGTCTGCGGCTTGAAAATTTTGTTTTTATTCAAAATGATAATGATAGTTCATAATAAGGGATGTCAAATAGAACATTTAACACACAAGAATTTAATGTAATTTAGTTTTGTGAATACAATATACATCGTCTAAAAAATGTGTGAACAGCCTCTGTATATAATGTAAACTGTA